>JAHZSQ010000069.1:75000-388540 GCA_022405105.1 Aristolochia contorta
CAGAACCTTGACTGTGAGACCATCAAGACCCATATAGTCCTAGAGGGTTTTTTCCCACTATACAAAAGCTGGTCATACCAAGAAGAACGACCACAAAATCAGTCCGACATTAATGTGTGCGGACTGGCCATTGGTAATAGATAGGAAGGATGTGAAGTGATGCTTTCATGCAAAATGTAGAAGAAGACAACATTCCGAATGAAGTTGATGATGCAGAAGAACGTAAATTTCAACAGTTACAGGAAGAGGCGAAGAAGCCGTTCTATGGTCCACTTATTCCAAATAAAGTGATGCAGAAGATACTCAAAACTATCTTTCATGGTCCACTTATTCCAAATAAAGTGTTTGAATAGATGTAGCAATAAATCATTTCAGATGTTGTTTCCCTTCTTAAAGACGCCCTTCCCCTTGATAATTTGCTTCCACAAAGTTGGTAAGAGTGAAAGAAAAACATGGCAGACTTGGGATTGAGTTACGAGAAGATCCATGAATGTCCGAATGACTGTGTATTATACAGAAATGATTTCAGAGATCTCGATAAGTGTCCAAGATGTGGATCCTCAAGATGGTCTCTCAAAAAAAAAAGGGAGAGTGCAGACTGCTTCAAGGTCTACAAAGGTCTTTAGACATTTTCCCTTGGTTCCAAGGTTCCAATGGTTGTTTATGTCCAACAAAATATCCGAGTTGATGACATGGCATGGTTTGGCACCTGCAACTGAAGAGGGAAAGATGATTCACCCTAGAGATTCAGCAGCATGGAAACACTTTGACAGAGTGTATCCATCTTTTAGTTCCGATCACCGAAACATTAGATTGGGTCTTGCAAGTGAAGGTCTCAGCCGATTTAGGTTTGGAACAGGGTCTAGCCATAGTACACGGCCAATAACCATTACTGTCTACAACCTTCCTCCTTAGTTGGCAATGAAACAACCTTATTTTATAATGACTCTTCTTATTGATGGACCGAAGTCCCAGGGGAACGACATTGACGTCTACTTGCAGCCGTTGATTGATGAGTTACAATTTTATGGGAATCAGGCGTGAGGACTTACGATTCACATATGAAGTCATTCATTCAAATGCGTGCAGCGGTGATGTGGACCATATCAGACTTTCCTGCATATGGCATGTTGTCTGGTTGTAGTACGAAGGGGTACAAAGCATGTCCCATCAGCCACGTGAACACTAGTTCATCATATCTGCCCATAGTCAAAAATGTATTTACATGCGGCACCGAAGGTTTCTACCGAATGATCACTGGTGGCGGGCAGATAAGAGGTTGTTTGATGGGACCGAGGAACTTGATGGAACCCCCCCCCCCCCTCCCTTGCAATTTGGCAGTCCCGATCCCCATGGAAGGTTTGGAAACACAAAGACCTGACTGGGCAGATACAGTAGATGTTGGTGATCCATCACAACTGCGGGTGAAGCAGAAAGTTAAAGCATCTTCGTTTCTGCCAGATAAGCCATGGACGATAACAATCAGAGATGGGCAGATGATTTCAGGATGACAGGGTTCATTGTCATTTCTCATGGGGACGGTAGTTCGGGCAGATCAGTACTTTCCGTTGCATCACCAGTGGCGTAACTATCCCTCCCATGAGCTGGAAACCTGATTTAACGTTATCAAAGTAAGTCGTGTTTGTTAATGTTTTATTTTCAGCCTTGGGACATTTGAACAAAGTTTTTTTTTGCAGGAAAAGTATAACTTTGCCGATGAGAAGGGTGCTGCAGTCATAGAGCAAGTGGCCATGGAGGCAATCAAGCCGGTTGTCACGCCGCTAGAGTATGCAAAGCACAATCTTGCTCCTTAGTAGCGTGCGGCCTAGCCTTCAAGGCCGTTTGGATGCTAGTCAGCCTCTTGGAAGAAGTTTAGCACAAGAACACTCCATTCTTGGTGCTAGAACTCTCTCAAAAGTCAAGCACAAAGGAGGACTCCCAATTTGGGAGGAAAGAACACTTCTATTGAATGAATGAGTGAAGTAAAGTGGTTTACAAACTCTTCTACAAGCTATTTATAGATTACAAAACCTTCCATTGTTGGTGACACCTATGAAGCACTTCTCTAAGTGCTTGCCAACCAATGCCATAGTTAGGCATGCGCGTTTTAGCAGCCCCAAGCGCGCGTCCAAACCTGGTAGATTCGTATGTTCTTCCGTGCGCGCATCCGTGAGTTCAAGTTGTGCATGCACATGTATGTGTGCGTCCGCCCCTGCCGATCCGTGCATGCTGGTCGGTTTGTTGTCCATGCACATGTATGTGTGCGTCCGCCCCCGCCGAGCCGTCTTGTGCACGTCCGCGCATGGACGTTGCGCATTTAGGCATAGGAAAGTCACGCCCTGTATCATGCTTCTACCGCCATAAGGCAGACGTCCTCGTCTGCTTGCAACCCTGCTATGCTGGGACCTGCTCCTCCTTGAGGTGCCAAAAGTTTTGCGGTTTGGCACCCGGTTCCGTCTCATGAACTAAGACCCCCTTCCTTAAGACCATTCTTAAGTTGTAGGGCAGTTAGCATTATATCCTTTCCTTTTACAATATTCTCTTGTGTCTCAGAAAGTGTACAAGGTCCGCCCTCATCAAGGATCCTTACAATTCCCAAATGTGGCACCACATATGCCTTACATTTTAACATAAAATCCATCCCCAAAATTACATTAAAATCGTCTATTGGAACCACAAAAAAATTCAAAGTACCTACCCACTTACCAAGGGTAACCGGAATGTTTCTCGCAACACCGGCCACTGCCATTGCTATCGAATTAACAGCCTTACTCTAACTGTTGTCCACCTCTAACTTCAATTTAAGGCGTTTTGCCTCCTCCTCTGAGATGAAGTTGTGAGTCGCTCCCGTGTCTACCATGGCCTTTGCCTTACTACCTTTCAGAGATAAATCGAAAAAAAGTAGTTTTCGTTTAGACCTTACCGGGTGAGTAGAAGTCTTCTCACTACATGCCTGTAGTGAATTGAGCAACGCCATCGAACCAATGCGTGGCTCATCCCCATTGACATCTCCTTCCTCCGAAAGAGTATTCAATAACTTCACCTTCGGGCAGTCCTTAGCAAAATGTTCTCCCTCACAAACAAAATATTTAACTTTGCGAAATGACTTACCCGTTTGTCCTTTGAAGTGAGAGTTCTTCTCAGATTTCTTCTCAAACCTTCTTTTCTTTTCGTCATCCTTCTGGTCTCTTGCACCATTGGAGTTCTTAGAAGCCACCTCCTTGGTCTTCCGATCATACTCCGTAAGTCTCTCAGCCGTGGACAAAGCTGAGGCCAAAGTCTTTACTTCCTGCCTCCTTAGCTCTTGCTCCGCCCAAGGTTTTAAACCATCCAGAAAAGAAAATAGTTTGTCCGGATCGGACATATCAGAAATGGATAACATTAGAGAAGTAAATTTTTGTACATACTCTCTAATTGTCCCTTCATGTTTCAAAGCTCACAAGTCCTTCCGAGCTTGATTTTCCACATCCCTGGGGAAGAAAAGCGTCTTCAATTCTTTCTTGAAATCATCCCACGTCTTTACGGTTGAAGTGTCGAATTCCACATCCGTAGCCCTTCTTCTCCACCACAGTAAAGCATCATCAACAAGGAACATGTAAGCGGTGCTTACCTTTTGGCTCTCACTGAGATTTGCAGATCGGAAGTACTGCTCTACTTGCTATACGAAATTGTCAATGATTTTGGGATCTCTTACCCTATCAAAAAGCTTTGGTTCGAGCACTTTGATCTTGCTTGTTGTTCCATTCGTGTTTGCACCTCCGTTAGCTATAACACACTCCAACAAGACAAGTCTCATCCGTAACTCATCCATCTCGTTTTTCATATCGTTCCTCGTGTCATCTAGGTTTCCTCAGAACACCGCCATAGCACTATAGACGTTTTCCTCTAACGATTGAACCGCTTTCGGGCTTCCATTTCCAGAACTAAGGTTCTAACGAACTTGTTCTTCCAATTCAAAACAACAAGCCTCCACCTTCTCGATTCCATCTTCAATAGAAGAAAAACGAAGTTCAGATTTAGACATTCTTTCCTTACCTTTGAGTTGAGCGTTTTCTGCCTCCGAAGTTGCCATTGGATTGATTCCCTCTCTGATACCAGTTGTCACACAGCTAGAGTATGCAAAGCACAATCTTGCTCCTTAGTAGCGTGCGGCTTAGCCTCCAAGTCCATTTGGATGCTAGTCAGCCTCTTGGAAAACGTTTAACACAAGAACACTCCATTCTTGGTGCTAGAACTCTCTCAAAACTCAAGCACCAAGGAGGACTCCTAATTTGGGAGGAAAGAACACTTCTATTGAATGAATGAGTGAAGTGAAGTCGTTTACAAACTCTTCTACAAGTTATTTATAGATTTCAAAACCTCCCATGGTTCGTGACACCTATCAAGCACTTCTCTAAGTGCTTGCCAACCAATGCCAACTCATGCCAACCCATAGATTCCCACTAATTCTATTAGTTGTTGCCAACTAGCAAGCACTTATCCCATGTGTTTGCCAACACATTGTTGACCACCAACTCTCTTAGTTTATGCCAACTAGCAAGCCCTTATCCAATGCGCTTGCCAACTCATTGTTGACCACCAACTCTCTTAGTTGTTGCCAACTAGCAAGCACTTATCCCATGTGTTTGCCAACTCACAATTGCCACATCGCCAGCCTAGTCATGTGCCACCTCGTGTGCCACGTCATGCAAGTGCCACGTCATCCACCAAATGCGCATGGTTGCTCCTTGTACTTGATTGCAAGGAGTTGCGGGATCCCAACTCCATAGTTAGGCGTGTGGGTGTGAGGAGTCCCAAGCACGCGTCCGAACCTGGTAGATTTGTATGCGCATCCGTGAGTTCAAGTTCTGGATGCGCGTTTGGCCAAGCGTGCATACTGGTCGGTTCGTTGTCCATGCGCATGTATGTGTGCGTCCGCACCCGCCGAGCCGTCTTGTGCATGTCCGTGCATGGATGTTGCACATTAGGCATAGGAAAGTCGCGCCCGGTATCACTGGGGCTCCAGAAAACCATCAGAGACAACATAGCTGCATATAAGAAAGAGCACTATGATGGGAAGACTGTTGAACAACTTAAGACTTGTCCCATACATTGTATGAGCCAACAGGACTAGGTTCTCCTCGTTAAGTATTGGGACAATGTTAAGAGTCTGCATATCGATGAGCAGAATGGTCGTAATCAACAGAAGTTGAAGATAACGCATACCCTTGGGTCGAAGTCTCTTCCCCGATTCTTAGAAGAACAGGTACATATATAATTTAATAGTTGGAACTAAACTGATTTTCATTTTCAGCCTAGATTACGTACTATAGACATTAATTACAGTGTAAGGCCGACCCTGATGGCTACACCTTCCTGATGGCATATCTCAAAGCTCACCAGAGGAAGGATGGGACTTATCCAGATGAAATAATAGCTGAACACTGTGTAAGTTATCGAGTGTTTTATGATCTGTGTTGAATAGTACTCCTTGATTATTTAAATTCATATTTTTCTTGTGCAGGAAGCAGTTCGTCGACAAGCCTTTGAAAGTAATGTCCGCACCTCTTAGGATCCCATATACGTGACACTCGTATCGGATACAGTGTTCAGGGGCCACAAAGGTGCTTATGAGAGAGGAGTTGGAATAGGTGTTCGATTGGGTAGAAGTGCCTCTTCCAGCTCTCGTAGTTAGGAGAGACGAGATAAGGAGGCAATGTCCTAGATGGTAGACGCCATGAGTCAACGCATGGAGAGGTTAGAAATGTTACTTCTTGCACAGTCGCAACAAGGTAAGTATTGTTCTCAGTATTCTACATTATTTTAAATTGATGAGCATAAATGTATGTCTCTAATGTTGAGGTGTTAACCTTCTATAGGATCTTCTGGGCACAGAGAAAACGACCCGCCGCGTCATTGAAGATCCTTTATGTATTCAATGACATTGCAAACTTCTCCATTATAAAATTTTACATTGTAAACTTCGACATTGAAGATCGTTTATGTATATAAATTGTTTATTGCAGACTTTATAATACCTTCTGCAGGATCTTCTATATTATTGTAAACTTAGACATTATGTTAATGTTGATGATGTGGTGTGAAAAAACAGGAAAAAAAAGAAATTATCAAAACAAAGCTTCCCCCAACGGGTGAAACCGTCGGCCAAACCACTTCCACTGATGCCCTAAAGATAACGCGTCGGTGAAACACTGCATGTCTTCCACCGACGCACCAAAAACGTGTCAGTGGACCCTGTAACTTCTGCGCTGACACGTGAGAATGCGTCGGCTGAATCAACTGCGCCAACTGGTCCGCATGCGTCGGGTAAAATAGTTCTGCCGATGCGTATGTACCCGTCGTGGGAAACATTTCCGTCGACGCACCCATGAGCATCGGCGGAAAAGTTTCCCTCGACGAGTACCCACGCGTCGGCGAAAATTCTTCCACCAGCGCACCTCTGCGCGTCGGAGGATATCGTTCTACCGACGCTCTTGTAACCATTGTCGGAAAGTCTTTATCCGCCGACGGACTTAGGCGTTGGCCGAATGGATTTGTTTACACGACGGTTGTTTTCGTTGTGCGACAGGTTCCAACGTCGGCAGAGCTGTCTGGCTACGCTCGTTCTGACAGTGCTATCCCACCCGTTGTCGGATGTTCCACCGACGGTTAGGCTTGTTCCGCCGGCGCTTTTAGCCCTCCAGCAGACGTTGGTTTTTTACTAGTGTTCACTTCAATATATCGGTGCGGTGCAAGAAAAACGGAGAGCTTAAAGAAATGAAAAATTCTGGAGAGGGACTTGAAGAAGTGAAAAATTCTGGAGAGGGCTTGAAGAAGCGAAAAATTCTGGAGAGGGCTTGAAGAAGTGAAAAATTCTGGAGAGGGCTTGAAGAAGCAAAAAATTCTGGACAGGGACTTGAAGAAGAGAAAAATTCTGGGCAGGGACTTGAAGAAAAGAAAAATTCTAGAAAGGGACACTACGGAAACGTAAGCACACAAAGTCTTTAATTATAATTAATCTTCTCTTGCATCATAAGTTACACTGATTAATTAACTGTGTTTTGTTGTAGATCAGACCATAATCTTGAAGATAGGTTTTTCGCCGAGCAGGACGGAATGCAGCTAGGAAGCACGTCGAGCATCATCGAAGAGAACAAGTGGAGATATTTGCCTCTGCTGCTTCTAGAAAAAATATTCGAGACGGTCCATCTCACACAGAGGATTTCCGGCGTTCCCTTTGTCTGCAAATCCTGGTATGAAGCTTCTCGCAGGCCTCTTTGCTGGAAGTCCCTGAATTTCGAGGAGATCAAGTGTTTCCAGGAGGTGAACGTGCGTGATGTTTGGTTAGAAGAGGGGGACTCACCCAATTAATCCAACTGATCAATTCAGTTTGCAAACTAGGTGTCTTTGCCAATCCACTAGTGTGTGGAATGTAGAATATGAATAATACATAAAGATTACGGAGATTATCTTCCCTACGGATTTTACGATTACTACATACTATTTTTTTTATATGACAAGCTAGCCTTTCCCTCTGTTGTCTCCAAACTTGTACACCTTGCACGGGTAGAAAAATGAGTTTACCCGATGGTGAAACACCGTCGGCTAAACAGCCAACACCGTCGGCGTAGAATTTCCCGACGCGGAAAAACCGTCGGTGAATTACCGGGTCGGGCAAACGTTTAAACGACGGTAATTAACCGTCGGCCCTAAATCAATCATGACGACGGCTTATGACAGTCGGCGATAACAAACAGCGAAAACGGCGGTCGAAATAACCAAATAAAAAAACCCATTAACGACGGGTGGACACCGTCGCCTTAGAAAGAATACCCGATGGATTAATACCGTCGGTCATTACCGGGTTATTGACGTCGATGGAAGAGGTAAGGGCGACTGCATATATCCGTCGGCTAACAAATTAATTGAAGAATGGCCCGACGGGCTTATACCGTCGGCACGGAAGTCAAAACTCCGAGTTAGCCCGACGGGTTTATACCGTCGGGATTGAGAAGAAATTATTGCCCGACGGGTTGCAAATCGTCGGCTATTTCCACAAACATTTCTTATGAGTTGGTGTGCCGACAGTGTTGCACCATCGGGTAAAATAAATTTAATTGATTATCATTGCTTGACGGTCGTACACCGTCGGATTAGTTTAATTTCAAGGTACATTGGCCCGATGGTTTATTGGCATCGGCTTCGTTGAGCTCACTCCGGGCCGACGGTTATTTGACGTCGTCGGACCTTTTTTTACGGACGACAGTTGTATTCCGTCGGGCTATATTAGTTTATTTCTCAATCATTGCCCGACGGTCATGCACCGTCGGGTGAGGTCTAATCTCCTACTATTGGGCCGACAGGTTGTTGTCGTCGGTATCTTTTTTCTCTGCTGGGACTCGTCGGTTATTTGCCGTCGTTGGTTACTCTTTTAGCGGCCGACGGTTATGCACCGTCGGGTCTTTTTTTGTTCTTTGTCTTTTGTGCCGACGGGTATTAGACCGTCGGCATTGTTTTTTTTTTAATATTTTTGTGTTTTGGTTGTGCTCAATTAAGAGACTTTAAGATGTACTTCAATATCAATGAACCGCCAAACCTCACAAAAAACAACAATAATAATTTCTCTATTTATTTCTATTTTATGTACCTAAACAAAAAATATATCCTCTATATATGTTATAAGATCACCTTGGATTACAGGAGATGACATACATTAGTCAAAAAAGGCTTAGGTTTCTGT
Source organism: Aristolochia contorta (assembly GCA_022405105.1). Classification (NCBI taxonomy): domain Eukaryota; kingdom Viridiplantae; phylum Streptophyta; class Magnoliopsida; order Piperales; family Aristolochiaceae; genus Aristolochia; species Aristolochia contorta. The sequence continues at coordinate 83,720 of JAHZSQ010000069.1, forward strand.
TTGATGGTATAATAAAGCCTTTGAAACAAAGGCTATGATTAGTTTTCCAAATTAAATTATAAGATCAGTCCACAGAGAAGTAAACAAAATCAACTTAGAATTCACAGCCTCTCTCACTAGAGGCTTTATATTTTTATTCCTTGTTTTGACCTATAGTACTCGTACTATATATGAATGAACACAGGAGATATAAATGCTTTAAAATTTAACAAATGGTAAAAGGCATGCATGGTAGTACACAAAATTGATTGGCTAGCTATATGATAGTGAACCAACTCATAACATGTACTGTTGCTCGTAAATTTCAAGTATAAGAAGTAAAGCAGCTATAAATTCAAGTATAATTTTGATTCAAATACAAACTTATAAACTCTAGAACGAGAGAAAAACAAGCATGAAAGAATATGAGGAGTTGAAGATACCTTAAGGAGATTTATATAGCTGTTGAAAGCTCTCTGATGACACCTAGATCAATGTGTGCAAGACATGTTAAAAATTGAGATTGCTTTTCAATAGTGGTACGGACGACGAGAGTTCTTACTCATTGTAAAAATTCATTTAGTAATGTTATATAATTCGGTTTGAATCCGTGCAACATATAAACAGGCCTAATTTATAGCATTACATGGAAAATTAACTTATTTTGGCGATCAACAATAATTATTAACTAAAAATATAGGAACTTTTACTTGCTGTTTATTAATAAATTATATATTCATGTGTTATATTTTATGGTTATTTTATTTATTAATTTCTTATGTAAATGGTCTTATATAGTTGCCATCATACCCACCTAGATTTAGTTAATTCACTACATAGAGTGATTCTTATGGTCCGCCCAGGTACAATGATGTAAATTATCTCAGGATACAATGTTATACTAAAAATTGATTTAATTGTAAATTAAAAATTGGTCTGGTACAAGAAAGATTTGATTCAAAAAGAGGCATTGACGGTTTAGTACAAAAGATAAGAGAATGCAGTAGTGCTTAATTGAGCAGCTTGTGAAAAAATACCAAAGAAACCGTCCCCCATCATTTAGAGCCGGGGACGGTGAAGAACGAAAAAAAGAGAAGAGGAAAAAGTAGAAATCGAAGAACGAAACCCGCCAAAACCTAGCTAAGATGAAATTGTTTTTACCTCGGAAGAACGTAACTGGATCGGGACACAATCTGGGGCTGTTCCACAAGTGGTTCGCACCGTTTTCCGGCAGAATTTGGGGTTTGCCGTGGGACCGTTTTCCGTCGGAATCAGGGATTTGCCGTCGCACAGAATCAGGGGTTTGCCGTCGCACCATTTTCCGTCGGAATAAGTGCTTCGCCATTGGAATCACGAGTTCGCCATCAGAATCAGCCGTTGGCCGTCGGAATCAGGCGTCGGCCGTCGGACACCGCTCTTGGCGAAGATGATGAATGGTTTAGGTTAGCGCGGTGAAAACGACGACGATGACGAACTTAACTTACGCGATGAAAGAAAAGATACAGAACGATGTAAATTTTTTTCACAAAGTATAGTTTCATTACACGACGGGCTAAAACCGTCGTCAACTCAAAAATAACATTGCACGACGGACAGACCGTCGAGTGAAACATTTAACTCGACGGTCAGGAAAACCCATCGGGTAAAGTCATTCCGACGACGGGTTTTCCTTTGTAGCGACCCGGACCAACTGGGTCAAATCGGACCGATGTCTATGCTCATCATACCCGATGGTTTTAAACCTAGACCGTCGGGTATGTCCATTTTTCCACTAGTGATGCATGTACCACATACTATTTGAATGAGGGAATATTGCTCAAAATATTATGTTAGTAATGGGGGACTTGAAGTTGATGATCATGGGTAAATACAAGATTTGCAGCGTATTCAGGCATTTAGCATATTGAAGTTGCTAAAAATAAAATAAGAGCCGATCCTGAGAGGCTGAAGAGGGTGGTACGCTAGAATTGTTGCAATTTTCTATTATAGATTGATTTAACAAAGTGACTTAAAGTTTTGATGTTTTGAGAAGTAATGATCTATGTAGTTTTTAATATTCTAATTCACGCTTGATTCCAGTATGTGTCCAATTAATGGTTCTATAGTAAGAGTTCCAGGCGATGAAGTGGAAGTGTCATTGATTAAATTACAATTCTAGTTTTAGATAAAATGTCCCCAGTAAACCCCTAGTAATAAGAGCCGATCCTGAGAGGCCATTAATTTGTTTTGAAGAGACGTATTGTTTCAGTAATAATGAAAAGAAACGATCTCGTGCAGCTGTTCAATATTCATTGATTCGATTAATCCATCCTTTTCGCGGGAGAGGCTCCAAAGAGGGCACCTTTACTGACCGAATTAATGTTTTACACTGACTAATTAAACTACACACCAGTCAAAGATCAATGGAAGAAAATCGAATACCTAGTTTGAGATTGATTAATCTCTGCTGTTACTAGCTGCAGCTGTTTAACAATATTGAAGCTCCTGACTTTGCCAACCATGTACACCCACAAGGATTTCCATGAAGAAAATTTAGCCAAAAAATACAGGAGCTCATAGCCAGATAAGGATCTCAGCCCTAGTTTCAGTTTCCAATTACAACTGAATCAGATATTATTATATCATTCAATAAGATGTAAATAAAACCAGATACTATTAGAAATTATAGATATATGAAAATAGTATACAATGTACGCCTTGGAAACAGTAATTATAAAAACTTTTATATTGGCATTAATAACTATCTATTAAAATTTAAAATTGATGACTGATCAAGGAGAAAGATTGCTTTACTCTTTTACTTGTATCAATTTATTTTCGTTGATTATATAATTTTCATTCCTTCATATAAAATTAAACTAATTAAATAAGGATTCCTTCCAAATTAAAGAGACCCATCTAGTTATGACTCATGTTTCCGTGGAAGTGTAGATATCTGTATCCTATACAAACTCTAACTTTGTATAGTTTCCAAAACAGATTACTCGCTTAGAGAGAGAACAGTAAAAGTCTCCAATTTCCAGAAATAGTTTCTCAACGCATACTGTGTAGCAGACCTCGACGTAAATATGGAGAAAATCGTCCATATATAAATCGATGCAGAAGAGTCACTTGCGTCGTTTATGCTTCTGTTCGACCTTTCCGAAAGTGTTTAAACAGTCGCATCTGAGCAACTCGGAAAAGGTCTGAAGACAAGATTCATGGAGGTGCAGGAGGGACAGGAATGGAACCCATCGAGCATCGAAGAGAACAGGCCATGGAGAGATTTGACTCTGCCGCTTCTGGAGAACATATTCCAGAGGGTCTATCTCGAACAGAGGATTACCGCCATTCCCTCTGTCTGCAAATCTTGGTATGAAGCTTCTCGCAGCCCTCTGTGCTGGAAGTCCCTCAATTTCGAGGAAACCAATTGTTACAGTTACAGACGTTGCTCATCACTTCTGATGAAATTGGCCGAACTCGGAGGAGCTTCCGTCACAGCCCTTGTTTACGATGTCTTTGATAACCTTGATGAGTTAGCATTTTTTGCAGACAGGTAAGCTTACTATAGTTAATCCTCAGATTTTATATATAGATACGATTCCCAATTCCGTTTCTTTTATTTGTTCTGAGAACAGTATATTACTATTGACTTGCAGGTGCCCAAATTTGAAATGCCTTCAACTTTATAATTCTTTGTATTTTGATGATCCTTTTGAAGAAGCATTGGAAAATCTGAAACAAATTTTTGCAAAATGGAAAGATCTCGAGTTCCTGCATTTTGATCATTTTGATCACGCCTTAGATGACATTTTCCCTGTATTGGGTAAAAACTGCAAGAAATTGGGCGTTCTAATTGTGACCGCGGGTCGACTCTTTTACGATCATCATGCAGCTGTCATTGTCAAGTTCTTACCCATGCTTACCCGTTTGGAGCTCAACTGTTTCAATCTGTCCCGTGAGTCTCTTCTCCTAATTTTACAGGGTTGTAAGGAGCTTCGAGAGTTGTCTGTGGCTAGTTTTGTTGACTTCTACCGGATAGACGAAGAAATAAAGGTTGCGGCTTCGCATCTTCAGACATTTGATACGGCTAACATAATTTATCTAAGTGAAGACGAAGACGAAGACGATTTTATGTTTTAACTTTATGACTCATTTTTTATTTTTTTTATAATTCGCTTGACCATCTAATTCATGTTGACATTATTTTCACTTTTTCTTTTATCCGTAAGTTTATTTCCTTTTTTTTTCCCTTTTTTCGCTGCTTGAAATGAGTGATTGAAATGCAAGTCTTGTTATCTTCGGTCTCCATTTCATTTCAATCTTCACTGTCAAAACAATCTAGAAATAACAAAAAAATAACCGAATAATCTATGAATTAAATATTTAAAGTTTCTGAAAATTAATTGAATAAATAGAACAGAGTCAAAACAACTTACCCCACTTATTCTGAATCGACAATTATACAATTGCACAATATCTGAATCAACAATTACTCAAAATCTGAATCCACAATTGTAGTAGATCTGAATCTACAATAGCACTAGATCTAAATTCACAACTTATAATAAAAAAATACACTCTGGGGCAAAATTGCAGTATTAGAAAAGTGAAAAAAAATGTTGTGACAAAAAAAACTACTTCCTTCCTCAGTGTACTATCTACATCAAACTTTAAGTATGAGCTGGGTAGGGGGTTGTTGCCATCTTCATCACATGTCTCTTTTTCGAAAAAAATAACAAATAGTAAATAAGCTTAATTATGCATAAAATTTTCAAATTTTAAATGAAACAGTCAAATTAACAACAATTTAAGTAGCATACCTGCACTACTGATGATCAACGATGTAGGAAGTTGCAACATCACATGTTTCATTTGTTGCTGCTTTGCGTCCTCGGCTTTCTCCCTTTGTCGCTCTACTTCCTCGTCGGCTTGATGATCCACCACAGAAAGTTTTGATATCTACCATCCCTTTTTAAATAAGATACTTGATGAAATAAATCATTAGAGCAAAACTTACTCAACAATAGCAAAATTTATAGAGTTAATGAGTACCATGCATATTTGTTATGGAAAGCCTTACCCTCAGTTAGAGACAACATCAAAGGAAGGGCTCGAGAGAATTCGACCTAAAACAATAAAAGATAAATCAAATATTGTTAAAAAAACTGTATTTAATGATCCAACTAGTAGCTAGAATAAGTAGTAGAACAACAACAACAACAGCAACTTCTGGCACTTGAAATAAATTTAAACGGGAGTGAGCAATGAAGGGCCAGTTTACATTTGCCGCTGCCTTCCAACATCTGATCTACACCGTGCATGGCAGGTCGATCCACCAAGTACCATTGTATGCACCAAAGCCCCACGATCGATGGTTTCCTCTCTCTATACTTATTATTACTATTACCACCACTACCGTCACCCTCATCATGATCATGATCAGACGGTGCTACATGAGTAATTACCTGATGATCATCCGTCAACCCACCCGAACCCATCTCAATATCTTCTTCCTTTCGTGCTTGTTCTAATAAATATTTCTTGTAAATCCACCTGGGAAGGTAGACCAGGCAGCTCATGACCTGATTGCCCCTTTGTGCCATCTCGATCATCTTCTTTCTTCCCCCAAACATCTCCAAAAACAACTTCCCAAAACAATAAACATCCGACTTGTCAGAAACATTAATACTGAAATTTCGGGAGTAGACTTCTGATGCTATGTAACCCATCGTACCGCACGCCGCAGTCACCGAGAAAATACTCTGCCTTTTAAAGCACAACTTCGCGAACCCAAAATCGGAAACATTAGAAACGGAATTTTCATCTAAGAGGATGTTTTGAGGTTTATATCGGAATGAAGAAAGCGTTGATCGCAACCTTGGTGGAGGTACTCGATTCCTCAAGCGATTCCCCCAACGATTCCTATGACTATAAAAGTATGTAGAGGACTTGTCTCAAGAGTGAAACAATATGCATTAGGACTAAAGACTCTTAGAGAAAGAAGAGACGGCCTGATTAAATATCTTCCTAGCATCAACGATTTGGTCAAATATTCTTCATTGAAATTCTATTCATTTAATCTTATTTGGTATCATAGTAAATTATTATACCACAAGAAATATTTCAATTTTATCAATTCCGAACCTGTCTGTGAATAATGGGCCGACGCGCACACAAGTTTTACATTTAATAACACCAACGGCACACGACACAATGGCCACTACGCATACATTCAGCTTGGGGTCAATACGACCTCAATGAATCCCAAACCATATAGTCTAAGGATGGACCAGAGAATCAACGAACCATGGTGAATTGAATGGGGAGTTTGGTGTTCAAAGTCGAATTTGAACTAAGGAAATTTGAATTTGAAACCTTTTAAAGTTAAAAGATGCATCTAAATTTTAACTAGAGAATTCAAGTTTAAATTCAAATGATAGGATGAAGAATTATTTGAATGTGAATAGATTTTTAATTTTGAAGAAGAAACAAGAGGAAGTTTGAATTCAAAACGGTTTAAATTAAAACTATATAATTCAAAACGGTAATCCATTTAAAGTAAATTAGATAATATTCAAGTGGAGTTTTACAGGCCGCAAAGATAATACAATAATTGGGATAGCGGAGAAACTTTAAGGGTATATGTGGTCAAATGTGAAGCCATCATCCATTAGATGAGATGGCCATTAATTGGTTATCGAAAACAATCTCTGAAATTTTTGGATAACACATCCATAAGTGGGCAGAATCTACTTTGGGTGGATAATAGGCTTGCCCCATGGTAGAACCACATAGCTGGCATTCCCACTTCCACTCACTAATTTCCACAACATGTGCCTATTCTTGACGCTATCATTTTTCTGTTTGCTGTTCTAACTTTGTTTGAGATTAAGGAAATTAGTAATTAGTTGAGACATCTTTCACGTACATATTTGAAAGAACTCTCTTGTTGCACAAACAATCGAAAAATAACCAAAACATAAAACAATAGGAGGATATTAAAGAGGGGCCCGGATCTCTTGTGCACCAAAACTGTCTTTCTCTAGATAGTGAAGAGTTCGAAAGTTTAGATTGTTATTCATTGTAAAGGATGTATCAGTGTTTTTCCTTAACGTCACAAGATATTTGAACAATATGAATATTACAATGGAATGGTCTTTAGGAATTAAGGTGGTGCTGTTTTGATCAGGATGAGTACTAAGCTTGCTATAGCAGATCGTATAGTTTTACGTTATGTCCCAAAAATTTTATTGTTGTTAACTTTTTCTGTTCAGAACCTTAATCTATGCATTCCAAAGATAGGAGGATGGCTTGCAAAACCTTTTCTGTTTTCAAATTCTTTTCCCAGCCGTAAAGCGAATTGTTGGAAACTAAAACAAGAAGAAGCAATTAGAGTCAAAGATTGATATATTAGCTAGATTCCTCTGAAGAAAATTATGGTATTATCCGGCGAATTTACCTTTGTAGAGTTAATTGTAACTTAAGAAGGATTTTGTCATAAGAAAATAATCTTATCAGGTATGGGAGTCCTAATTGAAATTAATTGTGGAAGTCTCCTTTTCTTTCAATTAAAAGGACTCTTGTTATTAAAATGATATATGTGGTATTATCGAAAAATTATGGAATAACTTATTCCGAGTCTTCTCTATATAATTACACTTGTCATAAAAATTAAAAGAGATTAACTAGAGGAAATTAATGGTACTAATGTAATTATGTCTAACGGAAAAGGAAAGATTATTTTATGGGCTTTAGACACAACATTAATTATATATCTAGTAAAATGTTAAAGAGAATTGAAAAAACGTCTACATGATAATTGCCTATAGTAGAAGATACTAAAAAAGCATATGCAGAATGGATACCTTCATAAATAAATTAAAAATAATAAAATAATTAGATGCATTTTTATCGAGTAAAATTATGTTTTTTTTGTTAGCTTTCTTATAAAATGGTACTGCATCTACGAGCTTTGTAATTATATAGGCAAGTTCCAGTCCTCTAGGGGTGGGAACCCGAACACACCAAGTCCTGCATCAGCTAGGCATGAAAGAAACTATACGTAATTTTCAGGCATGAAATAAATCTTGTCTCCGTCTGTTTAATAATTTGGATTTGGAAGAAGCAGAATGAAAAAAAGGAAATATTTGATATCCACGCTCTTGAAGCTGTCCAATGCTAAGGAGATTATTCTTCATCTCTGGCACATAGAAAACATCAGTAACCACATGGTTTTTGCCATTAATATGTAGTCTCACCATTCCTTTTCCAGCTACATTCATTTTGGTATTATTTCCCAGCTTGACCGTTTCCCTAAACGCCTCATTCAACTCACAGAAGGCAGACTTATCCCCACTCATATGATTTGAACAGCCTGAATCAAGTAACCAAATGTCATCTTGTATTACCTGGGTTACTTCGACGTAAGACAGCAATAACGTGTCTTCATATTCATTTAATTCAGCATAGTTGGCCTCTTTCTCCAAAGCTGGGCACTCAAACTGAAAAAGGCCAAGGCTATGGCAATTATAGCATTCAATAGTAGCCTTATCGAAGGCTTGTCAACCTTTCCCTCTACCCCTGCCTCTAGAGGCACCTCTACCTCGACGTCTACCTGCACTTTTATCATCAAAAGTCACCTTCGATGCTTGCTCTTCGCCATCACTCCTATGAAACTTCTGTTCGTGTACCACGAGTGAACTTTGCACTTCATTAATTGTTAGTGTATCATTAAAAGGCACCTTCAATAATTCCGCATCACGAAAGCTAAATAGTGGAATATGGGAAGCCAACTTGAGTATTTCCTCATCAACTGTAAAAAGAGGAAATTAATGCTCTCTCCTTTCCGCGGCATTGACATCTATTTAATGTTGCCATTGACATAAATGGGAAAGAAACAAAAATAAATAACCTAAACTTTCAGAAAGGAAAGTACGAGTGTTTAAGTCAGAGCAGATCTAGAATAGTGAGAAGTGAAACTGCTCCAAAATGATATTTGTCCATAATCCGTGCTGCAGGAAATGGGAATGTATATGAACTTGAAGGTTATATATGTTCATTGAGCTTAAAGAAAAGCCGCCAACACTTCATACACTTTAGCATAAAAGGGGAAAAATGAAATACTGTTTCGATTTGAACAAGAAGCTCATAAAAAAGGAAAAAATGAAAAACAGACATTCTGAACTTGAAAAAGAAGGTAGCTTTTTCGAGCTACGAATTTAACAGCACTGCCACTATTTCTGCTCGATTCAAACTGAGTCTCACCCAACGATGGATTCAGACGAGTAGGGAAGTGCAATGGCAAAACGGTAACTCCGGAAACAGAGGGCGAGCAAGCTCAATCCGGGCTGGTGGACCAAGTGTAGAGAAGGCCGGACGAGGTTGAAGCTCGCTTGATGGATTTCTGAAGGGTTTTAAAGAGCTGAGGGCCGAAGATGCTTTCGATCAGATGAGAATGCTCCTTGAACGATTTCCAAAGGTGTCGATCGTAAAACTATGTTGGAGATGAAGAGCTGGAAGAGGAGAGCGCGCGTGGGGAAACTATTACAACACTGTCGATTTTCAGGGCGGGAGAAATATTAGACGTTACATACATGTAATTGTATGATGGATTAAAATTATCTGTCGTCGGACAAATGGGCCTGACGAGCCCACTTTTTTTGGGCTAAAAATCTTGCCCAACTTTCTGCCGACAGGTGTTTAATAATCCGTAGAATCGGCCAGCGGCTGGCCCAGGTCTACCGGCTGATTCTGATTCTGCCTACAGCATCCGTCGGTGGAATGAGTGTTTTTAGAATAGGGCATTCCGCACTGCGTCGGCGGACGTAGGTCATCCGCCGGCCGATTGAACCTCATGTCAAACCCCCACCGGCAGAACACTGGGCCTGACTTTAAGCCCAATTTGTAAGGGCTCGTCAGACCCATCTAATCCGTCAATGGATTTTAATTAAAAGCCATTATATATGTAACAGCAATAATTTAATTCCTCCCACCCTAAATTAACCCAAAAATCATTCTTTTTCCCAGCGCTCGAGAACTCTAGCTTCTTTTGCCTAGCCTCTTGCTCTCAGGGAACTCCTCTTCCTCCTCTTGCTCTCAGGCGAATTTTTCCGACGACAGAAATCCTTTCGAAATCGTTCCCTAGTGTATTCCGGTGTGCGTTATCCTCCGATCGAAAGCCTATTCACTCTCTCTGTTCGAAAACCCCTTGATTGAAAAGGTCTACAACGGTTCTAAAGGTCTACAATGCCATTACCATCTCCAATCTCCTCTTCCACCTCCCCGCTCAGAAATCCCTCCACGCGTGCTGTCGTCACCCTCTGCTACAAAACTCAGGCCAGGCTCAGAGATCCCATCTACGGTTGTGTCCCTCAAATCTTCGCCCTTAGCACAGGTATTTATACCATATACATATATACATACCCACTTCTTCTTCTTCTCATTCTTCTTCTCATTCTTCTTCTCATTTTGCACATTCTGAAGTAAGTGAGAGTAATGCTAAAAAACTTTTAGCTTTTAATGATAGATGTTGTCGGGTTCCAAATATAGATACTTTGAAGTATATTCAGGGTTTAACGTTATGTATGTGTTCATATTTTAAACATATATGGATCCTTGATACTGATTCCGATACCGAAGTATCCTTTTCGGTTTATTTGACATTTCGGCTCCGTATTCAGATTGGTTACGGATAAAGGATCTGTTGACAGGCCTAGTGATACGGGGCGCGACTTGCCTATGCACACATGTGTAACATCTTTGGAGTACGGACTTACGCAAGATGGCACAGCAAGGGCAGACACGCACATTCATGCGCGTGGACAACCAACCGACTAGCATGTGCATGTGGCAAGCACATCTAGCAGATCAAGACGCGTGCTTGGGGCTACTTACGCGCACGCTTAACTACGGGGTTGCGATACGGTAATACCACTCATGCAACCGCATGGGAGCAGCCATGCGTGACTCAAGCACCGATGCGCACAAAGGCATAAAGATGCAAGCCAGATCACATGGTGCAACTTAGAGATGGAGGAGCATACTTACAGCAGGTCCAGCAGCATATGATGATATGGCGGATAACATGGCATCTGATATGGCATCTGCATGACATGGTGCATGAGGTGACACTTGACTAGGCTTGTGATGTGCCATACATGAGTTAGCAAAGCACATGTAGCAGGTGTTTAATAGCTGGCATGAGTTAGTTGAGATTTGAAGTCAAATAAACTCATTCAAACTTGTTTAATGAGTTAGCTAGAGACTAGGAGGTCTTGGTTGGATATCCCCACATTTGGGGCAAGTGTATTCTATAAATAGCTATGCAGAAGAGTTTGTAATCACTTCAACTTTTCAATAGAAGTTCCTTTCCTCCTAATCTCGAATTTGATCTTGCCTTGGAAAACTGAAGGTATTCTACTATTTAGAACAAAGTGCTGTTCTTTCTTCTACTTTTATGCTTCCTTCTTGCACTTCAACTAGCAACCTGTTTGATCTTTCTTCGATTTTACTATTTTTAATTGGTGTCCTCTGTTTTTTTTACCAATTCTACTTGGTGAACTCATTACTGAATAATAAGGCCTACAAATGAAAGGCGAGGGATGTACTAGATATAGTCCCTATGTGATTCCCTTGTGCTTAATTTCCCTCTTTCTCTCTGGTTTTCTTTGTTCTTTGCTACTTTGTTTCCCTAAATCTGGGTATATAACACTAAGGGAATATCAGACCCATTCATTTATACTGCACTTTTAGATAAATTGCTTTTGTTCACTCTCTCTTGGTTTAATCTTCAGTTCTGCATTTATGCCGTGTGATTTTACTATTGCAGATTATATAAGTTCATCGTCATTGATGTCTACGCATAAATAGTAATACACCATGATCCCTTACATCTTAACTATTTTGATTTTGCCCCATGAGAGAAATGTTGACCACTTGTTGTAAAGTTAACATCGACCAGAAGATTGGGAGGGATGCCAAAGTGTAATTGTGATTTTGGCATGTGAAATCTACTCTTTTGCATCCTAAGTTTTTATTAAAGTACTATTTATTCATAAAACCTCTATTCATAAAATCTACACTTTTGCATCCTAAGCTCTCTCTCTCTCTCTCTCTCTCTCTCTCTCTCTCTCTCTCTCTCTCTCTCTCTCTCTCTCTCTCTTGCTGAGGTACTGCTGTTGTAGATGCCATTTAAGTGAATTAGTGGATTGTTTTTTTTTCCATTTTGAGGAAAAAAGGGCGGTCCCTAGTCCTTGGAGGAGGAAACATCTGATTTCCTTTTGTATTTTTAACTCCTTTCTTGTTGTTGTCTAAGTTCTCCAGCTTTTGGTACAAACAAGTAAGCACCTTATCACTTGCTACTACAAAGAGGTCTTTTTGTACACATAGGCATTCTCATTTAAGTTAATTAGATGTTGTTCACTGTGGTGTTTTCTTTTAATTGATGTTGTCTCTTTTTAAGATTACCGTTCAAAATGTCTATCTGATTTTTTATTCTGTATTGAATGTTTCTAGTATTACTATGCATTATATTATATCTCATAACTTGTAGTTGGAGACAACTAAAGGTAAATGCTTAGTGTAATTTATTCAATGGTTGAATGAAAGAAGTCGAATGTCTATTGCATTAAGATTTTCATGTTTGGTTTTGAAGTTTGAGAAGAATCCCATTGGCAAGGTAAATATGCCACCTAAGAATCCCATTAACTCGTCACCACAGACATCGGGAGGGTTCAAACGTCGTTATGCTTCGCTAGCCCGGGCTACACCTGTCCCGACTCCGTCTCCACCATCCTTGGCTACACCAGTCCCGACTCCGTCTGCACCAGCGCTAGCTCCGACTACATTAGCATTGCCATCACAGTTTGTTGACATAGGTACTAACTAGAAACAAAATCTACTTTTTTTTGGTTATTAAGTCATCTAATTTTAGCTCTTTCAAATTATAGCTAACTGTACGCGTCAGTTTAGAGATCTCTTTCAAGAATACAAATCCCATGAGAGCCACTCTTCAGGTAAATTTGTAGTATTTTAGTTAATTGCAATGTGTTATATATATTGTGTTCTAACTTGCAATTTGGCAGGCCCGATCCCATGGAAGACATGGAAACATAAAGACCCGAATGGCTAGATACAGAAGATGCCGATGAGCCACAACAACCGCGCGTGAAGCGGAAAGTTAAAGCGTCTTCGTTTCTGTCAGATAAGCCATGGACAATGAAAATCAAAGATGGCCAGATGGGTTCATTGTCATTTCTCATGGGGACAATTGTTCGGGCAGTTCAGTACTTTTTGTTGCATCTCCAGTGGCGTGACTATCCCTCTCATGAGCTGCAAACCTGGTTTAACATTAGCAAAGTAAGTCGTGTTTGTTTAAGATTGTATTTTTTCAATGGTTACATTCAAACTAAGTCATTATTTTTTAGGAGGGTGTTGCAGTCATAGACAAAGTAGCCATGGCAATCAAGCCGGTGCTTCAAAAAATCATAAGAGACAACAGAGCAGCATATAAGAAAGAGAACTATGATGGGAAGACTGCATAATAGCTTAAGTCTTGTCCCATACCTGATATGAAACTAGAAGACAGGGTTAAACTCGTTAAATATTGGGACGGTGTTAAAGAAAAAGGTATCGATGAGCAGAATAGTCTTAATCGATAGCAGATGAAAACAACACATACCTTTGGGTTGCAGTCTCTCAGTCGATTCTTAGAAGAACAAGTATATATATGTGTTAGTAGTTTGAACTTAACTGACTTTTCATCTTCAGCCTAGAATACTTAAAATGATCATTAATTACAATGTACGGCTAATCCCGATGGCTACACCTTCTGTATGGCATACCTGAAAACTCACCAGAGGAAGGGTGAGACTTATCCAAATGAAATAACAGTTGAACATTGTGTAAGTTATCAAGTGCTTTATGAACTGTGTTAAACTATGATGAGCATTGATTATTATTTAAATTTATTTTTTCCTATGCAGAAAGTTCATCAACAAGCCCTTGAAAACAATGTCGCTACCTCCAAGGATCCCATAAACGCGACACCCATCCTAGATAAGGTGTTTGGGGGCCACAAAGGTGGTTATGATAGAAGAGTTGGAACAGGTGCCAAACTGAGGAGAGGTGCCTCTTCAAGCTCTCCTAATTACTTGGCCCTATCTGAACAATTGGAGAAAGAGAGATAAGATAAAGAGGAATTTTCCCAAATGGTGGAGGCCATGAACCAACGCATGGAGAGGCTAGAAATGTTGAATATTGAACAGTCACAACAGGGTAAGTATTGTTTTTAGTTGATGAATTAAAATGTATGTCAATAACATAGTACATAATTAACCTTGTGCAAGATCTTCAAATAATGATGGAAGCGACCAGTGGCATCATTGAAGATATTGGTGTGATGTTCATTGTAAATTGTAAATGTAAACTATTACAATATGTAAAATTTTTCATTGTAAACAATTACATTGTATGTGATTAAAATTTTAATTTTCTCAATAGTTTTATTTGTATGTGTGTTGTTTTATTTGTGATGTGGAGTTCATTTTTTATTGTGTGTGTGATTTTATCAGAAGGAAAAATAATAATAATAATAATAATAAATATAAAAATGCTTCCCCCAACGGGTGCACCGTTGGCCAAAAATCATTGCGCCGACAGAATATGGTTCGTCAATGAATTTCTCTGCCAACGGCTCTTGTCATTGGCCGAGTAGTTTCGTTCGCACGATGGGTGTAGCATTTTTTCGTCGCGCGAAGTCTCCGCCAACGGATGTTCCGACGTCGTTGCCTTGCCCGTCATCGGATTATCCGCTGATGGGTTTTGGTTCGGACGGCGGCTTTTGGTCGCCAGTGGACCCAACATTTTTAGCAATGTCTTTCTCGAAAAATCTCAAGCATCACGTTGGTACCTCACTTGCATTGAGTTGTTGAATTTGAACTAATATTGCACATAGTGGAGATATTGTGTCCCTGAAAAAGCGGATGCATGCTCAGCTGGTTAATTTGCTGGTTCAGTACCAACAATTTCTTCAGAGGAAACTATTTAAAATAATACTCTTTAACCACGGTTCTCCAAGTGTTTGTTGGTTTTTTTTTTTTTGCCAATCTATTTAGATCTTATTTGCTTTAAGATCAGTAGGAAATAGAATCTGTAAAAGATGATTAAAAGGCAATCCTCCAAATAAACCCCTTATACCATACGCACATATGATGCGCTACTACTGCTACAATGATTCTCCTCAAACAACACCACTATCCTTCACATAAGGTAGATACCTTCTTAAATAAATAAAAAAATGATATGAATACTAGTACAAACCCCTGTAATGCATGCATGGTGGGAATAAAATGGGAAATCTTTATAATTAAAATGTTGATGAGACTCTAGTAGTGGATAGTCATAAAACCTGAAATATTGAGATCAAGATTTTTCAGCAAAACATATATCATCAATCTTTGACGGGCTAGCTAGGCATCTCCTAGTTTTACATTTCTAGCCAATCTTAATGGATAAGTTACGATTTCCAAATCTTAACTAATAAATTACAACATAACCAAAAGACCAAATGCACTGCTACTACGACTACTAGAAAAACACTCGCCACCAGCGGAGAAGCCCAAACCCACTGGTGGAGAGTGAGACGTCATTGGCAGTGGAGGGGTTGGCAGAATGGTTCTGCCGATGAAATCAACCGCCGACGGAGATGTGGCAATGAATCTGAATTCTTATCTATTATTACTTTTTGAGTGAGGATTTTATTAGCCTACCCTGAGTAGAGATGCATATTTGTTTTGCAAGTCATGTGAAGAATGCTAAAGATTTGGAAATGTGTCTAGAAAGAATGAAATGCCTCAATTTGGTATGTTATTTTGTGAGATCTTTGATGTGTGGGGTATTGATTTCATGGGACCATTTCCATCATCTTTTGGTTATACTTACATCATTTTAGTTGTGGATTATGCGTCAAAGTGGGTAGAAGCCAAAGCAACAAAGAAGGATGATGCAAAATCTGTTGTTAAATTAGTTAAGACTAACATCTTTAACAGGTTTGGAGTGCCTAGGGAAATCATTAGTGATCGTGGTACTCATTTCTATAATAGAACTTCATGTGCCCTTCTTGAGAAGTACCACGTCACACATCGCACCTCCACTGCATACCATCCTCAGACAAGTGGACAAGCTAAAATTTTGAATAGGGAGATCAAATATATTCTAGCAAAGATGGTCAATCCATCTAGGAGGGATTGGAGTCTTCATTTGGATGACGCTCTCTGGGCTTATAGGACAGTATTCAAAAATCCTATAGGTATGTCTCCTTATAGGTTGCTATATGGTAAAACTTGTGACTTGCCAGTTGAGATTGCGCATAAGTCCTATTGGGCAGTGAAGCAATGTAACTTAGATTATGTTCAATCTGGTGTTGAAAGAAAGTTACAATTGCAAGAGTTAGAGGAATTAGGGATGGAGGCATACGAGAATGCTAGAATATACAAGGACAAGACCAAAGCATTTCATGAAAAAATGATTACCAGGAAATCCTTTTGCATTGGGAAAAAACTTTTACACTTCAATTCTAGATTAAAATTATTTCCTGGTAAGCTTCAGTCACGTTGGATTGGTCCCTTTGTTATTACTAATGTCTTTCCTCATGGTGCAGTGGAAATTAAGAGCCTTGACACAGGTAAGACTTTCAAAGTGAATGGTCACAAGTTGAAAGAATTTCATGAACCAGCTACATTACAATTTATTGAAGATATCCATTTGGAAGTCCCGTCAACCAGAGAAGGGAAGATCTAATCATAGTTATTAGATTACTTTTCTTTAAACTTTATTTTCTTCTATTTTTAGACTTGTTTTCGTTTTAAGTTTTTCTTTGTTAAATAAAATTTGTATAAGTGCCGACCACTTGCTTATATTTGTTTTAATCCAAGCTTGGGTCTTACATTGGGGACAATGTAAGGTTTAAGTGTGGGGGGAGTGAACGTTTGCCCTTTTTTTTTTTTACAAAAAAACCTTTGAATTTTTGCTGATTTTGCTGTGTTTTTTAAATGGTTTTAGGTTGTATAGCTAAAAGTATGGAACAATTGGTTTGAAAAAACCAATGAGATATTTGAGCCTATATGACTGATACATTAATTTCAGTCTCTTATTTCTTTTCATGTGAGATACTTTCATGATTTTGTATCTATAGAACTTGCATTGATATACTTGTTGGGACTACATTGATAAATGCATACATGAAGATAATAAAGGCACATAAGAATTTCAACCCCACATAGCCAAATTAGCCTACCCTTGAATATTTTGACTTTAGTGAGCCATTTTTAAGCCCTCATGAAACCTTTTCTTCAATTTATTAAACTCACAAAAATAAACTTTATCCTAAAAAACAAATGTTTCTACCCAATCATAGGACTAGTAGAGCATTTGGATGTTGTCAAGGATGGGTTTATGTTTCATTTTTCTAGTTATGAGTAAGTGGTGAGGTGAATGGGTATTATGCTTTTAATGTATTCATCATTCCATGTTTTATGGTCAATATAATACTCTGGTGACAATTCAAAAAAAGAAAAATGAACAACAAAAAAAAAGATGAAAAGAAAGAAAGAAATGGTTCTACAAAAAAAAAATACTAGAGGAGAAAATTTTATTTATGTCTGAGGAATATAACTCATTCTATATTTCTTATCATGGAGATGAGTTGGGAGAAGCAAATGATTGGTGGTATACGCTACTAGTTTCTATGATTTAGCTCTACTTTAATCCAAAATTTTCCATACCTTTTGTCCCTAACCCCATTACAACCCAATGAAAGACCTTTTGATTCATGTTATGCATAATTCTAAGAGTGAAAATAGGGCAGGTTCATGGAAGGAGGTTTGAGCGAAACACATAACCCTTTTTAAACACATAAGAACTGAAAGTTTTACCTTGTGAGGGTTTTCCAACTTGGTTTGCCCTAGGTATGAGTGGAAATGATCGCCAATAAGTTATGAGTTGTATGAGTTTGTTGTTCAAGGAGTGTTCTGACTTTTGATGGTTAATTGTTCATTTTACTTGTAAGCTATACTTCCTATGAACTTTATTTAAAAAAAATGCATGGGTATTGCTTTGTTCGAGGGCGACCAAAGTTTTAGTGTTGGGGAATTTGATAAGTGCCTATTTTCACAGAGTTCAATCACTTCAACTTAATTACTTTAGTTACATTTTGGGAATTATCTGAGTTTATTTGCTAAGATTTATCAATTTTGATTTTTGAATGGCTAATTTCTATGTTTAATTCAAAAGGTGTGGAATTAGTTTTTTTCATGGATTTAACTATTTTCGTATTTTGATCATAACATCTTAGTATGTGATTAGATTCTGAAGATTGAAGATGCATTGGAAAGCTAACAAAGAAACCTACAACATTTGTCTTTTGTATTTTCTCAGAATCGGGACCAGTTGTGGTCGAAATTGAGCTCAAAGTTCCTACATGTTCAAGTGTAAGACCAAAGAAGAAAGCATGAAACATTTAGAAGCCCCCACCCAAGAAAGTGCAGTCCAATAATCACCAAGTAGAAATGACTAGCAGGATGAATTAATCCCAGAAAGACAGCCCCAATCAAGAAGAAACAAGAGCAGAAAATCGAATGACAAAAATACCCCCTAACTTAAATCGTATTTTTACTCAACTACCCTTATTCAATTCAACCAGGAAAGAGGAAAAAGAAGTGATCAGTTGCAGAAAAATTGGGGGAAATGTGAAAGGCACTTGGAGATCGTGTAGAGGATAATGAGAGGGCAGTTTTTGGGCCATTAACTTGGATATTAAAGCGAAGAAGTGGCTGATTAATTCAGTAACTAATGTATTGAAGAAGGAAAAGAAAAACAGTCCGAAAATTACCTATAAATAGGGCTTTTGTGATCTGTTTGAAGCAGAGACCTAGAGTATGAATTTTCTTTGCAGAATAGAGAAAAAGGGAGATTTATCTTGCCCTTATCACGCCCTAGCAAGAGAGTGAGAAATGCAATAGTGACAAGGCTGGAATATGTTGTAGAAGTGGAAGAACCCATTGGAACCTTTTTTACCAATCCCCCATAAAACGTGTAAGACTTATGTATTCCTATTAAAATAAATCTTAAATGTTATGCACAAAACTCCTCATGGGATCGAACCTTTTTTATCCTATACTTTGTTGTGAATTATTTTAAAGGTTAAGAATTGATTTAATTTTGTGGCAGCAATGACATGTCATCACTCAGTTATACTCTTCATTTTACTGTCTAATTTTCATGGTCACAAAAATTATGTTCCAAACATTATTAGTGGTGGTTCTCAAACATACGTTGGAGTTCTGGAAATATTGGGGTTACAAATTATTATTTAGGTACATATAATATACTTATGTAGTTGTGTACTTAGTTTATGTGAATCAGTTTGTTTCAGTAATTATTAGCTTGAAAGGGTGAGTTTGAAACTGGATATGATATAGGTGGCCACCTGAGCCGTGAACATGTTCAGCTTGAAAAGACACTAGGTGTTTCTAAGCTGCTTGTTATGGTAAACAATTAAAATGGATTATCATACTATTAATTGGTCCTAATTAAGCAACACTACTAGAAAACCATTATCCGCCGGCGGTTGTTTTAGTCGACGGAGAATGAAAAAATCGCCAGCGGAACAACCGGCGGCGAGCCAAGCGACGTCAATGCTTTCGACGTCGGAGGAATCAAAGCGGCGACAAAACACCCCGCCGCCGCACAAAACATCGTCCCCTGATGGTCGCCATAGGTTTTTCGTTGGCTGAAACTTGTTCTGCCGACGCAATGAGATATCGTCGCTGCAAAAGCAAACTCCTCCGACAAAACTTACATCGTCGCTGGAGCGTTATCCGCTGTCGAAACGGTTTGTCGGCGGAACTTTGCGCCGACGACACGAGAACATCGGCAGAACAGCTTCCGCCGACTGTCTTCGAAGCCGGCGTTTAAATTCCGTCGTTGGTTCGTAAATTGTCGCCCTTTTTTACCGTTATAACGGTCTTTTGCGGCGACAGTTTAAACTACTGGGGGAGGGTTATTTTCATAAAAAAAAGTTTTAAAATTGCCATTTTTTTCAATACATGGTACCTGTAATAATTAAGAACAGCCCATTAAGTAAATAAATATTCGTTTGCACTTAAAAAATGTTGACATTACAAAATAGTTTAGATAACAAAAAATTACATAATACGTGTCAATTGTCCTGTTCAAACAAAAAGAAAATTACAATTAGGTCTATCAATTGTGCTACTGACTGCTGCCCTGTGGGTTAGAAGGCCCTGCAAATGAATATAAGTTTATGATAAATGTAATGGAATATATAAAAATAGTAACTAACTATAGAGTGAAAATAATACTAACCTGTAGGCAACTGGAGAGAGGCTCGCCACCGGTTTAATTCTTCCAACTGAGACTGCACCAACAACAGCTGGTTCTTCATTGATTCTTTGTTTTGCCTTTCCTGTTGCAGTTGTTCCTCTAGAGCTAAGTACTCTGGTGCTCTCGTAACCGCACCCCTACGCGGCGGTGCACCAGTCCCAAGTCCTCTCTCGTAACCCCCGTGATGGCCCCCAAACACCTTATCTATGATAGGTGTCAAATCCACGAGGTTCGCCGAGTTGTGGACCTGTAGCTCAGTTGTTGTCCGAACAAGCTCCTCCTGCGTAACAAACAAAACCTAATTAAATCAAGCATTTGATATTAGGAAAGAATGTTTGTTAATCAGGATAACTTACACATAATGTCGCTGTTTGCTCATCAGGGTATGTCCCATCTTTCCTCTTATGCGCCTTCAGGAAAGATCTCAGAAACACGAAGTTTGGACCTTCTGCTTGTCGCTGCATAAAATTAAATTTCCTAAAATAAGTATTGTGCAATGCATAAACTGAAGTATTGACAAAGCAAACAAAATTCAACTCAATACATACCTCTTCTTCTAAAAAACGAGCAAGAGACTTACACCCAAGAGTGTGAGTCGTCTTCAAACACTCTCGGTTCGCCTTATTTTTCACATCACGCCTGGACTCCCTTACCCCATCCCAACACTTCACTAGCAGTGTCCAGTTTTCAAGAGCCATACCTTGAATGGGACAGTCTGCTAGCTACTCTGGGGTCTTTCCATCGTAGTATTCCTTCTTATAGAAATTACGGTTGTCGCGTATTAGTTTCTGTACAACCGGCTGTAAGGCTTTCATCACAACAGCTGTAGTCACGAGCTGATCTGCCTGATTGACAAACTTGTATCTTACCTAAAAAAAGCATTTTGTTAGTACTTACGATTATTACAAAAAACAGATTTTAAGTTGTTGGCCTTACATTGATTTCTGTGAACCAATCTTTGAATGCATTCGGGCCGAGGTCACGCCACTGCAGATGTAGCGGGAAATGCAATTGGCCCCGTATCTGTGTGCCCAGGAGAAAGGACAGGTCATGCTGTGAGGATGAGACCATCTGCCCATCCTTGATTACGATCTTTGCCTCTTTCTCAGGCATGAATGACGTCGCCCTCACCTTACGCTTGACGCGTGGTACTTGAGGCTGTGAATCCTCAATCCCATCAATGGTCCAATCTGGTGGCTGGGTCTCCATGTCCTCCATCGGGACCGACCCTACATCAAATGCATATTCAGTCAACATTAAAATGTCATTTTATTAAGCACTATGAATGTGATTACATCTGAATCATCACTCTTAGGGGATTGGTAAGAGGGGAACAGTTCCTTAAATTTGCGCCTTGATTCTTCTGAAATTAAAGTAATGAATCAGAAATTAAACAAAGTAAAATTATACAAACGACAGAGAAAATGAAGTTAAAATCAAACTCTAACACTGTATTCAAACAAATGAAAGTACCAGTCAAATAGAGAGAGAAATTGACAGTTTTTTGAGAACCGAAAGCAAAAACGCACGAGACTGAACCTTCATCCAGATTAAATACCTGTGGCGAAGAGGAAGACCTTTCCGTCCACGGAGACGAAGCCGGAGGGGTTCGACGTCGGGTGGAGGCCGGAACGCGAGCACGTCGCCGCCGGAAATCTCCCCGATAGGCTTCGGATGATTGGGGTTTTCAAACCCTAAAGCGTTTTCGGAAGAGGGTGTTCAGCCGGAGGTGGAAGTGCGATGCCGAGAAGAAGAAAAACGGAAGCTTTCAGCCGGAACGCCGGTGGAACGGCTCGGGAACGCGTGTCGCGAGCGCGCATAATGGGCGCGGGAACTAAGGTCCCGATTCAAATCGGGACCAAAGTTCCCACATGGGCCTGATCTTAATCCGGCCCAACACCCGGATTTGCTTCTGGCGGCGGTTGGGCCGGACGAAATTACTTACGCCGACGAATTCATAATACCCGTCGGCAGATAAGTTCTCCGCCGACGAAAAAATTTCATCCCGTCGGTGGAGAATACTTTTCTACTAGTGCAAGGTGAGATGTTCCTATAGCCATATTGCTTTCTTTTTGTTTTGGTTTCCTGTAGTTAAAAATTTTGTACTTGATCAAAGGCTTGTGTATTGGGTAGTTATGATGAAATAGAGTCAAAGATGGAACCTTTGCTCCGGAGTTCTAATTACAATGTTAAGAAAGGTAGTCTATAACATACTCTTCAGGAAGAAGGTTAGGCGTGCATTAAATAAAGATACTAGAGAATGGCTCATGCAAATGCACGGTGTAACCATAATGGTTTATGTGGTTCCAATGGCCGTACAATGATTATGCAGATGCTCTCATTCGTCTCATATCTGGACTGCAGCTGGGTTCAATCATGAAAGACATTGGATGAGTGTCTTTGCCTATGGTGGAATGGTCAGTATCTTTTTGAAGTTCCTCGGATGGATCCTAAAGGCCCACTAGGGTGGAAGTTAAACAATTTTTCATTAAGTTTTGGCCTTTTAGGTTTTTTTGAATATATTCTTCTACAAAATTGTTTAGTAATTCTATGATAAGAAAAAAGAACTTATTGGAAAGATAATAAAGTTATATATATGAAAATTAAAATAATATATTTAAGTTAAGTAGATATATAAATTTACCTTATTATCCTTAAACTATAATCGAGGAAATAAATTGTTACAATTACAGACGTTGCTCATCACTTCTTATGAAATTGGCCGAACTCGGAGGAGCTTCTGTCACATCCCTTGTTTATAGTACTATTCTGATGAATTAAATAACAGTTACTAACTGGACTAAACATTTTCACTGTCACACAGCCACGTATAGTCCAATATTTAAGAGTAACTTCAATCTTTGAAGAGGTAAAAAACACTCCAGAAATAAGAAATAAATACAGAATAATCTATGTATTAAATATTTAAAATTTTAAATTTTCTAAAAATTTATTGAATAAAAGAACAAACTCAAAACAAATTACAACAGTTATTTTAATTCATTTTAGCAACAGTAATTATTTACTTCATAAAAAAACCATCAGTATAGAACAGAACGTTTTAGAATGATTAAACAGATAGAAGAGAGCAAATAAATTAGGGCAAAACCATTATATTACAAAACATAGTCTAATCCAAAATTATAGCATGCACGAATATGGAATTTCTTAATATAGCCTCAGACTAACATGAATATCCTTCAGTAAATTTACGGGTCCACACAAACTAAGTTAAACTAAAAGAAACCAGTATCCTCATTGAGACTTATGATTTTCTTTTTATTCTTTTGCCTCCTTTATAAGGTTTCTCGAGAACTTTTACAATTGAAAAACGGATCGATGTATATACAAAGAATAATGCTAGTTACACTTAGCCCACGCACCTATTCGACACACTTCTAAACGATTGATGCCTAGGGTTTATTCTCTAGAAAATAGGATTTTATAGTTAAAAATATATTTTTAAGGGCTTAGATTAATATATACGTCGGGTCAAATAGGCGATGTATATAGTCTTTAAAGTCCATCTTTACCCCAATTCTCGATTACTTGCGGTGATTGTACCAATCCCGTTTTGAAGATAAAAACTGTCCTAGTAATTAGAAAAGGCAGTATTTATAAGCCTGATCTGATAATACTCGGTTTCATCGGAGCGGAGCAAGAAAAACGGAGAGCTTGAAGAAGCGAAAAATGGAGAGGGACCTGAAGATGCCAAAATCGAGTGGGGCGTGAAGAAACGAAAATCGAGTGGGGCGTGAAGAAACGAAAATCGAGTGGGGCGTGAAGAAGCCAAAAATGGAGAGGGGTGTGAAGAAGCGAAAATTGGTGAGGGGCGTCAAGAAGCGAAAAATGGCGAGGGACGGTACTGTGGAAAGGTATGCGCCAAACTCTTTATTAATTAATCTTCTCTTGCGTCGTAAGTTACAGTGATTAATTAACTTTATGTTTTGGTTGTAGATCAAGCTTGTGGAAAGATTTGCCTCTGCCGCTTCTAGAGAAAATATTTAACAGAGTACATCTCAAAGAGAGGATTACCGTCGTTCCCTTTGTCTGCAAATCCTGGTATGAAGCTTCTCGCAGCCCTCTTTGCTGGAATTATCTGAATTTCGAAGAAATAAAGGGCTATCACTTGAGCCACAATTACTCATCATTTTTAATGAAAGTGGCCGACCTCGGAGGAATTTTTGTGGAGATCCTTTTTTACCAAATCTATGATTATTCTAGCGAGCTTGATGCGTTAACGTATTTTGCCGAGAGGTAAGCCTAGCAACGTAACTAAGCCTTTTAAGTAAAGCAGCTGATAACCTGGTTTTATATATTCAATTCCTAATTCCCATTGTTTTAAATAAAAAGTTCTGAGTACAGTACTTTAATTAACGTGCAGGTGCCCAAATTTAAAAGCCCTTCGTCTATGTGATTGGTCGTTTTCTGATGGATCTGAAGGAGTACTAGAGGAACGTTTGAAAAACATACTAGCAAAATGGAAAAATTTGGAGTTCGTGCATTTTGATTATCTAGTAGATCTTCCCTCACATGCCATTTTCCCTGTTTTGGGTGAAAACTGCAAAACACTTGAGACTCTGTTTTGGACGGCTAAAATCCTCGACGAACATGCAGCGGCCATTGTGAATTTCTTACCCAAGATTACCACTTTGGGGTTCGGCGATTCTCTGCTGTCTCGTGAGTCTCTTCTCTTAATTTTGCGAGGTTGTAAGCAGCTTCAAGAGTTTTCGTTGGTTGGTTATGTTAACTTTCACGGGATTGATGACGAAATACGGGTTGCGGCTGCGCATCTTAAGAAATTTGATGCGGCTAAGATACGTCAGGTCTCTGAAGCAGAATATTTGAGTAGGGTACGGCTTTCTCGTTTGTTATCATGATTTCTCTTGTACTGATCTTTTAGAAATGGTTTGATATTTTTTTTCACGACGTAAGACGCGTTGGAGTTTTTGGGTTATAGATGTAGTTTTCGTGGTGTTATTTTTATTAGATTTTCAGCCGGTATCCATCTCTTAATCTTAATAGTCCTGACAAGTCATCCTATTTATTCTTATGGATAAAACAAGAGATCATGGGATAAGGGGAGGAAGAAGACGCAAGGTAGGAGGAGAATGATCATATCGAGAGCATTGTAGAGAATTTTAGGAGAGAGTTGAAATCTCTTAATAATTTCCAGGCAGCGGTTTGATCGAAGACGTAATTCTGCGACTACGACGGGTTCCAATAAAATATTGACTGGGCTCAAGTTTAATTAAGAGTTTGATGAGTATGGGATAGCCCAACTCGCGAGCTGAGAATTAAAAAAAAACTTATTCTAGTCAGATGAGCGAATGTCGCCCAACTCGGAAGCCACACAACCACTGCTAGGTTGTAATATGGATTTTGCAGGACAGTCTCAATTAGAAATTTTAGAAAGAGTTAAAAATCTCTTTAAGTATAGCCGATTGATGAATCGATGATATATATAATTATAGAGTCACGATTAATATAAAGTAAATATTTTTTACAGTTTTAGAATTGTAAGTAGTTGTCATCCTCGTGTGTAAGATAATACTTATTGAATATTGTACGTATAGATATATACAAAAAAGGTTACCAAATATTACAAAAGATTACATGATCTCATGAGGAGATCTCATATTGAGCAGTCCAGATTTGACAGATCTTTACTCTGAATAGGTAATCTATCGTCGTCCAATCTAAATCCCAATAGGCCTTTTTTTGTTTTTGATAAAAAATAAGATTTCAAATTAGAAATTTAGAATACTTTTTAGAAATATTAATTACATAGATAAATTAGAGAATTTTATTTAATTTTTAAATATTTATTAGTAAGGTATTGAAAAGAGATCTCATGAGGAGATGACATGATCTTATGTGTAAGAGAATAATTTTCTAATATGGCACATATAGAGAAAAAAAGTTAGAAAATAGTCCAAAAGATGACATGATCTCACGAAGAGATCTCATGATGAGGAATCCAGATTGGACAGATCTCTTGATAAGAGATCTTTGCACTGAATAGTTAATTAATTTATCTTCGTCCAATCCCATCTGAATAGGTATATCGTTTTGTTAAGAAAATAAGATTTCGTATTATAATACTTTTTATAATTTTTTTATATAAATAATATTTAAGAATTTTATATAAGTTTTAATTATTTATTAGTAAGTACGAATTGAAATTTGGAGAAGTAATTTGGAATTTAGGGTTTTATGTGATATAAGTGCTCTAAGTTTTTACTTTCAAGACTTTATGTCCTAAAGTGGCGTCCACTTTGCAGCTTAGTAAGAAATAAACGTGGAGATAAAATCTGCAAGAATTTAATTTTTAATAAAATATTATCAACCTTTTCTATGTAAGCCTTAAACTCTAGATTTTCTCCTACATAGAGACTGTTAAGTAAAACCTTAAGGAAAATCAGGAAGTACTGATATCATTTTGAATAATACTAGTTGCACTTAGCCCACAAACTTATCCCAGGCACATGTTAATCTGATTCTAAACCATTGATGCCTAGGCTTTATCCTCTAGAAAATAGGATTTTATAAAAAAAAAAAGGGCTTAGATTAACATGTACGTTGGATAGGTGCGTCCGCTTGGTGCATCTATCATTACTCTATATATCATTTTTCTTTACAATATTTTCAGGAAAATGTCTCACAATTTTGGTAGGTCCAATACTATGCCAGCTGTACGATGGATCCAGATGACCACGTAATTAAGAGATGCGAAGCCGGCCGGTATATTTTAGGGTACGTACGTAGTAGCTGGTCAGGCTGATCCGTTCTTCTTTTGGAAAGCATGAATCTAGTATCTCGTTCTTGTAGAGAAGTGGTTTCGATGTGTTTTAAAGATGTTTTTAATTGCATCATAAGGAAACGTACGATGAGGAAGAGGATCAGAAATCTTATTGGGATGATAGTGCAGTCCAACGAGAGGGTAGGTTCTCAAGTATCTCTGTGTGATTTGACTTGTTTAAGCTTGATGTATGGTGCTGGTTACTGTCTTGCCTGACCTACAGGAAAAGATAACGATGTCACTGCTACAAAACATGTTGAAGAAGAGGAGGAAGACAACATGTCTTTATGGGCCAAGTTGGTGAGTGAGTCTGCTGAAGAGATTTTCTTTTTTGTTATATATCTGTATTGTGTCTTTATTTTGTATGAATAGAATTGATACTCTTCAACTCGGAGGATAAATAAATCTTCTAGAATGCCTTCATGCTCTGGCAAGCCAATCGTCTTCGGTACTGTTTACTATATATAATTCGCTAGTTGTAAAAAGAAGTATCATTTACTAACACTAGTAGAAAAGTTACCTCCGCCGACGGGCAAAAGACACCGGCAGAATACGAATGCCCGTCGGTGGAAATCTGACGACGGGTAATGTCGCGTCGTCAGAACCTCCATAGGCGGAGGCGTCAGCCGACGCAACGACCTGTCGCGGGATACAAAAACCCGTCGGGCGACTGAATAGAGTCGACCCGACGCGGGACCCGTCGGCGGAGGAAACAGTCCAACGACGGACCTCAACGCGTCGGCGGGAAGGATTCCCCGACGCATCCCTATGCATAGGGGTGCGTCGGCGGAATGGATTCCCCCGACGCGCCCCTCACGTGGTAGTGCGTCGGTGGAATAGGTTCCATCGACGGCTAGGGGTGCGTTGGCGGAATGTTTAAAAAAATAAAAAAAATTTAGATTACGGAGCAGAGAAGAGAGAAGAGAGAGAAGAGAGAGAAGAGAGAAGAGAGAGAAGAGAGAAGAGAGAGAAGAGAGAAGAGAGAGAAGAGAGAAGAGAGATTATTTTGAAACATTCAGCCTAGTGGTGAAATCTGTAACAATTCGGGTTATACTCACTTCGGCAGTGAACAAAAGCTGGCCTATCAAACAACTGGATGTACGTAATGCTTTTCTCAATGGTGATCTCGCAAAAGAGGTATACATGGTACAACCGCCTGGTTTTATTAGCAGCTTACAGACCGAGTTCTCAGTCAAAGATCTTGGAGATTTGTATTATTTTCTCGGTATTGAGGTGACTCGCACGAAGGCCGGTCTTCATCTATGCCAGTCAAAGTACACTGCTGTTCTATTACATTACCTACACCTCACCGATGTCAAGCCACTCTCCACTCCAGTTGTTGCAGGTTTGAAGTTATCTAAACATGAAGGGAATCCACTTCTTGATGTTTCAGATTATCAATCCACCAATGGTGCTCTTCAATATCTAACACTTACTCGACCAGACATACAATATGCCATCAACAAGGCTTGTCAATTTCAGCAAGCACCCACTGACGTACATTGGTCCTTGGTCAAGCGAATATTGCGCTACTTAATGGGCACATTGCATCATGGATTTCTTATTCGGCCCGCTCCTAATTATGGCTTGGGTGTCTATTGTGGTGCCGATTGGGGAGGCTGCCCTGATGATAGGTGCTCTGTCACAAGTTTTATATGTATTTTGGAGGCTCTCTCATTTCATGGTCCTCCAAGAAACAAGCCACAATCGCTGCAGCTGAAGTCTCATGGGTTCTTCAACTATTTTGAGAGCTTAGAGTATTTTTGCGAGATTTGTTGGGTGAATGACTCATACGAGTCGGATCCGGCTCGTATTCTTTTTCCACCTAAGACCTCCCGACAGAATTTGGGGGAGAGGTTAGGGTTTGAGGCGACAAGAAGAGAGGAAAAGAGGAAAAGAGGAAAAAAGAAAAGGAGAACAATCTCTTTCATGCTTCCATAGATCGGCAACGGCTCTTAGCCTAGGCAACCGATTTCTGAGAGGATCAGTTCAGAAGAGGCGACGATCATTGATGCATTGGGTATAAAGAGGGTTTTTCCCCGAAAATCAGAGGTACGGGAAAATCAAGTCCTTCTCTCATTTGATCTCTCTCTCAATCATCCTCTATTCTTCTCGGATTCTAATCTTTCTTTCTCTTTTACTCTTTGTCCGAACTCGATTTTCTGTTCTTGTGTCATCTCCGGCGATTCCACTTCTCCGACGACGAATGCACCTCACCGAAGGAGAGCTGTGTTATCTTGGGAGACTTTCGGAACAACGATTGTGCATCCGAGATCGCCAATTAAGTCTTTAAGGCAGTGGGTTGTCCACGCCGCAGCTTTGGTCTTCAAATGGATAAGTTTTTCTGTTTTATTTCAGCGTGATTTGCTTGATTGTTTTTATTGATCTATTTGCAATTTCGATTTCAATTTTCCATAAGTAAAAAATTTGATTTATGAGCAACTTGGTTACTGTTTTTAATTTTTCTGTTTAAATAAACGAGATAGAAATCATCCTAATTGTTTGTGGTAATTAAGATTAAAATCATATTCTCTGTTTATGTTCCTGATGTGTTATCTTGATTGCATGCTGTAATTAGGTCTCTGATTTACTTTAATGTTCTTCTTTTGTTTAAATCTTATTGCTGTAATTCTGTTTGCTTTATTAGAGTAATCTGTATTGCATTTATTTTGTTTGTGCAAAATTGTATGAAAGGACCAGATTAGTGTTTCTGAATAATTTGATTGTTGTAGCTTCTTATATTTAATATGCTCATGCTTCTAAAGTTCCATCATTTTTAAAGACTTAATTTTTTTTTACTATTTAGGAGCATGGTACTTTGAATTTATTGTTATTCCAAGTTGAGTGTCTATATGAAAATCAGACACTGAATCTATTCTGAATATATTTTCATGAATATGCTGATTATTTCTGTCCCATGACAATATAATCTGTTATTGTTTCAATCCTCTAATAGTTCTCTATCTTGGAAGAACAAATTTGTTTTACTACATTGTTTAGTGTTGTATTATTATCATTTTTAGGATTGTTGAATTAAAATCCTTTTGTTTTTATTTGATTGATTGAATTATAGACTAAATTTGTAGTTTATAGTCCAATCTGTATTTTTTTTTATTTTGATAAATTAGACTTAGAATCAGATTGAAGATTTAGTATTATCACTTCTGAATTCTAAAGTCTTTTACTAGAAACTTCTAAAACTGAAACCTGTATTGCTTAGGAGGACTAATTTTTACAGATAACATTTAGGTGCTAAAAGTTTAAAAAACCTTTGGTTTTATAAATGAATAATGTAATGAATGTTACTGTCCTTAACAAGGCACTATTAGACCTATCTAAATTAGACCGGTTTGACGGGACAAATTATAAAAGATGGTCCCAAAAACTTATATTTTTTGAACAACTCGAAGTAGACTGTGTTGTTCAATGACTCTCCTCTTGAGGTAGACGTGATTGGAATGTCTACTGATACCCCAGCTACTACTCAATTAACACCACCTTTAATTAGTATAAAAACATCTGATCTGGAGGCAAAAACCAAATTTGAAAGGTACAATAAAATTGTAAGAAGACATTTAATAAACCACATGACAAATGACTATTTTGACTTGTTAGTTGATCTCAAATCAGCTAAGGAGATTTGGGAAATTTTGGAGTTAAAATATGGAGGAGATGAAGTTGCAAAGAAAAAATACATAGTCGGAGAATTCATGCGATATGATATGGTTGATGATAAACCTATAATGGAACAAGTGCATGAATTTGAGAATATCACTATAAAAATGCTAAGTGAAGGGTATAAACTCTGTGACATGTTCCTAGCTGATGCCTTGCTAGACAAATTCCCACCGTCCTGGAGTGAATATAGAAATACTCTAAAACACAAAAAGAAAACACTGAAGAGGCAAATCGCCTCAAAGACAAACAAAAATTCTTGTCAATTAGCGACCATAGAGCTAATCTCATTGAATTTGGTGACTCCTCAGGTAAATCCAAGTTTAAGAAGGGTTTCAAAATAGGACAAAACAAAGGGGAGTATAAGAAGCAAACCGACAAAGGAAAAGCTATGAAGAAGATTGAGAAAAATACAAATGTGAAGTGCTACACCTGTGGGAAAATTGGACACAAAGTTTATCAATGTTTGAAACATCAGGACAAGCAGCAAGGGATAAAGCTTTCGAACCAGGCACACATAGTCGAAATTGATGATGCCACAGCTGCAGTGGTTGTCGAAGCTTACCTAGTCGAAAACAAGACAGACTGGGTGTTGGATACTGGAGCCTCTAGTCACTTATGTGCTAACAGATAACTCTTTCATACCTTTGTGAACGTTGCTGAAGATGAAAGTGTCTACATGGGAAATGAAAGTGTGGCTGGAGTGCTTGGCAAAGGAAAAGTTAATCTCAAACTGACCTCTGGGAAAACCTTAGCCTTGCACAATGTTCTTTATGTACCTTCTTTACGAAGGAATTCAGTATCAAGTGCCTTATTGAATAAATCTGGTCTAAAACTTGTATTTGAGGCTGAAAAAGTTGTGATGACCAGAAAAGGGGAGTTTGTAGGAGAGGGTTATCTTAGTGAGGGTTTATTTGTCCTAAACATTGTATCAAAAGTTATCAATGAAAGTTCTTCTTCTGGTTTGGCTTATATTATTGAGTCACTTAATTTATGGCATGGGAAACTCGGTCATGTGAACATGGCTTCTATTAAAAGACTTAGAAAACTTAACCTAATTCGCTTAGTGGATGTAAAAGATTTTTCTAAATGCCCTGTGTGTGTAGAAGCCAAATATGCTAAAAAGCCATTTAAACCAGTTGAGAATAGAAAAACCGAAGTGTTAGAATTAATTGATTCAGATTTAGCAGACTTCAGGAATACACTTAGTAAAGGAGGTAAAAGGTATTATTATGTGATCTTCCTAGATGACTTCTCTAGGTACACTAGAGTTTACCTTCTAAAAACTAAGGATGGAGCAGAAATAATGTTTCTGAAGTACAAGACAGAAGTTGAAAATCAGCTGAATAAGAAAATTAAAAGAGTTAGGTCAGATAGAGGAGGAGAATATGAAACTCTCTTCCTTAAAGAATTCTGTGAAAAGAATGGGATTATACATGAGTTTAGTGCTCCTAACACTCCACAACAGAACAACATAGCTGAGAGGAAAAACAGAACCCTCAAAGACATGATGAATGCCATGCTCGTAAGTTATGGTTACCTGACCACATGTGGGGGGAAGCCATTCTTTCAGTTTGTTATATTCTTAACAGAGTTCCTCATAAGAAATTAGATAAAACTCCATATGAGTTATGGAAAGGATTCACCCCTAACATGAAATTCCTTAAAGTGTGGGGGTGCCTTGCCAAGGTGAGCTTACCAGCTCATAAGAGGACTAACATAAGACCTAAAACCTAGGATACGGTGTTCATTGGTTATGCAAAAAATTCAGCTGCTTATAGATTCATGTCATTAAATGACAACTCAATTTCTGAATCTAGAGATGCAGAATTCTTTGAAAAAATATTTCCTTGGAAGAAACAAAACACTAGCGTAGATCTTGGTCCATCTAGTGCATCTTCCTCCCTTCCCAGTTCTTCTACTAGAGTGAATGAATATGTGGATGAACCTAGGAGAAGTAAAAGAAAGAGGACTGAGACTAGTTTTGGATCAGATTTTATTACAGCATTCTTAATTGAGAACCCTAACCAGAAAAATGAACATGTAGCTTCAGTGTTCTTAATAGGAGATGATCCTAGGAATTATACAGAAGCAATAACCTCGATAGACGCTAGTTTTTGGAAAGAGGCTATTAATAGTGAGCTAGACTCAATTATGTCTAACCATACATGGGACTTAGTGGACTTGCCTAAGGGGTGTAAACCTATCAAGTGTAAATGGATTTTTAGAAAAAAATTAAGACCTGACGGTTCCATAGATAAGCTCAAGGCCAGACTAATTGTTGTAGGTTACACACAGAAGAAGAGCATTGATTATTTTGACACCTGTTCACCTGTGACTAAAATAACAACTATATGATCTTTAGTTACGTTAGCAGTTATACATAGCTTGGTTGTGCATCAGATGGATGTTAAAACCGCATTCCTCAACGGGGATTTGGAAGAAGAGATTTACATACAACAACCTAAGGGGTCTGTTATTAAAGGTCAAGATGAAAAGGTATGCAAATTGAAGAAGTCCCTCTATGGTTTGAAACAAACTCCAAAGTAGTGGTATGAAAAATTTCACCACACTCTAATCACGAACGGATATGTGGTAAATGCCTCAGACACATGTCTATATTCAAAGGAGTGTGGTACAGACTGTGTAATAATATGTCTATATGTGGATAACACGTTCATTTTTGGAACAAAGGAGAATGTGGTAATTGAAACAAAGACATACTTGTCATCCCAATTTGATATGAAAGACATGGGAGAAGCCGAAATAATTCTTGGTATGAAATTAACAAAAACCAAACAAGGTTTCTCAACGAGCCAATCTCATTATGTTGAGAGAATGTTGAAGAAATTCAACTGTTATGATTTTCTGCCTATGATAACTCCTTATGATCCAATAGTCCACCTTAAGAAGAATGAAGGCGAGAGTGTGTCTCAAACTGACTACGCAAAAATCATAGGAAGTGTGATGTTCGTTATGAACTATACTCGCCCAGACATAGCCTATGCAGTTAGTAGACTGAGTCGCTACACGCATAACCCAAGTAGCGAACACTGGACTGCACTTTATTGTTTAATGAAATATTTGAGAAGCACCATGGATTGGGGACTGCACTTTGGTAAGTTTCCAGCAGTGTTAGAAGGCGATTGTGATGCCAACTAGGTGTCTGACAATGATGAAGTGAGTTCCATGAGTGGTTATGTTTTTACTTTAGGTGGAGGAGCGATTTCGTGGAAGTCCGGTAAGCAGACTTGTATTGCTCGTTCGACTATGGAGTCAGATTTTATTGCACTCGAGCTAGCAGGTCAAGAGGCAGAATGGTTGAGAAACCTACTGGCAGATGTGCCACTGTGGGGGAGATCGAGTGCTCTTGTCTCCCTTCATTGTGATTCTCAAACAGCAATCGGAGTTGCTAAGAACAGTGTGTATAATGGCAAGAGGAGGCACATACGCATTAGACACAATGCGGTTAAACAACTTTTGAAAAATGGAGTGATTTCTTTGGATTACGTGAAATCCGAAAGAAATTTGGCTGACCCTTTCACTAAGGATTTACCCAGAAAATTAGTTCTAGATACATCGAGGGGGATGGGCATTAAGCCCTGTCATTAAGAAGAAACTGGTGGATACCCCTCTTGAGGTCAAACAAAACCACTTTCTTTCTTGATATTGTTTATCCATCCCTATGACGTGATACTGAGCATTGGCTCTATGAGAAACTGTAGCCCTTTTATTTGGGTGGTCCTATAGACAGACTTGACAGTTTCATGGTGTAATATTGAGTTTTTAGCTCAGATATGAGAAACTGTAACCCTTTCTTTGGGTGGTCCTATAGACGGACTTGACGGTTTCACGATGTGATATTGAGTTTTAGGCTCTTAAATGAGAAACTGTAGCCCTTTCTTTGGGTGGTTCTTTAGAGATGGACTTGACAGTTTCCTAATATTTATTGAGGCTTTTTCTCTTATATGAGAACCTGTAGCCCTTTCTTTGGGTGGTCCTATAAACAGACTTGATGGGTTCTTCATCTTTTTCCAGGGTTGAGCATTTTATTGCTCGTAATGGGTCCATAGCCCATGTGTAGTGGTGCTGGTGATACGCACTTGATGGATCCACTTACTTGAGTGTGGGGGTGTGGCCGCCTCCTATGAAAGACTTGGTATTGTCTTTCTAGAGCACTCAATAGAAATCCTGATGTTAGCGCATGGCCTTATAAAAGTGCAACGCCATATCTCGGAGTTAGCTTGAGAGTAAGAGTTCGATGCGTGTTGTGAGGGTCTCAAACATAGTTCACTAAGTTCAAGAGTACTTCACTTGGTGGATCTTTTTGTTGCCTCATTTCACTACGTATCAATTAAAATCGAAAGATATTGATACTTGAGTATTCGGCTCTTGTGGTACCTAGAACAGAAATCATTCTTGTGTGTCATTCATGTGTGTCATTTTGTAAGGGATTGTTGGGTAAATGACTCATATGAGTCGGATCTGGGGTTTGGGTCCGGAATCGGGTCCGGATCCGATAATTGGATCCGGCTAGTATTCTTTTTCCACCTAAGATCTCCCGACAGAATTTGGGGGAGAGGTTAGCGTTTGAGGCGACAAGAAGAGAGGAAAAGAGGGAAAGAGGAAAAGAGAAAAGGAGAACAATCTCTTTCATGCCTCGATAGATCGGGAACGGTTGTTAGCCTAGGCGACGGATTTCTGAGAGGATCGCTTCGGAAGAGGTGACGACCATTGATGCGTTGGGTATAAAGAGGGTTTTTCCCGAAAATCAGAGGTAAGGGAAAATCAAGTCCTTCTCACATTTGATCTCTCTCTCTCAATCGTCCTATTCTTCTTGGATTCTAATATTTCCTTCTCTTTTACTCTTTGTCTGTACTCGATTTTCTGTTCTTGGGTCACCTTCGGCGATTCCACTTCTCCGATGACGAATGCACCTCACCGGAGGAGAGCTGTGTTACCTTGGGAGATTCTTAGAACAACGATTGTGCATCCAAGATCGCCGATTAAGTCTTTAAGGCAGTGGGTTCTCCGTGCCGCACCTTTGGTCTTCAAATGGATAAGGTTTTCTGTTTTATTTCAGTATGATTTGCTTGATTGCTTTTATTGATCTATTAGCAATTTCGACTTCAATTTTCCATAAGTAAAAATTCTGATTTTTTTACTGTTTTGAATTTTTCTGTTTAAATAAACGAGAAAGAAATCATCCTAATTGTTTGCTGTAATTTAGATTGAAATCATATTCTCTGTTTATGTTCCTGATTCGTTATCTTGATTGCATGCTGTAATCAAGTCTCTGATTTAATTTAATGTTCTTCTTTTGTTTAAATCTTATTGCTGTAATTCTGTTAGCATTATTAGAGTAATCTGTATTGCAATTATTTTGTTTGTGCAAAATTGTTTGAAAGGTCTAGATTAGTGTTTCTAAATAATTTGATTGTTGTAGCTTCTTATATTTAATATGCTCATGCTTCTAAAGTTCCATCAAGATCCTCCCACTATGGTGTGATAACCACTCGGCTACATACATAGCTGTCAATCCAGTTTTACATGGCTCGGTCAAGCACGTGGAACTTGACTATCACTTCATTCGTGAACGCATCTGTAATGGGCAGTTGCAGGTCAAATATATATCCACTCATGATCAAGTGGCTGATATATTCACCAAAGGATTGTCTTGAGGATAGTTTTCTCGGTTTCTCATCAAGCTTCGCGTCTTTGTCAAAACCCCAACCTTGTGGGGGAATGTAAGTGATAGAAATCTCTCAGACTTCTGCAGACAGAGAGTCTTAATACATATAGACTCGTCACAGATTAGGCAGGATGAGTCTTGATCAGAAGACAATCCTAGTGTTTCCATATTATGTAAATTACGTAAATTGTTGTTTTTTATTTAATAAGATCCCGAGTCAGTCTCCTAATCTAACTAGGACTCTCTCTACATGTAACTATATATGTACACGTGAAACGCATAATGAAACACACAAAATTATCTTATACAAACCGGCCTCACTGAAACACCATGCTACATCTAGGTTCGCACAGGGAGGAGTTCTTGCATTGTGTGCTCCCATCTTTCTCTCTCGGCTTCCTCTTTGAGACTAGACTGCGACGATTTTGGCCTGCGAATAGTAGACGACATCTTTACACCTCTCGTGCCTCTGGTTGTTCATCGTCTGACCACACAGTAGAAGTTGAGGAAAGAAATCGTAGCCTCTCTCCTAGTCGCCTTCCTCTATCTTCATCTTTTCTCCTCTCGCCTCTCGTCAAAGTCAGCTTCCACAGCTCCCTGCACCTTCTCAGCCTTTCGCCGTCTCAGCCCTCGCTGTCTTGGTCCTCGCCGTAACGGCCTTTGCCCGCCTTCTCCCGCCTTCTCCAGCTTCTGTACCACGACGACTGAGTCAGTCCAATGCGGTCCAGCACGGTTTCACGTGGTTCGATTTAAAACAACTTGGTTCAGCACGGATCGGTTCAGTTCAGCATATATTGAGTTGGTTCAGTACAGATTGAATCGGTTCAGCACAAATTGGTTCGGTTCAGCATAGATTGGTCGGTTCATCACAGATTGGTTCTATTCAGCATTACTCAATTCGGTTCAGATCATCTCGATTCGATTCAACTCGACCAAGCAGAACTCAGTGTGCCAACCTGGTAAGCTGTATTTTGCCCTTTGAATATAGTTTGATAGTTTAATTAGGGGGTTTAATTTTTCGTGCTTGGATCTGATCTAGGATAATAGGACTGTTTTTTTAATCCTATTTTGAGCCTGATTCGAAAAAAAAAAAGGCAAAAAAAAACCTCTTTGCTTGATTGTTTACTCGTGATTTCTTTACCTATTGTGTTTAGTAGTAGAATTTTAAATTTTCCTACTCTTAAGTTATTTTAATATATCTCAGCATCTTTGTTTATCTATTTTGCCATTTTCTTTCCTACGATTACAGTTAAACAATTTGCATCTTCCTTCCATACACTTGTGGACAAACACACCCAACTTAAAAAAGGATGACCATCTCCGAGGATAAATGACTGATATAGATGCTAGGCTTGACCGACTTGCCAAAATAGGTGACAAATTTGCCGACTCGGTTAATCGTCGTTTCGTAGATCATGTGGTCACTCATAGAAATCCTGAAAGGCAACCACTGAGGGAACCTAGGAGGGAATCACATAGGGGTCTACGCTATAATGTCCCACCTTCTTATAGGAATGACCGAACCAACCCGAAGGGTATCTTGCCACAACCTAAAATTAATCTGTTGACCGACGACCTACCTACTCATGACATCTTCTCCGAGGAAGAAATCCACAACCTTCCCCACCTACTCGACAGGGTAATAGAACCACAGGTACCCATCGTAACCCACATCACTACCAATTGCATCGTCCTATGTATCCTCATGATGCGTAGTTGACATGTCTAGGAGGGTCAAGGTAGATGCCTCTGCGTTCGACGGAAAATTAGACCTTGGTGCGTTTATAGATTGGTTGTACAACATGGAAGACTATTTTGAGTAGTACCAAATGAACGCTGCTCTATGCATTCGTTTCACGAAAATGAAGTTGGTTGGTTCTGCCAAACGCCATTGGCAAACTGTTCAGCATAACACTGAATGTTTGGGACATCCACCCATTT
Source organism: Aristolochia contorta (assembly GCA_022405105.1). Classification (NCBI taxonomy): domain Eukaryota; kingdom Viridiplantae; phylum Streptophyta; class Magnoliopsida; order Piperales; family Aristolochiaceae; genus Aristolochia; species Aristolochia contorta. The sequence goes on from JAHZSQ010000069.1 coordinate 122,191, forward strand.
CCACTTGGGCTGAAATGATAGAAAAATTGAAAGAAAAATACCTCCCACCTTACTATAAAGACAAGTTGTTCAACCAGTTGTTAAACTATAGGCGAGAAACGTCTAGTGTTGATCAATACATTGCCAACTTTGAAGAATTGATAATGAGGAGTGATATTAATGAAGAACCCAGGTTCACTGTGTCTAGGTTTGTTAATGGTTACGAGTTGATATCAAATGAGAAGTCATTGTCCATGCCCCAGACTCTTTAGAGGAGGCATATCACAAAGCTATAGAATTTGAGAGCTACCTACACTTCCCTCCATCTAGGCAACCATTTAGCTTTTACAATGACCATCGTCAGAAACAAGTGGCGCCATTTACTAGAAACATCACTGGAACACCACCACCCATCTTTCAAACTCCTACTCATAGTCCTCCACCTCATCATGGAGAGCATAAGGTAGCCAAAACCACTTTACCTGCTTTTCAATCGACAATGGAGTGTCATCACTGTCATGAGAAAGGTCACATCACTTCTCGATGCCCAAACCTCACCTTAGCTTTGGAATGTGTTGAGGAAAACTCACTTAAGGTGGAGTCTGATGTTATTATTATTACTCCAATGGAGTATCTAGAAGGCCAGACTGATTTATGTGATGATTCTCTTACAGGCCCAACCTACAATTTTTCTTTCATGGGATGCACCTTACCAGCTGTAGCTCCACAAGCCAATGAAAACTAAGACTGATGACACCTCCATAAAATGTCCCTTGTTTTTCAAACACAAACCAATGGTCAAAAAGAGGTGGTTAACAGTAGTTTAGGGGATTTGCGTCACTGTTTAGTGAGGGACAAGCCTACTACTTGGATTGTTATTTTACCCACTGCTGTGTTTATCTATACCTTATCTATTAACCACACCACCGACAACAGCCCCTTTGAGATTGCATATATCCTATCCCCACAGCCTCCTGACCTTATTTCTTTCACCACAGATTTTTTCCCGTCTGATTTTTCCCATACTTTTGTTGATCCTTTATCCAATTTCCATGCTGAGATTAGGCAAAAATGCCTTTGAGTAATGATAATTTTAAATTTACTACTGATGCACATCATAGGTGTAAGAAATTTCAGGCTGGGGATTATATTATGGCTCGTTTTACCCCTACACTCTACTCGCCACATGCATATTCTAGTGGGCCTTTTGTTAGTCCTTGGATGATCGGATCCAATGTATATGTACTTGATTTGCCTCCTGATTTTTCTCTCAGTTTAATATTCAATGTGGCAAATTTATTTGCTTACCGAGGGCTCACGTCTTGTTTTGCCTTCTTCCATGCATGCAGGTCCATCTTCCATGCATGCAGGTCCATCTTCCATGCTTACTCCAGCTTTTTCGATGTCGACCCTTGCTCCACACGATGTACATGTGGACGTTTTGGAAGGCACGCCTGTCACTTCATCTCCTCTTGGTGCTTATCGTTTCTTTGTTCGTTGAAAAGATCTTCCCTCGACTGAAGATATTTGGGTTCTTGCAACTGACTTTATTCCACTAGCCTCTGACTTGTGGAATATCTATTTCCAGTCTAACTCGACAGAGTCGAGTTCTTTTGAAACAGAGGGGAACAAGGTAGAAAACAAGGAGTTAGTAGTTTAATTAGGGTTGAATCGGTGATTTGAGTTTGAATTTAATTTAGTTTAGAATTCTTTATTTGGAATATTATATTATTTAAAGTAGGTCATAAACTCTTGGTTAGGGTTTAGTTAGCCTATAAATAGGCTTTATTGAGAGTAATTGCATACCTATGTTAGGCATAAAAACAGGGCTCGAGAGTCCTAATTAGAGTAGAATTAGGACATTTTGATTTTGTTTCCTTATCTATCTTTTATTCAGTGTTTTATTAGGATTCAAATTGTTATTAGGTATCAATTAGCCAATAAATAGGCCATTCATATTGTAAAACGATACTTTTCGAATTTATTGACTATTAAACATCTCTTCGTTCTTCCCTTTTCTCCTTCTTTTCTTCCTTTTCTACCTCGTTTTTCCTTCATCTAGCTTTTCTTGCTCCCATTCTACATCAATTGGTATCAGAGCAGGTGTGATTCCTTTGACCTGCAATCCTTCAACCCTCCTTCAATCTTCCAATCTCTTCTGCCCAAAAATCCGACGTCGTTCTCCACAACTACTTCTCCGGCGTTGACTTCCACTGCTCCTCCACCATCCCCGCATCCGTCGCCGTCACCGCCTACATCATTGCCACTGCCTCCGTCGTCCCAACCACCACTGCCTCCGTCGTCGCCGTCGCCGTCGCCGTCGCCGCCGCCGCCTCCGTCGTCGCCGTTTCTTTGTTCGTTGAAAAGATCTTCCCTCGACTGAAGATATTTGGGTTCATGCAACTGACTTTCTTCCACTAGCCTCTGACTTGTGGAATATCTATTTCCAGTCTAACTCGATGGAGTCGAGTTCTTTTGAAACGGAGGGGAATAAGGTAGAAAACAAGGAGTTAGTAGTTTAATTAGGGTTGAATCGATGATTTGAGTTTGAATTTAATTTAGTTTATAATTCTTTATTTGGAATATTATATTATTTAAAGTAGGTCATAAACTCTTGGTTAGGGTTTAGTTAGCCTATAAATAGGCTTTATTGAGTGTAATTGCATACCTATGTTAGGCATAAAAACAGGGCTCGACAGTCCTAATTAGAGTAGAATTAGGACATTTTGATTTTGTTTCCTATCTATCTTTTATTCAGTGTTTTATTAGGATTCAAATTGTTATTAGGTATCAATTAGCCAATAAATAGGCCATTCATATTGTAAACCGGTACTTTTCGAATTTATTGACTATTAAACATCTCTTCGTTCTTCCCTTTTCTCCTTCTTTTCTTCCTTTTCTACCTCGTTTTTCCTTCATCTAGCTTTTCTTGCTCCCATTCTACATCAATTGGTATCAGAGCAGGTGTGATTCCTTTAACTTGCAATCCTTCAACCCTCCTTCAATCTTCCAATCTCTTCTGCCCAAAAATCCGACGCCGTTCTCCACGACTACTTCTCCGGCGTTGACTTCCACTGCTCCTCCACCATCCCCACATCCGTCGCCGCCGCCGCCACGTCATTGCCACTGCCTCCGCCGTCCCTACCACCACTGCCTCCATCATCGCCGCCGCCCGTCGCCGCCGCCGCCGCCGCCTGCCCGTCTACACCGCCGCTGCTGCCGCCCTGCCGCCGCCGCCGCCGCCGCCGCCGCCCGCGTCTCCGTCGTTGTCGCCGCCGCAGCCGCCCATTGTTGTCGCCGCCACCACTGCCTCCGTTGTCATCGTCATCGCCGCCGCCGCCGCCACCTCCGTCGCCGCCGCCGCCGCCGCCGCCACCTCCGCCGCCGCCGCCGCCGCCGCCGCCGCTGCCTCCGTCGCGCCGCCGCCGCCGCCGTCGCCTCCGTCATTGTCGCAGCCGCCGCCGCCGCCGTCATCGCCGCCGCTGCTCCCGCTTCCCTTGTCGCCGCCGCAGCCTCCTCCGTCATCGTCGCTGCCGCGGCCTCTGCCCTCCCCGCCTCAGACCTCACGGTGTCGGCCTTCCCTACCTCCTGCCTCTCCTCGACATAATCGAAACCTAGGTCCCGATTAAATCCGGACTTCAACTTAAATTTGGTCCTGTTCGGTTCAGATTATCTTGGACCGGCTCGGTTCTGATTTTCTCAAATCGGCTCGGTTCAGGTTATCTCGGACCGGCTCGGTTCAGGTTATCTCGGACCGGCTCGGTTCAATACGGTATTTGATCCAATTCGATTCAAAGCTGCCTGGTTTGGTTCAGCTCTATCCAGTTCAGTTTAGGTCTATCCAGTTCGGTTTAGGTCTATCCAGTTCTGTTTAGGTCTATCCAGTTCAGTTCAGGTCTATCTAGTTCAGTTTAGTTTGATCCAGATCGGTTCGGCTCAGTTCCGTTCGACTCCACTCTACTCGGTTCAGCAGGCTGACTCGGTGTAAATCGGTACGTTGTATCTTTGGGTTTTGAGTATAGTCTGGTAGTTTAATTAGGAGGTTCAAAGTTTTAATTGCCTAGATCTGAGTTCGAACACTTCTCCCACTCTGCCTTCTCTGAAATTTTGAGCCAGATTTAAAAAAAAACTCATTGTTGATTTTCGTTCTTACTTTGTTTATTAGCAGAACTTTATATTTTCTTACTCTTTAGTTATTTTAGTTATCTCAGCATTTTGTTATACTTGTTCTTTTTTCTTCCCATCATGACTGTGAAAGACTTTGAAGCCAAATACAATACCCTTGAAGAAAAACACAATAGCCTTGAAAAAAGAACGACAATTTACCAAATCGGCTAACCGCTTTTATGATGACTATGTGACCATTCAAAAAAATCTTGAAAAACAACCATTGAAGGAACCTAGTTGGGAACCGCTTAGGGGTCAAAACTCTATCATGCTACCTTCCTAAAAGAATAACTGAACACACACTACAGGTATCTTGCCACAATTAACATCTATTACTTCGACTGACTACCAACCTACTGCTGAGGAGGACATCTTCTTTGATGAAGAATACTCACAGGCAGACATCGTAACCATGTGTATCGTCCTCAGTACCCTTATGATGAAGTAGTTGACATGTCTAGGAGGGTCAAGGTAGATGCCCCTGAGTTCGATGGAAAATTAGATCCCAGTGCATTTCTTGATTGGTTCATACAGCATGAATCATTATTTTGAGTGGTACCAAATGAATGATGCTCAATGTATTTGTTTCATGAAATTAATTTGGTAGGGTCCGCCAAATGTTATTGGCAAACTGTTCAGCGTAACATTGAAAGATTGGGACACCCACCCATTTCCACTTGGGCTGAGATTACAAAAACGTTAAAAGAAAAATATCTTCCTCCTTACTACAAGGACCAATTGTTCAACCAATTGTTAAACTATGGGCAAGGATCGTCTATTGTATACAGGTACATTGCCAAATTTGAGGAACTGTTATTAAGGAGTGAGACCAATAAGGATCTGAGATTCACTGTGCTTAAAGCCCCCAAGTTTGTGAAATACCTTCAATACCCTTCCCAAAGGCGTGCTTTCATCTCGTTCAATGATCAAGGTCAGGTGACTCCTTAGCCTAGGTTGAACCCTCGACCACAGTCCACCGTCCCGCGGGCCTCCACAACTCCTAGCTCTACAATTCTTCCTAGTGAGAATAAGGTTCCTCAAAATTCAGACTCTACTCCTCGGAATACCATAGAGTGTCATTATTGTCATGTAAAAGGTCATACCTCTTCCCGTTGTCCAAATCGCACGTTAGCGATGGAACGTTGATGAACCCACCCTTGAGGGAGATTCTAAAATTGTTGCTATTACTCCTATGGAGGATCATGACTATAACAATGACTTACTTGATGATGATCCTCCTACTGGAAGCACACCAGCATATTTTACCCTATTGTTCCTCTGAAAAACAAAACATGTAAAATTGTTATTGATGGGGGTAGTACCATGAATGTATTTTGTAGGACAGCTCTAACTCGGTTCAATCTTCATACGGAACCCCATCCACATCCTTTCAAAGTTGGCTGGGTAGATAAGACTTTTCTTCAAATTACGGAGAGTAGTCTAGTACCCCTTCATATTGGACATTATTCGGAGGATCTGTACTATGATGTCTTACCTATGGATGTTGCTCACATTTTGCTAGGTCGATCTTAGGTATACGATCATTATGTTAGGCATTTTGGCGGAGATAACACCTACTCATTTATTCATGGCACTAAAACTGTTGTACTACACCCTGCCAAACCTACCCCTGCACAAAAGTCTGTTTCCCCTTCTCCTACCACTATCCCTGCTAACCGCCGGTAAATATTATCTCCTAAACAATTTGTGCAGGCAGAAACCGAATCTGGTCTAATTTTTCCACTAGTACACAAGGACAGTTTTTGCTTCCTTACAGATGCTCCCATCCACAACCGTGTTCACCCACTATTGACAGAGCTTCAAGATGTCATGCAAGAAGAAATCCCAAATGAGTTACCCCCTATGAGAGACATCCAACATGCCATTGGGTTTGCTGCAGAAAGGTTTTATCTGTCATAGCCTAAATCCTTGTACAATTCCTATTTTGTTAATCCCCACAAAAGATGGATCTTGGCGTATGTGTGTGGATAGTAGAGCTATAAATAAGATCGTTGTGAAATATGGATTCCCCATCCCACAGTTAAACGATATGCTCGACGACCTAGCTGGCGTTCAAGTGTTCTCCAAGATAGATCTATAGAGTGGATACCACCAAATTAGAATTCGCCCAAGTGATGAACGGAAAACTGCCTTTAAAACTTAGGATGGGTTGTATGAATGGGTGGTAATGACTTTTGGTAAGTCTAATACCCCAAGCACCTTCATGAGAGTCATGACCAACATTTTTTGTCCTTTCATTGGCAAATTCCTTGTGGTCTACTTTGATGACATTTTGATTTTCAGCAAATCTGAGGGGCAACAAATAGACCATTTTCGTCAAGTCTTGACTACTCTAAGAGCCGCAAAATTATATGCCAACCTCAAGTAGTATGCCTTTGTGCAAAGCCAGGTCCTCTTTCTTGGCTACATTGTCTCATCTCAGTGGCTGACCCTAATAAACTTAAGGCTATTCGCGAGTGGCCTGAACCAATTACTCTGACAGAAGCTCGTAGCTTTCATGGGTCATCTTTTTATCTCACATTCATTAGAGGGTTTAGCACTATCACTGCACCAATCACAGTGTCTGAGAAAAGGAGAATTCAAATGGACAACTGCTGCCCATAAGGCTTTCCTTGCCATTAAGGACAAACTCACTACTGCCCCATTGTTCCGCCACCCGTATTTATCTAAAGTCTTTGAGGTCGCTTGTGATGTGTTGGGTATGAGAATCAGTGGTGTTCTCAGTTAAGAAGGCCACCCTGTAGCATACTTCAGTGAGAAACTTAATAATGCCAAACAAAACTACTCCACTTATGATAAAGAATTTTGTGCGGTAGTTCAATCTCTCCGTCACTGGCACTACTATCTTTTGCCCAAAGAATTTGTACTTTACTCTGACCATCAAGCCCTCCTCTACTTGAACTCCTAGGTCAATTTTAAGTGCTAGACATGCAAAGTGGGTTGAGTTTCTTCAAGATTTTACCTTTGTCCTTAAGCATTGTGCGGGTCAAGACAATAAAGTTGTTGATGCTCTTTGTCGGATGTCCCTTGTTCTCCATTCTATGACCACTCATGTGATAGAGTCTGAGCGTATCTATGATGAATACCCAAGTTGTCCTGACTTTGGTATGATTTTTAATGACATGAGCGACTCTCCCTCCCGACAGCATGTGGGATTTGTACTCCGTGATGGTTACCTCTTTAAGGGAACCCAATTGTGTGTTCCTTGTCTTACATCTATGGGACAAAAGATATTAAAGCTTAAAATAGTAATCAAACAATTTCGTAAAGATCGGAACAAGAGGAGTATTGAAAAAGAGATGCAAAGTCACGTCTCATATTTCGTCATCAATCAAATGGAAGTTAACATAACCAACCAACGAAAACTTTTGAAGCTGCTTACAACCTCCCAAAATTTAGAGAAGAGACTCACGAGACATCTGTTAAGAGAAGGTTAGAGAAGGAAATCTTCCCTCCAATCAGCACAAACCTGGTTTCTGCCTACTGATTTAAATCCCATCAACAGCCAAAGTCATTAATCTCAATTTTCTCTCCAATTGATTCTTCCACAAAACCAACGGGGGAATGCACATTAATTAGCATGTAAATACATTGCCCCCAAAAGACAAGAAGCGTACAACATCTCTGCTAGTACATATAGAGCAACCAAATTTTGCCCTATCCATCACAGGATCCATACCAGGTCCAAAAATATCAGTCATATATGATTACATGTCATTCACTTCACAAGACAAACTTCAGGAGTGGAAAGAATATTGACTGGGGAAAGATGATACAAACCTCAAATTAAGACGTTGGAGGCGTGGAACTTGAGCCGGTACCGGCTATGTACACCCCCACCTGCTTAGGCAATGCTGATTTGGTTCATTGGTATTCAGAATCCTCATAGTACTCCTCGCCGTCAGATATCTCATCAAATGGCCTTACGTCAAGCTGGTAACGGAGAAGGCCACCAATACACTTGAAGCCTCTGCAGAATTGGGATCCCTCCTGAGACTTGCAGTCACAAACTCAAGACTGCAACCAAATTTCGTGTATTCATTTGCAAACCACACAAGTAATGACATCTTCTCTTCAACTTCTAACTCAGCTGAAGATGCTTGGTCACGGAAATTGTTTTTGTCCAAGTCTTGGTCCTTTGTGAAGTGCTTGACAATAAATTCCCCCGTAACACTATTCTCCAAAGCAATAAGTGTCTCAACAGCACCGATTTCCAATGCTTTCAAGGTATCATCCCCTCCAAAGACATACTTTCCAGTGTCTTGACTTATTTCATGGAAATATTTCTTAATCAGCCTTTTCTCCTGATTGAATTTCACATCAGACAACTTCTGAAGAAAGGTCTATGGCTTCGTCAAAACCACCCTCCCCCAATCCGTATGACACACCAACCGCATTCAGTATCTTGACCTGGAGGCGAGGATCAAGCATGTCTGATTGGCTCATCTTAGTCTTGAAATCTGCAGACCCGGCTAAAATCAAGCCTGCCACATTTGGCTGACTTGTTGCAGGATTGATAAAAATTTGGGTGGCTAACTGTGCAGTCTTTCTCACGTATTTGTGGAGCTTCTCCATTTGTGGAACTTATTGTCACAGAGATAGAGAGAAGCATTTATGGGCTTGAATGGCTCAAAGTCAATGGTGACCTTCTTTTCCTTTCCATCCTCAGTCACAATAGTTCCAACATGCCGACAGGGGGAAGGGACCTTGTTGTATGGTTTTAACCTCTGTTGGGCAGAGGTAATGGCACCTAGAACAGATTGACCGTTGACTCAACTCATAAAGTTAGAGGCTGTAACAAATTCATCATCCAAAACTTAGTGACACGAGATATCTAATCATGCGGTGACATAATCAACAAGATCATGCTTGTCCCATTGCCTCTTGCGGCTTCAAGAGCCTTGATCCATTTCTTGACCTTCCATATCTCAATGTTCCTATCAGTTTCATGACAATGGCAGCGAAAGAGTCGTAAGCAAGAAATTGCATGAAGAGAAATCAACTCTACATGCAGTAAATCTTTCATCATGTAACACATATATAATTAGAAGTTCTAGGCAGTAGCTGAAGTAAAGAAATAACGGTATGTACATCACAAGTAATAAAATATGTAACACATAAGCAAACAAAGCTAAAGAAATTCGTAGCAAAAATACTCAATTAAACACAAAAGGAGAAAAGATAATAAAAATAAAATGACGGACTTCCACCTTAGTTGGCCTTTAGGATCCCTTTGAGGAACTTCAAGAGCATCCAGTGCTTCAAAAAGACTTTAACCATTCCACCGTGGGAAAACACTCCCATCCAATCTTTCCTTTATGTTTGCATCCAGATATCGAAAGAAAAATAACATCTGCAAGATAAAAAAATAATAATTATACGACCATTAGAACTGCTTAAACCATTATATGGTACACAATTATGGTTACCAAATCTTCTTCCTAAAGAGTATGTGATAGATGAACATAACAATAGTTATGTCTTTTAAAAAGAAAAAAATAAACAATACTACCTTTCTCAACATTAACCAGAACTCCGGAGGAAAGGTACCATGCATCTTTTATTCTATTTCATCATACCTGATAAACAAGACATTGATAAAATAAACTTTAAGTAAAAGAAACCAAAGCAAAATGAACGAAATATCGCACAGTGAGATCTCACCTTTCTTTGGACCAATTAACAGTAGGATCATCCATTTTGTTTACAACCATGCACAAGAAGCTTAGAAACACCTAGTGTCTTTGCAAGCTGGACATGTTCACGGATCTGGCCACCTCTCTCACACCTAGTTTCACACTCACCCTTTCGAGCTGATATTACCTGAAACATAGCGACTCACATAAAATAAGTACACCACTACGTAAACATATTACATGATCCTACATTATAATTTGTAACTCCAATCATTAAGTTAAAAACATTACAATTAACAAATACTTAAGAGGAGCATCTAATATGGTGAACCTTGTTTTCTGTCTCAAAATGAGCTCGACCACCTTCTGCAGTGACACCCTACAAGAATAATTAAAATGTTTTAAACTTTGAGGAAGAGATGTAAAAATCTAAAATTTACACAGCAATACAACAACAATTGTAAAACACGTAGTGAATAAGGAAAATGTGTTACAAAATTCCAGAGTCGCAATAAATTTTTTGAGAGTAGCAGAAAAAAAAAGGAAAAAAGACTTGCATTCAGATAACTCATTTCATGTAGAGAAAAAGGAAAAGGTATATGAAATAGATTTTAAGGATAATTGAACATAATTAACCACATTTTAGAAGTCATATTCAGTAGCAGAGTGTAAAACACCATCCCTGGTATACCAATGGAACAACAAAGTAAAATAAATGTCAACCTGAGTTAGATGACCAAGGGAATAATTTGCCAAAAATGAAAAAGAATCATAGATATAATATAAAGAACAAAGTCAAATAAGAGGTTGATTGAAAGTGGAACAAGACATATACCCTGATTCACTCCTCATTTGTATCTATAATGTATGTCGTGTACCTATCACAATCATGAAAAACTTAGAAACATAGTAAACTATACTCCATTAAAAGGCTACCTTCAAAAGTGAAAATGATACAAAAATGTCAAGAAAGATGTATAAAAACACTACTTGAATGCATGCAGAAAATGGTATAATTACAAGGTGTCAATTTCAAACTGTGATAACAAATAGAAAAGACAGTGGCAGATACAGTAAAATGGGCATGAATTTCAGAGAAATAAAGAAGAAATTAGTAATAAGAAATAGACAAAACCTAGTAATAACAAACAAAGTAGGTGAATAGTAAATAAAGTAAACTAGAAACATGCATGAATTTATCTTAATTTGGATTCTTTCTCATATTTTTGAACTGTTCTATCATCAACACATGACCACTCATGAAACGTACCTGCCCTCCCATAGTAGATTTACCAGCACCTGCCACCCATTGTATTAATCAAGTGAATTAAGTTTAGTTTGGAATAGGTATAGAGCAAACTTTGAAAATCCACAATGCATGTACTGAACTCGTCAAAAAACAAACTAAGCACTAGTCAACTTACACTACTAGAAAAGTGCTATCCGCCGACGGTTAGGACATTTTGCGTCGGCGGAATACCTCTCCGCCGACGGTCATTTTGACTCGTCGGCGGAACATCACAGAATCCCGACCAACCGTCGGCAGAACTACGAAAGACTTCCGCCGACTCACCCTAACACGCGTCGGCGGACACACAACTGAAGCCCCGATGCACCCCAGTACGAACCCGTCGGGGGAACTCACAATTTCGTCCGCCCATGCACCCTTACAAGCTTCGGCGGATAGAAACTTAAGCGCCGATGCATCCCACTACAAAACCCGTCGGGGGAATACCCTTTTACTTCCGCCGACGCACCCAATAGGCGTCGGGCGGACAAATAAGTTAATCGCAGAAAGAATCCTCGACGAAAACCACCCGTCGGGGAATAGTCTCCACACCACGCTGGTACGCCGCGTCGGACGATTTTCCTCTTTCTCCCTCCCCGCCGCCCTTCTCCTCCCTGCGCCCTTCTCCCTCCCCGCGCCCTTCTCCCTCGCCTGCCGCCTCTTCTCCCTCCCGCGCCCTTCTCCCTCCCCCGCCCCTTCTCCTCCCCAGCTCCCTTCCCACTACCCCGGCCTGCGCCTGTGCCCTTCCCCTACCCCGGCCTGCGCCTGTGCCCTTCTCCTCCCCCAGCCTGCACCCGCGCCCTAGATCTCTCCTCCCCGGCCTGCGCCCGGCCCTAGATCTCCTCCCGACCTGCGCCCACGCCCTTCTCCCTCCCCCGGCCTGCACCCGTGCCCTTCTCCCTCCCCCGGCCTGCGCCCGTGCCCTTCTTCCTCCCCTGGCCTGCACCCGTGCCCTAGATCTCCCTCCCCCGGCCTGCGCCCTGCCCAGATCTCCTCCTGACCTGCGCCCGCGCCTTCTTCTCCTCCCCGGCCTGCACCCGCGCCTTCTCTCCTCCCCGCAGCGCCCTTCTCCCTCCCCGCCCCTGCCCCGACGCGCCCTTCTCCCTCCCCCGCCCTGCGCCCGCGCCCTTCCATCCATTAATACCTTCCTGACGGTAAAGTATTAGAGCGAGGGCTTCATAATGGCACAGCAGAAGAGGGAGGCGAATTACTTTCATCCATTAATACTTCGTACGCCCTACTTGTTTCCTTTCCCTTTTTTTTCTTGATGAGGATTTTGCTTTGTGTGAGGATTCTTTCTCATATTTTAGGTCCTTGAAGATGAGATTCACATGTTTCTTTCTTTCCCATCGTTATATGCTTGTTGAGACTGGATTTTCTTGCTATATGCTTCCTTGTTCACTTTCGGGTTTAAGAATTTATTAGCTCTGTTCAGTTTCTTGCTGAAAATATATTTCCTATTTGTCAACAGCATACATCGTTCCTGAAAACTTCTCATCAACTTGCTTACATGTATACAACAGGCTCTATTGACAAACTTCTCGCTTCTATGAAACCAATGGTTTTGGTAAATAGCTAATTATACTTTTTCATTTCTAATCATTCTATTTTCTCATTGTAATATTCTCAAGAATATGAACTTGATTAATGGCTGATTGATCCAGTGGGTGATTTGGTAGAGGGGAGGTCTTGGGTTGAAATCTTGCCGGGGCATGAAGCTGGGGCATTCATGCAATCACACTATCCCAAAACTTCTCTCAAGAATCAAAGGACCGTCCATTGATAATCCTCTGTTCAATCAGTCTTTTCAAATGAATCCTCTTTTCTATTGCTTGTCTTCAATTCAATCCTCTGTTCAGTGACTGTTTTCGAGTGAATTGACTGTTCAATGATTGTGTTTTCAAATTAATCCTCTGTTTAGTCAGTGTTTTCAAAAAAATCCTCTGTTTAGTCTGCTTTTTCAAATGAATTATCTTTTTTAAAACTCTGGATTTTACAAATACCAAGTTGCTTCAAAGTATATACTTCTGGTAATAAGGGGCAAATGTTTGTAAATTTTTAATAGTTCTATTGTCTTATGGCAATTCTTCCCAACTATATGATTTATATTCTCGAACAGTGATCTCTGTAGAAGTGCATGAAGGTCTTAATTGATCCTTGCGTGACTGTTGTTTGGAGAAATTAAACCGCGTCGAGATCAATGTATATGCATCATGCATGGTACTAGAAAAAGAGGAGCTTGGATAAGTTTGGAATTTGAGCTAAAGAAAACAATCTTTTAAGGTTTGATGCATACATATAGAAAGACCATGACATAATCAAAAAAGAAAAGGCTCTCCTTTTTTGCCACATATTTTACTCCATCCATAAAGGGCTCCCTTTTTAAAAGAAAAGGCTCCATCTTTTAGATGCAAAGTTATTCCCCCTCACTAGAGAACATGTACAAGGGACCAAGACAATGACTCCTTTTCATTTCTCTCCCTCCTTTTGAGAGCACATATGCCCCCTCCCCCCAACTTGTTTGCCATGGTGGAGGAGGTTGAACGAGGGAGGAGGCTTCTTATTACGTCGGGAGGAGAACCACTATAAAAAAGGAATCCTAGGTGGGTCTCTGGGTCTCTCTCTCTCTCTCTCTCTCTCTCTCTCTCTCTCTCTCTCTCTCTCTCTCTCTCTCTCTCTCTCTCTCTCTCTCTCTCTCTCTCTCTCTCTCTCTCTCTCTCTCTCTCTCTCTCTCTCTCTCTCTCTCTCTCTCTCTCTCTCTCTCTCTCGCTCTCTCTCTCTCTCTCTCTCTCTCTCTCTCTCTCTCTCTCTCTCTCTCTCTCTCTCTCTCTCTCTCTCTCTCTCTCTCTCTCTCTCTCTCTCTCTCTCTCTCTCTCTCTCCCTCTCATCTCTCTTCTCTTCTCTCTTCTCTCCTCGTTCTTACTCTCTCCTCTCTCTCTCTCTCTCTCTCCTCTCTCTCCCTCTCTCTCCCTCTCATCTCTCTTCTCTTCTCTCTTCTCTCCTCGTTCTTGCTCTCTCCTCTCTCCTCTCTCTCTCTCTCTCTTCTCTCTCTTCTCTCTCTTCTCTCTCTTGCTCTCTCTCTCTTACTCTCTCTCTCTCTTCTCTCACTTCTCTCTCTTGCTCTCTCTCTCTTACTCTCTCTCTCTCTTCTCTCTCTTCTCACTTCTCACTCTTCCCTCTTCTCTCTTGAAAGCTCCCAATCAGGCATCCCATTCCGCACATTCGATCATGAAAGAATGTAGGCGTGGAAAGGTAAGTATTTTTTAGTTTCTATATAATTTTTCTAATGTTTTATTAATAACCTTTCTGAATTTGTTTTCAATTTTAAAGGGAAAGATGGTACAGTTCGTCCGGATGACGAAATTGGGTTCGATCGTCCCTTCCATTTTGTAGCCCTCAAAGGATAAGAATTGGATTGCAACTCCTAGAATGGTTTATTTGCTTCATCCAACATTTATATTCATTGTTATTTTACAATTTATTAGTTCATTTATTTTACTTATTTTTTTTCTTAAGCGACTATTATGATGTTGTCATCTGCAAGGTAAAAATCCTACAAGTTCACCAGGGCTTTGCCGCAACCGAAATCAAGAAGAGGAGGTTTAGGTATATTAAATATTTGTTTCATTTTATTAAAATTTATTTCAAACTTTGTTTTGTAAAATATTTTTCTCACTTCTTATTTATTTTGGTTTCTATATCGTTCTAACTAAGCCGACTGTATTAGTATCGACTAAAGCTGAGTTTTTCGTCTTGAAGCAACCCAATGAACGAACACCGCCACCATTGTTCCATATTGAGCATTTAATCTTTACGCATTGGACTTTCCCACTGCTGCCACGCTTTTATCGCTCTTAAAGCGTTGGGCAATTGCTCCCCGACAGTATTGAGGACGAAGTAAATATTTCAATATTCTAAATATTGTGGTCTTTACTTTTAGTGGATGTATTTTGGTATAACTTTAGTAGTCATAATACTGTTGTATTAAGTAGATATATCGAATGTGGTTTTAGTAGTGACTGGTTTATTAATTAGTTTAACTGTTAAAACTATTTCGGATGGACGTATTTGGGAATTAATAGTTAAAACTGCTTTATTGTGTATTGTGGAGGTACAACAAACATTTCTTCAGTAGGTACCACCGATATCAACTATACCACTTCTAAGTTAAACCCCGCGCCACTATATGCAGCGACAATAGACACCTTACCTGTGGCACAACGGCAGTACTTTTACGCTGGTAAATTACCGGTAAGTTACCAGCGAAATCACCGGTGATGAATTAATCGCTGGAGAAAAATACGTATAAATACCCAACTTTTCTGGCAGTTTTAGGAAAAATCTGTATTTTTAAAGAAAAATGTGAATGAACAAATTAATAGAACCGTAGAGCGAGCCTAAAATCCTTCGACGCTAAAAAATCAAGAAACAAAAATACTTGCGTAGGCAAAGGGGAAGGGCCTTCCGTCGACTGTAACGAGGTCCGACAAGGTCGACGGCAGCAAGCTGGCCGGAACACAAAGGAGACAGCTGGAATGGGCGTCGAGAGTCTCAGATTGCACAGGGTTTTGGAACCCCAAAGGTTTGTGGAAGGGTGTTCGGTCGGAGGAGAATGTGCGCCGAGACCGTATGGACGGAGGTGGTGCGCCGACTTTCGGCCGGAAGAGAACGCCGAGAGCGGGATCCGGGAGTTCGTGCGCTGGAGTGTCTAGCCGATTTTCGCCGAATTTCAGGGCGGTACGGGATTAAGGAGAGGCGGCGCCGCGTAACGGGCGTGGGATATTAGGTCCCGATTCGAAATCGGGAACACTATTTTCACATGGGCGTAACCGGCCCATATGAAAAAGACTGTAATTAGGCCAACTGCCAGAATTTACTCCGTCAGTGTTTGGGTAAGATTTTGGTGTATTCCGCCGACCTAGCACTGATACCCGTCGGCCGAATGTTTTTCAGCCGACGTATTAAATTCCTTCCACCGGCAAAATAGGTTTTTATGTAGTGCCAATATTTACTACAATTAATGATCTTTACTACAATTAATGATCTTTACTAAGGGGCTCTGGCCCTCCTCATGTGTCTAGAAACAGGCACGTACTACCTTCCACTGGTCGGGATAGCTTGTCAGGCTACATTTAGATCATAATTAATCGCTGCACAATCTTTTCTCGATCTCAACTGGTTAATAATTTACAAAATCAACTCCACCACCTCCCCTTAAAAATTGGTAGATGTAGAAGGATTCATCCTTCGCCGCTCTCATCCTTATTCATCCTCTTTTTTCAACTTCCTTCATTCTGCATTTTTACGTCCGACAGGCATTCCTCCTTCGGCTCCGAAAATGGCATCTATCGACGCATGCCAGCCATTGCCAGGCTATCCTCTCTCCGTCTACTCTTTGTTCTCCCACGAAATGGCTGTCAGTTTCTTGTTTATTATCCCCAAGGCAACACAATGTTTCGTTGTTGAGGGCTCCGATTTTGAAGTGTCTTCAAAATGGGAGGGTTTTCAGTCCATTTCCCAAAGTGCAACATATGACAGATTCCTAGAACAAGCAAAGAGCCTCTTTTAAGTATTACCCTTACCGTTGTTCCCTCCCGCACTCTTCTCCCGCCCATTTCAATTCTTCTTTGTTCTTTCTCTTCCTTGTTCTTCCACAGTATCTAGCGCGAATATTTTTTGTCCTGAAGCTCAGAATAAAAAACATTGGGAGTGGCGAGGTGTTCTTAAAGTAGAACACAAAGTTGTTAACAAAAAGGAGCAAAATGCTCCCAATCCGGCATCCCATTCCGCTCATTCGATCATGAAAGAATGGTGTTGGCGTGGAAAGGTAAGTATTTTTTAGTTTCTATATAATTATTCTAATGTTTTATTAATAACCTTTTTGAATTTGTTTTCAATTTTAAAGGGAAAGATGGTACGGTTCGTCCGGATGACGAAATTAGGTTCGATCGTCCCTTCCATTTTGTAGCCCTCAAAGGATATGAATTGGACTGGAACTCCAAGAATGGTTTATTTGCTTAATCCAACGTTTATTTTCATTGTCATATTTCAATTTATTAGTTCATTTATTTTACTTATTTTTTTTCTTAAGCGACAATTATGATGTTGTCATCTGCAAGGTAAAAATCCTACAAGTTCACCAGGGCTTTGCCGCAACCGAAATCAAGAAGAGGAGGTTTAGGTATATTAAATATTTGTTTCATTTTATTAAAATTTATTTCAAACTTTGTTTTGTTAAATATTTTTCTCACTTATTATTTATTTTGGTTTCTATCTCGTTCTAACTAAGCCGACTGTATTAGTATCGACTAAAGCTGAGTTTTTCGTCTTGAAGGAACCCAATGAACGAACACCATTCTTCCATATAGAGCATTTAATCTTTATGCATTGGACTTTCCCACTGCTGCCACGCTCTTATCGCTTTTAAAGAGTTGTGGCAATTGCTCCCCGACTGTATTGAGGATGAAGTAAATATTTCAATATTCTAAATATTGTGGTCTTTACTTTTAGTGGATGTATTTTGGTATAACTTTAGTAGTTATAATACTGTTGTATTAAGTAGATATATCAAATGTGGTTATTAGTAGTGACTGGTTTATTAATTAGTTTAACTGTTACAACTATTTCGGATGGACGTATTTGGGAATTAATAGTTAAAACTGTTTTATAGTGAATTGTGGATGTACAACAAACATTTCTTTTGTAGGTACCACTGATAGCACTTATACCACTTCTAATTTAAACCCCGCGCCACTATATGCAGCGACAATAGACACCTTACCTGCGGCAGAATGGCAGTAATTTTACGCTGGTAAATTACCGGTAAGTTACCAGCGAAATAACTGGTGATGAATTAATCGCTGGTGAAAAATACGTATAAATACCCAACATTTCTGGCAGTTTTAGGAAAAATCTGTATTTTTAAAAAAAATGTGTATGAACATATTAATAGAACCGTAGAGCGAGCCTAAAATCCATCGACGCTAAAAAATCAAGAAACAAAAATACTTGCAAAGGCAAAGGGGAAGGGCCTTCCGTCGACTGTAACGAGGTCCGACAAGGTCGACGGCAGCAAGCTGGCCGGAACACAAAGGAGACAGCTGGAATGGGCGTCGAGAGTCTCAGATTGCACAGGGTTTTGGAACCCCAAAGGTTTGAGGAAGGGTGTTCGGTCGGAGGAGAATGTGCGCCGAGACCGTATGGACGGAGGTGCTTCGCCGACTTTCGGCCGGAAGAGAACGCCAGAGAGCGGGATCTGGAAGTTCGTGCGCTGGAGTGTCTAGCCGATTTTCGTCGAATTTCAAGGCGGTACCGGGATTAAGGAGAGAGGCGTTTCGCGCGTAACGGGGCGTGGGATATTAGGTCCCGATTCGAAATCGGGAACACTATTTTCACATGGGCGTAACCGGCCCATATGAAAAAGACCGTAATTAGGCCAACTGCCAGAATTTACTCCGTCAGTGTTTGGGTAAGATTTTGGTGTATTCCGCCGACCTAGCACTAATACCCGTCGGCTGAATGTTTTTCTGCTGACGTAATAAATTCCTTCCACCGGAGAAATAGGTTTTTATGTAGTGCCAATATTTACTACAATTAATGATCTTTACTAAGGGGCTTTGGCCCTCCTCATGTGTCTAGAAACAGGCACGTACTACCTTCCACAGGTCGGGATAGCTTGTCAGGCTACATTTAGATCATAATTAATCGCTGCACAATCTTTTCTCGATCTCAACTGGTTAATAATAACAAAATCATCTCCACCACCTCCCCTTAAAAATCGGAAGATGTAGAAGGATTCCTCCTTCGCCGCTCTCCTCCTTATTCATCCTCTTTTTTCAACTTCCTTCATTCTGCATTTTTACGTCCGACAGGCCTTCCTCCTTCGGTTCCGAAAATGACATCTATCGACGCATGCCAGCCATTGCCAGGCTATCCTCTCTCCGTCTACTCTTTGTTCTTCCACGGAATGGCTGTCAATTTCTTGTTTATTATCCCCAAGGCAACACAATGTTTCGTTGCTGAGGGATCCGATTTTGAAGTGTCTTCAAAATGGGAGGTTTTTCAGTCCATTTCCCAAAGTGCAACATATGACAGATTCCTAGAACAAGCAAAGAGCCTCTTTTAAGTATTACCCTTACCGTTGTTCCCTCCCGCACTCTTCTCCCGCCCATTTCAATTCTTCTTTGTTCTTTCTCTTCCTTGTTCTTCCACAGTATCTAGCGCGAATATTTTTGTCCTGAAGCTCAGAATAAAAAACATTGGAGTGACGAGGTGTTCTTATAGTAGAACACAAAGTTGAAAAAAAAATGGAGCAAAAAGCTCCCATTCCGGCATCCCATTCCGCACATTCGATCATGAAAGAAAGGTGTTGGCGAGGAAAGGTAGGTATTTTTTAGTTTCTATATAATTATTCTAATGTTTTATTAATAACCTTTTTGAATTTGTTTTCAATTTTAAAGGGAAAGATGGTACGGTTCGTCCGGATGACGAAATTAGGTTCGATCGTCCCTTCCATTTTGTAGCCCTCAAAGGATATGAATTGGACTGCAACTCCAAGAATGGTTTATTTGCTTAATCCAACGTTTATTTTCATTGTCATATTTCAATTTATTAGTTCATTTATTTTACTTATTTTTTTTCTTAAGCGACAATTATGATGTTGTCATCTGCAAGGTAAAAATCCTACAAGTTCACCAGGGCTTTGCCGCAACCGAAATCAAGAAGAGGAGGTTTAGGTATATTAAATATTTGTTTCATTTTATTAAAATTTATTTCAAACTTTGTTTTGTTAAATATTTTTCTCACTTATTATTTATTTTGGTTTCTATCTCGTTAAAACTAAGCCGACAGTCTTAGTATCGTCTAAAGCTGAGTTTTTCGTCTTGAATCAACCCAATGAACGAACACCGCCACCATTCTTCCACATAGAGCATTTAATCTTTATGCATTGGACTTTCCCACTGCTGACTCGCTTTCATTGCACTTAAAGCGTTGGGCAATTGCTTCCCGACAGTATTGAGGACGAAGTAAATATTTCAATATTCTAAATATTGTGGTCATTACTTTTAGTGGATGTATTTTGGTATAACTTTAGTAGTTATAATACTGTTGTATTAAGTAGATATATCGAATGTGGTTATTAGTAGTGACTGGTTTATTAATTAGTTTAACTGTTACAACTATTTCGGATGGACGTATTAGGGAATTAATAGTGAAAACTGTTTTATTGTGTATTGTGGAGGTACAACAAACATTTCTTTTGTAGGTACCACCGATATCAACTATACCACTTCTAAGTTAAACCCCGCGCCACTATATGCAGCGACAATAGACACCTTACCTGCGGCACAACGGCAGTACTTTTACGCTGGTAAATTACAGGTAAGTTACCAGTGAAATCACCGGTGATGAATTAATCGCTGGTGAAAAGTACGTATAAATACCCAACTTTTCTGGCAATTTTAGGAAAAATTTGCATTTTTAAAGAAAAATGTGAATGAACAAATTAATAGAACCGTACAGCGAGCCTAAAATCCTTCGACGCTAAAAAATCAAGAAACAAAAATACTTGCGAAGACAAAGGGGAAGGGCCTTCAGTCGACTGTAACGAGGTCCGACAAGGTCGACGGCAGCAAGCTGGCCGGAACACAAAGGAGACAGCTGGAATGGGCGTCGAGAGTCTCAGATTGCACAGGGTTTTGGAACCCCAAAGGTTTGAGGAAGGGTGTTCGGTCGGAGGAGAATGTGCGCCGAGACCGTATGGACGGAAGTGCTTCGACGACTTTCGGCCGGAAGAGAACGCCAGAGAGCGGGATGAGGGATTTCGTGCGCTGGAGTGTCTAGCCGATTTTCGTCGAATTTCAGGGCGGTACCGGGATTAAGGAGAGGGCATTTCGCGCGTAACGGGGCAAGGGATATTAGGTCCCGATTCGAACACTATTTTCACATGGGCATAACCTGCCCATATGAATAAGACAGTAATCAGGCCAATTGCCAGAATTTTATCCTTCAGCGTTTGAGTTAGATTTTGGTGTATTCCGCCGACCTAGCACTGATACCCGTCGGCCGAATGTTTTTCAGCCGACGGATTAAATTCCTTCCACCGGAAAAATAGGTTTTTATGTAGTGCCAATATGTACTACAATTAATGATCTTAACTAAGGGGCTCTGGCCCTCCTCATGTGTCTAGAAACAGGCACGTACTACCTTCCACAGGTCGGGATAGCTTGTCAGGCTACATTTAGATCATAATTAATCGCTGCACAATCTTTTCTCGATCTCAACTGGTTAATAATTTACAAAATCAACTCCACCACCTCCCCTTAAAAATTGGTAGATGTAGACGGATTCCTCCTTCGCCGCTCTCCTCCTTATTCATCCTCTTTTTTCAACTTCCTTCATTCTGCATTTTTACGTCCGACAGGCCTTCCTCCTTCGGCTCCGAAAATGGCATCTATCGACGCATGCCAGCCATTGCCAGGCTATCCTCTCTCCGTCTACTCTTTGTTCTCCCACGAAATGGCTGTCAGTTTCTTGTTTATTATCCCCAAGGCAACCCAATGTTTCGTTGCTGAGGGCTCCGATTTTGAAGTGTCTTCAAAATGGGAGGTTTTTCAGTCCATTTCCCAAAGTGCAACATATGACAGATTCCTAGAACAAGCAAAGAGCCTCTTTTAAGTATTACCCTTACCGTTGTTCCCTCCCGCACTCTTCTCCCGCCCATTTCAATTCTTCTTTGTTCTTTCTCTTCCTTTTTCTTCCACAGTATCTAGCGCGAATTTTTCTTGTTCTGAAGCTCAGAATAAAAAACATTGGGAGTGGCGAGGTGTTCTTAAAGTTGAACACAAAGTTGTTAAAAAAAAGGAGCAGAAAGCTCCCAATCTGGCATCCCATTTCACACATTCAATCACGAAAGAATGGTGTAGGCGTGAAAAGGTAAGTATTTTTTAGTTTTTATATTATTTTTCTAATGTGTTATTAATAACCTTTTTGAATTTGTTTTCAATTTTAAAGGGAAAGATGGTACGGTTTGTGCGGATGACGAAAATGGGTTCGATCGTCCCTTCCATTTTGTAGCCCTCAAAGGATATGAATTGGACTGCAACTCCTAGAATGGTTTATTTGCTTTATCCAACATTTATATTCATTGTTATTTTACAATTTATTAGTTCATTTATTTTACTTATTTTTTTTCTTAAGCCACTATTATGATGTTGTCATCTGCAAGTTAAAAATCCTACAAGTTCACCAGGGCTTTGCCGCAACCGAAATCAAGAAGAGGAGGTTTAGGTATATTAAATATTTGTTTCATTTTAAAAAATTTATTTCAAACTTTGTTTTGTAAAATATTTTTCTCACTTATTATTTATTTTGGTTTCTATCTCGTTCTAACTAAGCCGACTGTATTAGTATCGACTAAAGCTGAGTTTTTCGTCTTGAAGCAACCCAATGAACGAACACCGCCACCATTCTTCCGTAAAGAGCATTAAATCTTTATGCATTGGACTTTCCCACTGCTGCCACGCTCTTATCGCTCTTAAAGCGTTGGGCAATTGCTCCCCGACAGTATTGAGGACGAAGTAAATATTTCAATATTCTAAATATTGTGGTCTTTACTTTTAGTGGATGTATTTTGGTATAACTTTAGTAGTTATAATACTGTTGTATTAAGTAGATATATCGAATGTGGTTCTTAGTAGTGACTGGTTTATTAATTAGTTTAACTGTTACAACTATTTCGGATGGACGTATTAGGGAATTAATAGTGAAAACTGTTTTATTGTGTATTGTGGAGGTACAACAAACATTTCTTCAGTAGGTACCACAGATATCAACTATACCACTTCTAAGTTAAACCCCGCGCCACTATATGCAGCGACAATAGACACCTTACCTGTGGCACAACGGCAGTTCTTTTACGCTGGTAAATTACAGGTAAGTTACCAGCGAAATCACCGGTGATGAATTAATCGCTGGTGAAAAATACGTATAAATACCCAACATTTCTGGCAATTTTAGGAAAAATCTGCATTTTTAAAGAAAAATGTGAATGAACAAATTAATAGAACCGTACAGCGAACCGAAAATCCTTCGACGCTAAAAAATCAAGAAACAAAAATACTTGCGAAGGCAAAGGGGAAGGGACTTCCGTCGACTGTAACGAGGTCCGACAAGGTCGACGGCAGCAAGCTGGCCGTAACACAAAGGAGACAGCTGGAATGGGCGTCGAGAGTCTCAGATTGCACAGGGTTTTGGAACCCCAAAGGTTTGAGGAAGGGTGTTCGGTCGGAGGAGAATGTGCGCCGAGACCGTATGGACGGAGGTTCTTCGCCGACTTTCGGCCGGAAGAGAACGCCAGAGAGCGGGATCTGGGAGTTCGTGCGCTGGAGTGTCAAACCGATTTTCGTCGAATTTCAGGGCGGTACAGGGATTAAGGAGAGGAGGCGCGTAATGGGCGGCGGATATTAGGTCCCGATTCAAATCGAACACTATTTTCACATGGGCGTAACCGCCCATATGAATAAGACCGTAATCAGGCCAACTGCCAGAATTTACTCCGTCAGCGTTTGGGAAAGATTTTGGTGTATTCCGCCGACCTAGCACTGATACCCGTCGGCCGAATGTTTTTCTGCCGACGTATTACATTCCATCCACCAGAAAAATAGGTTTTTATGTAGTGCCAATATTTACTACAATTAATGATCTTTACTAAGGGGGTCTGGCCCTCCGCATGAGTCTAGAAACAAGCACGTACTACCTTCCACTGGTCGGGATAGCTTGTCAGGCTACATTTAGATCATAATTATTCGCTGCATAATCTTTTCTCGATCTCAACTGGTTAATAATTTACAAAATCATCTCCACCACCTCCCCTTAAAAATTGGTAGATGTAGACGGATTCCTCCTTCGCCGCTCTCCTCCTTATTCATCCTCTTTTTTCAACTTCCTTCATTCTGCATTTTTACGTCCGACAGGCCTTCCTCCTTCGGCTCCGAAAATGGCATCTATCGACCCATGCCAGCCATTGCCAGGCTATCCTCTCTCCGTCTACTCTTTGTTCTCCCACGAAATGGCAGTCAGTTTCTTGTTTATTATCCCCAAGGCAACACAATGTTTCGTTGCTGAGGACTCCGATTTTGAAGTGTCTTCAAAATAGGAGGTTTTTCAGTCCATTTCCCAAAGTGCAACATATGACAGATTCCTAGAACAAGCAAAGAGCCTCTTTTAAGTATTACCCTTACCGTTGTTCCCTCCCGCACTCTTCTCCCGCCCATTTCAATTCTTCTTTGTTCTTTCTCTTCCTTGTTCTTCCACAGTATCTAGCGCGAATATTTTTTGTCCTGAAGCTCAGAATAAAAAACATTGGGAGTGGCGAGGTGTTCTTATAGTAGAACACAAAGTTGTTAAAAAAAAGGAGCAGAAAGCTCCCAATCCGGCATCCCATTCCGCACATTCGATTATGAAAGAATGGTGTTGGCGTGGAAAGGTAAGTATTTTTTAGTTTCTATATAATTTTTCTAATGTTTTATTAATAACCTTTTTGAATTTGTTTTCAATTTTAAAGGGAAAGATGGTACGGTTCCCCTGGATGACGAAATTGGGTTCGATCGTCCCTTCCTTTTTGTAGCCATCAAAGGATATGAATTGGACTGCAACTCCTAGAATGGTTTATTTGCTTTATCCAACATTTATATTCATTGTTATTTTACAACTTATTAGTTCATTTATTTTACTAATTTTTTTTCTTAAGCGACAATTATGATGTTGTCATCTGCAAGGTAAAAATCCTACAAGTTCACCAGGGCTTTGCCGCTACGAAATCAAGAAGAGGAGGTTTAGGTATATTAAATATTTGTTTCATTTTATTAAAATTTATTTCAAACTTTGTTTTGAAAAATATTTTTCTCACTTATTATTTAGTTTGGTTTCTATCTCGTTCTAACTAAGCCGACTGTCTTAGTATCGACTAAAGCTGAGTTTTTCGTCTTGAAGCAACCCAATGAACGAACACCGCCACCATTCTTCCATATAGAGCATTTAATCTTTATGCATTGGACTTTCCCACTGCTGCCACGCTCTTATCGCTCTTAAAGCGTTGGGCAATTGCTCCCCGACAGTATTGAGGACGAAGTAAATATTTCAATATTCTAAATATTGTGGTCTTTAGTTTTAGTGGATGTATTTTGGTATAACTTTAGTAGTTATAATACTGTTGTATTAAGTAGATATATCGAATGTGGTTCTTAGTAGTGACTGGTTTATTAATTAGTTTAACTGTTACAACTATTTCGGATGGATGTATTTGGGAATTAATAGTTAAAACTGTTTTATTGTGTATTGTGGAGGTACAACAAACATTTCTTTTGTAGGTACCACCGATATCAACTATACCACTTCTAAGTTAAACCCCGCGCCACTATATGCAGCAACAATAGACACCTAACCTGCGGCACAACGGCAGTACTTTTACGCTGGTAAATTACAGGTAAGTTACCAGCGAAATCACCGGTGATGAATCAATCGCTGGTGAAAAACACGTATAAATACCCAACATTTCTGGCAATTTTAGGAAAAATCTGCATTTTTAAAGAAAAATGTGAATGAACAAATTAATAGAACCGTACAGCGAACCGAAAATCCTCGACGCTAAAAAATCAAGAAACAAAAATACTTGCGAAGGCAAAGGGGAAGGGCCTTCCGTCGACTGTAACGAGGTCCGACAAGGTCGACGGCAGCAAGCTGGCCGGAACACAAAGGAGACAGCTGGAATGGGCGTCGAGAGTCTCAGATTGCACAGTGTTTTGGAACCCCAAAGGTTTGAGGAAGGGTGTTCGGTCGGAGGAGAATGTGCGCCGAGACCGTATGGACGGAAGTGCTTCGACGACTTTCGGCCGGAAGAGAACGCGAGAGAGCGGGATGAGGGAGTTCGTGCGCTGGAGTGTCAAACCGATTTTCGTCGAATTTCAGGGCGGTACCGGGATTAAGGAGAGGGCGTTTCGCGCGTAACGGGGCAAGGGATATTAGGTCCCGATTCGAACACTATTTTCACATGGACGTAACCTGCCCATATGAATAAGACAGTAATCAGGCCAATTGCCAGAATTTTATCCTTCAGCGTTTGAGTTAGATTTTGGTGTATTCCGCCGACCTAGCACTGATACCCGTCGGCCGAATGTTTTTCTGCCGACGTATTACATTCCATCCACCGGAAAAATAGGTTTTTATGTAGTGCCAATATTTACTACAATTAATGATCTTTACTAAGGGGGTCTGGCCCTCCGCATGAGTCTAGAAACAAGCACGTACTACCTTCCACTGGTCGGGATAGCTTGTCAGGCTACATTTAGATCATAATTAATCGCTGCACAATCTTTTCTCGATCTCAACTGGTTAATAATTTACAAAATCATCTCCACCACCTCCCCTTAAAAATCGGAAGATGTAGAAGGATTCCTCCTTCGCCGCTCTCCTCCTTATTCATCCTCTTTTTTCAACTTCCTTCATTCTACATTTTTACGTCCGACAGGCCTTCCTCCTTCGGTTCCGAAAATGACATCTATCGACGCATGCCAGCCATTGCCAGGCTATCCTCTCTCCGTCTACTCTTTGTTCTTCCACGGAATGGCTGTCAGTTTCTTGTTTATTGTCCCCAAGGCAACACAATGTTTCGTTGCTGAGGGCTCCGATTTTGAAGTGTCTTCGAAATGGGAGGTTTTTCAGTCCATTTCCCAAAGTGCAACATATGACAGATTCCCAGAAAATGCAAAGAGCCTCTTTTAAGTATTACCCTTACCGTTGTTCCCTCCCGCACTCTTCTCCCACCCATTTCAATTCTTCTTTGTTCTTTCTCTACCTTGTTCTTCCACAGTATCTAGCGCGAATATTTCTTGTCCTGAAGCTCAGAATAAAAAACATTGGGAGTGGCGAGGTGTTCTTAAAGTAGAACACAAAGTTGTTAAAAAAAGGGAGCAGAAAGCTCCCAATCCGGCATCCCAGTCCGCACACTCGATCATGAAAGAATGGTGTAGGCGTGGAAAGGTAAGTATTTTTTAATTTCTATATAATTTTTCTAATGTTTTATTAATAACCTTTTTTAAACGGAAAGATGGTACGGTTCGTCCGAATGACGAAATTGGGTTCGATCGTCCCTTCCATTTTGTAGCCCTCAAAGGATATGAATTGGACTGCAACTCCTAGAATGGTTTATTTGCTTTATCCAACATTTATATTCATTGTTATTTTACAATTTATTAGTTCATTTATTTTACTAATTTTTTTTCTTAAGCGACAATTATGATGTTGTCATCTGCAAGGTAAAAATCCTACAAGTTCACCAGGGCTTTGCCGCAACCGAAATCAAGAAGAGGAGGTTTAGGTATATTAAATATTTGTTTCATTTTATTAAAATTTATTTCAAACTTTGTTTTGTAAAATATTTTTCTCACTTATTATTTATTTTAGTTTCTATCACGTTCTAAGTAAGCCGACTGTATTAGTATCGACTAAAGCTGAGTTTTTCGTCTTGAAGCAACCCAATGAACGAACACCGCCACCATTCTTCCACATAGAGCATTTAATCTTTATGCATTGGACTTTCCCACTGCTGCCACGCTTTCATTGCACTAAAAGCGTTGGGCAATTGCTCCCCGACAGTATTGAGGACGAAGTAAATATTTCAATATTCTAAATATTGTGGTCTTTACTTTTAGTGGATGTATTTTGGTATAACTTTAGTAGTTATAATACTGTTGTATTAAGTAGATATATCGAATGTGGTTCTTAGTAGTGACTGGTTTATTAATTAGTTTAACTGTTACAACTATTTCGGATGGACGTATTAGGGAATTAATAGTGAAAACTGTTTTATTGTGTATTGTGGAGGTACAACAAACATTTCTTCAGTAGGTACCACAGATATCAACTATACCACTTCTAAGTTAAACCCCGCGCCACTATATGCAGCGACAATAGACACCTTACCTGTGGCACAACGGCAGTACTTTTACGCTGGTAAATTACAGGTAAGTTACCAGCGAAATCACCGGTGATGAATTAATCGCTGGTGAAAAATACGTATAAATACCCAACTTTTCTGGCAATTTTAGGAAAAATCTGCATTTTTAAAGAAAAATGTGAATGAACAAATTAATAGAACCGTACAGCGAACCGAAAATCCTTCGACGCTAAAAAATCAAGAAACAAAAATACTTGCGAAGGCAAAGGGGAAGGGCCTTCCGTCGACTGTAACGAGGTCCGACAAGGTCGACGGCAGCAAGCTGGCCGTAACACAAAGGAGACAGCTGGAATGGGCGTCGAGAGTCTCAGATTGCACAGGGTTTTGGAACCCCAAAGGTTTGAGGAAGGGTGTTCGGTCGGAGGAGAATGTGCGCCGAGACCGTATGGACGGAGGTTCTTCGCCGACTTTCGGCCGGAAGAGAACGCCAGAGAGCGGGATCTAGGAGTTCGTGCGCTGGAGTGTCAAACCGATTTTCTTCGAATTTCAGGGCGGTACCGGGATTAAGGAGAGAGGCGTTTCGCGCGTAATGGGGCGTGGGATATTAGGTCCCGATTCGAAATCGGGAACACTATTTTCACATGGGCGTAACCGGCCCATATGAATAAGACCGTAATCAGGCCAACTGCCAGAATTTACTCCGTCAGCGTTTGGGTAAGATTTTGGTGTATTCCACGACCTAAAGATCGATACCCGTCGGCCGAATGTTTTTCCGCCGACGATTACATTCCATCCACCGGAAAAATAGGTTTTTATGTAGTGCCAATATTTACTACAATTAATGATCTTTACTAAGGGGGTCTAGCCCTCCGCATGAGTCTAGAAACAGGCACGTTCTACCTTCCACTGGTCGGGATAGCTTGTCAGGCTACATTTAGATCATAATTAATCGCTGCACAATCTTTTCTGGATCTCAACTGGTTAATAATTTACAAAATCAACTCCACCACCTCCCCTTAAAAATTGGAAGATGTAGAAGGATTCCTCCTTCGCCGCTCTCCTCCTTATTCATCCTCTTTTTTGAACTCCCTTCATTCTGCATTTTAACGTCCGACAGCCCTTCCTCCTTCGGTTCCGAAAATGACATCTATCGACGCATGCCAGCCAATGCCGGGCTATCCTCTCTCCGTCTACTCTTTGTTCTCCCACGAAATGGCTGTCAGTTTCTTATTTATTGTCCACAAGGCAACACAATGTTTCGTTGCTGAGGGCTCCGATTTTGAAGTGTCTTCAAAATTGGAGGTTTTTCAGTCCATTTCCCAAAGTGCAACATATGACAGATTCCCAGAACATGCAAAGAGCCTCATTTAAGTATTACCCTTACCGTTGTTCCCTCCCGCACTCTTGTCCCACCCATTTCAATTCTTCTTTGTTCTTTCTCTTCCTTGTTCTTCCACAGTATCTAGCGCGAATGTTTCTTGTTCTGAATCTCAGAATAAAAAACATTGGGAGTGGCGAGGTGTTCTTGAAGTAGAACACAAAGTTGTTAAAAAAAAGGAGCAAAAAGCTCCCTATCCGGCATCCCATTCCGCACATTCGATCATGAAAGAATGGTGTTGGCGTGGAAAGGTAAGTATTTTTTGTTTCTATATAATTTTTCTAATGTTTTATTAATATCCTTTTTGAATTTGTTTTCAATTTTAAAGGGAAAGATGGTACGGTTCGTCTGGATGACAAAATTGGGTTCGATCGTCCCTTCCATTTTGTAGCCCTCATAGGATATGAATTGGACTGCAACTCCTAGAATGGTTTATTTGCTTTATCCAACATTTATTTTCATTGTTATATTTCAATTTATTAGTTCATATATTTTACTTATTTTTTTTTCTTGTTTACAGTTATGATGTTGTCATCTCGCAAAGGTAAAATCCTACAAGTTCACCAGGGCTTTGCCGAAACCGAAATCAAGAAGAGGAGGTTTAGGTATATTAAATATTTGTTTCATTTTATTAAAATTTATTTCAAACTTTGTTTTGTAAAATATTTTTCTCACTTATTATTTATTTTGGTTTCTATCTCGTTCTAACTAAGCCAACTGTATTAGTATCGACCAAAGCTGAGTTTTTCGTCTTGAAGCAACCCAATGAACGAACACCGCCACCATTCTTCCATATAGAGCATTTAATCTTTATGCATTGGACTTTCCCACTGCTGCCACGCCTTATCGCTCTTAAAGCGTTAGCAATTGTTCTCCCGACAGTATTGAGGACTAAGTAAATATTTCAATATTCTAAATATTGTGGTCTTTACTTTTAGTGGATGTATTTTGGTATAACTTTAGTAGTTATAATACTGTTGTATTAAGTAGATATATCGAATGTGGTTATTAGTAGTGACTGGTTTATTAATTATTTTAACAGTTACAACTATTTCGGATCGATGTATTTGGGAATTTATAGTTAAAACTGTTTTATTGTGTGTTGTGGATGTACAACAAACATTTCTTTTGTAGGTTCCACCGATAGCACTTATACCACTTCTAAGTTAATTCTCACCCGGCCACCTGTAAACCTGCTAAATTTACCAGACAAGACAAGTATTTTTAATTTGACGCATTGTTTACTTATTTATTTATTTTTCTTCTTTTTATGTTTCATGCAGGAAACCGATCAATCTCCGTTACGGAAAAAAAAGTAAGTGCACTGCTGCAGAGCCCCAAATCCTTCCCCGGATTCCCGAATGGCCGTACATGAACTCTATACAGGTACTATGTTCTATTCATCAGTCCAAAGTCATCACAAGCAGTTGTTCTAAATTTCAACTTTTTCCATCACAGTCGAGAATTCAATTCCAGAAAATTTGGCCTTTACTCGCTGTAAACCCTGCGCCACTATATGCAGCGACAATAGACACTTTACCGGCGGCACAATGGCAATAACTTTACGCTGGTAAATTACCGCTAACATACAGGCGAAATCACCGGTGATGAATTAATCGCTGGAGAAAAATTCGTATAAATACCCAACTTTTCTGGTAGTTTTGGGAAAAATCTGCATTTTTAAAGAAAAATGAGTATGAACAAATTAATAGAACCGTAGAGCGAGCCTTAACTCCATCGATGCTAAAAAATCAAGAAACAAAAATACTTGCGAAGGCAAAGGGGAAGGGCCTTCCATCGACTGTAACGAGGTCCGACAAGGTCGACGGCGGCAAGCTGGCCGGAAAACAAAGGAGACAGCTGGAAAGGGCGTCGACAGTCCCAGATTGCACAGGGTTTTGGAACCCCAAAGGTTTGTGGATGGGTGTTCGGTCTGAGGAGAATATGCGCCGAGACCGTATGGACGGAGGTGCTTCGACGACTTTCGGCTGGAAGAAAACGCCAGAGAGCGGAATCAGGGAGTTCATACGCTGGAGTGTCTAGCCGATTTTCGTCGAATTTCAGTGCTCTAGAGGGATTAAGGAGAGGGGTGTTTCGTGCATAACAGGGCGTGTGATATTTGGTCCCGATTCGAAATCGGGAACACTATTTTCATATGGGCTTAACCGGCCCATGTGAATAAGACCGTAATCAGGTCAACTGCCAGAATTTACTCCGTCAACGTTTGGGTACGAGTTTGGTGTATTTCGCCGACTTAGCACTGATACGAGTGTGCTGAATGTTTTTCTGCCGACGTATTACATTCCATCCACCGGCAAAATAGGTTTTTATGTAGTGCCAATATTTACTACAATTAATGATCTTTACTAATGGGGTTCTGGCCTTCCGCATGAGTCTAGAAACAAGCACGTACTACCTGCCACTGGTCGGGATTGCTTGTCAGGCTACATTTAGATCATAATTAATCGCTGCACAATCTTTCTTGATCTCAACTAGTTAATAATTTACAAAATCAACTCCACCACCTCCCCTTAAAAATCGGTAGATGTAGAAGGATTCCTCCTTCGCCGCTCTCCTCCTTATTCATCTTCTTTTTTCAACTTCCTTCACTCTGCTTTTTTATGTCCGACAGGCCTTCCTCCTTCGGCTCCGAAAATGGCATCTATCGACGCATGCCAGCCATTGCCAGGCTATCCTCTCTCTGTCTACTCTTTGTTCTCCCACGAAATGGCTGTCAGTTTTTTGTTTATAATCCCAAAGGCAACACAATGTTTCATTGCTGAGGGCTCCGATTTTGAAGTGTCTTCAAAATGGGAGGTTTTTCAGTCCATTTCCCAAAGTACAACATATGACATATTCCCAGAACATTCTAAGAAACTCTTTTTAAGTATTGCCCTTACCGTTGTTCCCTCCCGCACTCTTCTCCCGACCATTTCAATTCTTCTTTGTTCTTTCTCTTCCTTGTTCTTCCACAGTATCTAGCGCGAATGTTTCTTGTTCTGAATCTCAGAATAAAAAACATTGGGAGTGGCGAGGTGTTCTTAAAGTAGAACACAAAGTTGTTTTAAAAAAGGTGCTGAAAGCACCCAATCTAGCATCCCATTCCGCACATTCGATCATGAAAGAATGGTGTAGGCGTGGAAAGATAAGTATTTTTTAGTTTCTATATAATTTTTCTAAAGTTTTATTTATAACCTTTTTGAATTTGTTTTCAATTTTAAAGGGAAAGATGGAACGGTTTGTCCGGATGAAGAAATTGGGTTCGATCGTCCCTTCCATTTTGTAGCCCTCAAAGGATAAGAAATTGGACTGCAACTCCTAGAATGGTTTATTTGCTTTATCTAACATTTCTATTCATTGTTATTATACAATTTATTAGTTCATTTATTTTACTTTTTTTTTCTACTGCGACAATTATGATGTTGTCATCTGCAAGGTAAAAATCCTACAAGTTCACTAGGGCTTTGCCGCAACCGAAATCAGGAAGAGGAGGTTTAGGTATATTAAATATTTGTTTCATTTTATTAAAATTTATTTCAAACTTTGTTTTGTAAAATATTTTACTCACTTATTATTTATTTTGGTTTCTATCTCGTTCTCACTAAGCCGACTATATTAGTATCGACTAAAGCTGAGTTTTTTCGTCTTGAAACAACCCAATGAACAAACACCGCCACCATTCTTCCATATAGAGCATTTAATCTTTATGCATTGGACTTTCCCACTGCTGCCACGCTCTTATCGCTCTTCAAGCGTTGGGGCAATTGCTCTCCGACAGTATTGAGGTCGAAGTAAATATTTCAATATTCAAAATATTGTGGTCTTTACTTTAAGTGTATGTATTTTGGTATAAACTTAGTAGTTATAATACTGTTGTATTAAGTGGATATATCGTATGAGGTTATTAGTAGTGACTGGTTTATTAATTAGTTTCACTGTTACAACTATTTTGGATGGATGTATTTGGGAATTAATAGTTAAAACTGTTTTCTTGTGCATTGTGTATGTACAACAAACTTTTCTTTTGTAGGTACCACCGATATCACCTATACCACTTCTAAGTTAATTCTTACCTCGCCACCGGTAAACCTGCTCCATTTAGGTGACAAGAGTAGTATTTTTAATTTGATGCATTGTTTAAATATTTATTTATTTTTCTTCTTTTTATGTTTCATCCAGGAAACCGATCAATCTCCGCTACGGAAAAAAAAAATATGTGCACTGCTGCAGAGCCCCAAATCCTTCCCCGGATTCCCGAATGGACGTACGTGCACTCTATACAGGTACTATGTTCGATTCATCAGTCCAAAGTCATCACAAGCATTTGTTCTAAATTTCAATTTTTTCCATCAAAGTCGAGAATTCAATTCCAGAAAATTTGGCCTTTACCGGCAGTAAACCCTGCGCCAATATATCCGGCGACAATAGACACCTTACCGGTGGCACAATGGCAGTAATTTTACGCTGGGAAATTACCAGTAACTTACCGGCGAAATCACCAGTGATGAATTAATCGCTGGTGAAAAATTCGTATAAATACCCAACTTTTCTGGCAGTTTGAGGAAAAATCTGCATTTTTAAAGAAATGTGAATGAACAAATTAATAGAACCGTAGAGCGAGCCCAAAATCCGTCGATGCTAAAAAAATCAAGAAACAAAAATACTTGCGAAGTCAAAGGGGAAGGGCCTTCCATCGACTGTAACGAGGTCCGACAAGGTCGACGGCTGCAAGCAAGCCGGACCACAAAGGAGACAGCTAGAAAGGGAGTCGAGAGTCGCAGATTGCCCGGGGTTTTGGAACCCCAAAGGTTTCTGGAAGGGTGTTCGGTCGGAGGAGAATGTGCGCCGAGACCGTATGGACGGAGGTGCTTCGACGACTTTCGGCCGGAAGAAAACGCCAGAGAGCGGGATCAGGGAGTTCGTGCGCTGGAGTGTCTAGCCGATTTTCGTCGAATTTCAGGGTGGTTGCGGGATTAAGGAGAGGGGAGTTTCGCGCGTAACATGGCGTGGGATATTAGGTCCCGATTCGAAATCGGGAACACTATTTTCATATGGGCTTAACCGGCCCATATGAATAAGACCGTAATCAGGTGATCTGCCAGAATTTACTCCGTCAACATTTGGGTAAGATTTTGGTGTATTCCGCCGACTTTGCCCTGATACTCGTCGGCCGAATGTTTTTCTGCCAACGTTTTACATTCCTTCCACCGGGAAAATAGGTTTTTTTGTAGTGCCAATATTTACTACAATTAATGAACTTTACTAAGGGGGTCTGGCCTTCCGCATGAGTCTAGAAACAGGCACGTACTACCTTCCACTGGTCGGGATTGCTTGTCAGGCTACATTTAGATCATAATTAATCACTGCACAATCTCTCTTGATCGCAACTGGTTAATAATTTACAAAATCAACTCCACTACCTCCCTTTAAAAATCGGTTGATGTAGAAGGATTCCTCCTTCGCCGCTCTCCTCCTTATTCTTCCTCTTTTTTCAACTCCTTCATTCTGCTTTTTTATGTCCGACAGGCCTTCCTCCTTCGGCTCCGAAAATGGCATCTATCGACGCATGCCAGCCATTGCTAGGCTATCCTCTCTCCGTCAACTCTTTGTTCTCCCACGAAATGGCTGTCAGTTTCTTGTTTATTATCCCCAAGGCAACACAATGTTTCTTTGCTGAGGGCTCCGATTTTGAAGTGTCTTCAAAATGGGAGGTTTTTCACTCCATTTCCCAAAGTGCAACATATGACAGATTCCCAGAACATGCTAAGAACCTCTTTTAAGGATTGCCCTTACCATTCTTCCCTCCCGCACTCTTCTCCCGCCCAATTCAATTCTTCTTTCTTCTTTCTCTTCCTTGTTCTTCCACAGTACCATGCACGAATATTTCTTGTTCTGAAGCTCAGAATAAAAAACATTGGCAGTGGGGAGGTGTTCTTAAAGTAGAACACAAAGTTGTTTTAAAAAAGGTGCTGAAAGCTCCCAATCTAGCATCCCATTCCGCACATACGATCGTGAAAGAATGGTGTAGGCGTGGAAAGATAAGTATTTTTTAGTTTCTATATAATTTTTCTAATGTTTTTTTAATAACCTTTTTGAATTTGTTTTCAATTTTAAAGGGAAAGATGGAACGGTTCGTCCGGATGAAGAAATTGGGTTCGATCGTCCCTTCTATTTTGTAGCCCTCAAAGGATAAGAAATTGGACTGCAACTCCTAGAATGGTTTATTTGCTTTATCTAACATTTATATTCATTGTTATTTTACAATTTATTAGTTCAATTATTTTACTTTTTTTTTTCTTAAGCGACAATTATGATGTTGTCATCTGCAAGGTAAAAATCCTACAAGTTCACCAGGGCTTTGCCGCTACGAAATCAAGAAGAGGAGGTTTAGGTATATTAAATATTTGTTTCATTTTATTAAAATTTATTTCAAACTTTGTTTTGTAAAATATTTTACTCACTTATTATTTTTTTTGGTTTCTATCTCGTTCTAACTAAGCCGACTAAATTAGTATCGACTAAAGCTGAGTTTTTCGTCATGAAGCAACCCAATGAACGAACACCGCCACCATTCTTCCATATAGAGCATTTCATCTTTATGCATTGGAGCTTCCCACTGCTGCCACGCTCTTATCGCTCTTAAAGCGTTGGGGCAATTGCTCCCCGACAGTATTGAGGAAGAAGTAAATATTTCAATATTCTAAATATACAGTCTTTACTTTAAGTGGATGTATTTTGGTATAAACTTAGTAGTTACAATACTGTTGTATTAAGTGGATATATCGTATGTGGTTATTAGTAGTGACTGGTTTATTAATTAGTTTCACTGTTACAACTATTTTGGATGGATGTATTTGGGAATTAATAGTTAAAACTATTTTATTGTGTATTGTGGATGTACAACAAACATTTCTTTTGTAGGTACCACCGATATCACCTATACCACTTCTAAGTTAATTCTTACCTCGCCACCGGTAAACCTGCTCCATTTAGGTGACAAGAGTAGTATTTTTAATTTGATACATTGTTTAAATATTTATTTATTTTTCTTCTTTTTATGTTTCATGCAGGAAACCAATCAATCTCCGCAACAGAAAAAAAAATACGTGCACTGCTGCTGATCCACATATCTTTCCCCGGATTCCCGAATGGACGTACGTGCACTCTATACTGGTACTATGTTCAATTCATCAGTCCAAAGTCATCACAAGCATTTGTTCTAAATTTTAATTTTTTCCATCAAAGTCGAGAATTCAATTCCAGAAAATTTGGCCTTTACCGGCAGTAAACCCTGCGCCAATATATGCAGCGAC
Organism: Aristolochia contorta; assembly: GCA_022405105.1. NCBI lineage: Eukaryota > Viridiplantae > Streptophyta > Magnoliopsida > Piperales > Aristolochiaceae > Aristolochia > Aristolochia contorta. The sequence continues at coordinate 158,927 of JAHZSQ010000069.1, forward strand.
AATAGACACCTTACCGGCGGCACAATGGCAGTAATTTTAGCCTGGTAAATTACCGGTAACTTACCGGCGAAATCACCGGTGATGAATTAATCGCTGGTGAAAAATACGTATAAATACCCAACTTTTCTGGCAGTTTTAGGAAAAATCTGCATTTTTAAAGAAAAATGTGAATGAACAAATTAATAGAACCGTAGAGCGAGCCTAAAATCCGTCGATGCTAAAAAAATCAAGAAACAAAAATACTAGCGAAGGCAAAGGGGAAGGGCCTTCCGTCGACTGTAACGAAGTCCGACAAGGTCAACACGAAAAGCTGGCCGGAACAGAAAGGAGACAGCTGGAATGGGCGTCGAGAGTCTCAGATTGCACGGGGTTTTGGAACCCCAAAGGTTTGTGGAAGGGTGTTTGGTCGGAGGAGAATGTGCGCCGAGACCTTATGGACGGAGCTGCTTCGACGACTTTCGGTCGGAAGAGAACGCCAGAGAGCGGGATCAGGGAGTTCGTGCGCTGGAGTGTCTAGCCGATTTTCGTCGAATTTCAAGGTGGTTGCGGGATTAAGGAGTGGGGCGTTTCGCCCGTAATGTGGCATGGGATATTAGGTCCAGATTCGAAATCGGGAACACTATTTTCATATGGGCTTAATCGGCCCATATGAATAAGACCCTAATCAAGCCAACTGCCAGAATTTACTCCGTCAGCGTTTGGGTAAGATTTTAGTGTGTTCCGCCGACTTTGCAATGATACTCGTCGGCCGTATGTTTTTCTACCAACGTTTTACATTCCATCCACCGGCAAAATAGGTTTTTATGTAGTGCCAATATTTACTACAATTAATGAACTTTACTAAGGGGGTCTGGCCTTCCGCATGAGTCTAGAAACAGGCACGTACTACCTTCCACTGGTCGGGATTGCTTTTCAGGCTACATTTAGATCATAATTAATCGGTGCACAATCTTTCTTGATCTCTACTGGTTAATAATTTACAAAATCAACTCCACCACCTCCCCTTAAAAATCGGTAGATGTAGAAGGATTCCTCCTTCGCCGCTCTCCTCCTTATTCATCTTCTTTTTTCAACTTCCTTCACTCTACTTTTTTATGTCCGACAGGCCTTCCTCCTTCGGCTCCGAAAATGGCATCTATCGACGCATGCCAGCCATTGCCAGGCTATCCTCTACTCTCTGTTCTCCCACGAAATGGCTGTCAGTTTCTTGTTTATAATACCCAAGGCAAGACAATGTTTCGTTGCTGAGGGCTCCGATTTTGAAGTGTCTTCAAAATGGGAGGTTTTTCAGTCCATTTCCCAAAGTGCAACATATGATAGATTCCCAGAACATGCTAAGAACCTCTTTTAAGTATTGCCCTTACCGTTGTTCCCTCCCGCACTCTTCTCCCGCCCATTTCAATTCTTCTTTATTCTTTCTCTTCCTTGTTCTTCCACAGTATCTAGCGCGAATTTTTCTTGTTCTGAAGCTCAGAATAAAAAACATTGGGAGTGGCGAGGTGTTCTTAAAGTAGAACACAAAATTGTTTAAAAAAAGGAGCTGAAAGCTCCCAATCTAGCATCCCATTCCGCACATTCGATCATGAAAGAATGGTGTAGGCGTGGAAAGGTAAGTATTTTTTAGTTTCTATATAATTTTTCTAATGTTTTATTAATAACCTTTTTGAATTTGTTTTCAATTTTAAAGGGAAAGATTGTACGGTTCGTCCGGATGAAGAAATTGGGTTCGATTGTCCCTTCTATTTTGTTGCCCTCAAAGGATATGAATTGGACTACAACTCCTAGAATGGTTTATTTACTTTATCCAACATTTATATTATTATGATGGTGTCATCTGCATGGTAAAAATCCTAAAAGTTCACCAGGGCTTTGCCGCTACCGAAATCAAGAAGAGGAGGTTTAAGTATATTAAATATTTGTTTCATTTTATTAAAATTTATTTCTTTCTTTTTATTTTGGTATTAGCATAGTAGTTATATGACTGTGGTATTAAGTTGATATATCGTATGTGGTTGTTAGTAGTAACTGGTTTATTAAGCTGTTTACAGTTACGTTTTGGATGGATGTTTTTGGGAATTAAGAGTTAAAACTGTTTTATTATGTGTGGTGGATGTACAACAAACTTTGCTTTTGTCAATACCTCCGATATTTGCTATACCTCTTCTAGGTGAATTCTTACCCGACCACCGGTAAACTTATTCCATTTGGCTGACGGGACTAATACTCTTAATTTGTTGCATGGTTTAAATATTTATTTGTTTTTTTTTCTTCTTATGTTGCATGCAAGCAACCAATCAATCTCGGCTCCCCAAAGAGTTATGTACATGATTATGAGCCCCCATTTCCTTCGCATGGATTCCCGTCATTGCTGTACATGCATGCCTTTGTCTACAAAGCTTGTGCTTGATTGATTAGTCCAGATTAATCACAAGCATTTGTTCTAAATTTCAACTTTTTCCATCACAGTCAAGAATACACTGCTAGAAATGCGCCTTTTACCGGCGATTAAAAACCGTCTGTAAACCCTTTAAAACCGTTCGTACAAAGTTTACCGGCGGTAAACCCTGCACCACTATATGGAACGATTGTAAACGCCTTTCCGGTGGCACAACAACATTAATTTTGCGCCAGTAAATTATCGGCGGTAATTAGCGTCGACAACTTACAAGCCAAATCACCGGCGATGAATTAATTGCCCGTTAGAAATACATATAAATACAGAATTTCACCCGCGGTTTTAAAACCACCGGAATAATCTTTATTTTTTAAAAAAAAAAATTTCTCAAGCCCTTGGTTGAGCTTATTTATTTAAAAAATTCTTCGGCAGCTGACTTGGTCAACCGCCGGTGGAGTATTTATTTTTTAAATAAAAATTAAAAATAACATAAACCAAATGCATGGAAAAAAATAAATTAAAACATATGGAAAATAGATAGAGATAAAACGTATGAAACTGGCAAATACAAAAAATTTCTGCTGATAACTAAACAATTATATAATTAGTATGTATCTCTTGCAATATTTTTAGGATTGAAAATTGTCACAATTCTACTGTACAACATGTGGAAGTCAAAGAAACAATAGTTTATAAGAAACAAACCTAGGGGCAAGCGAAAAAAAGTTTTTAAACAAATCTTCAAGAGAGTCAATTACCACATGATAGAATAAGAAACACGCAAATGATCAGGACAATTCAGAAGACAGTACTTTTATCATATTACGGGCTTTGTGCTTAGCTGAATCTAGATCATGCAGATAGATGATGCGCATCAACTTCCAACATACTCAACCAGTCGAAGGGAATAGAGAAGCCAAAATGTAGAAGTAGAACTCTTATGTTGTGAACTAGATGTATGCTATATATGCAGAATGAAGAACAAGTTCAAAATATATGTAGATGGTTACCTTTTGATGTAGGGTGCTGCTTCCCACTCTTTTTAGTGTATATTCCCTGATGAAAACGAGGGATGACCTTTAAATTTCTGAATGCTTCCCCGCCTCCTCTTGGAGGGATAAATAAACACCCCCATGAGAAAGAAAAGATCTTTCTAATTAGACCTTGAAGTATCACACTTAAACGAAAAAAAAAGAGTTGGGAAAACAAATCAATTAATAGCACAAAAAAAAGAGTTCAGTATCTCTTATTCTGTCCTCTAATATCCAAATGAAAATGGAAACCCAAGTTTTCAATTCTAAAACGATGCATGCAGTTACAGTGCAAATGAAGAGATCACCCTTATCTTCATTAATGCCATTGTTGACTGCCTCAACAGCATAATCACCCACCATCCTAAAAGTAGCAAGCCAGATCTGAAATTAATCTTCATTTTGAAAACACAATGTGGTATTCAGAAACTGTACCAGAATATCAAATATTGTAACCACTCAATAAGGCCAATAGCAACTAAAACAAACTAACCAGAGATATCAATTTAACTCAACAAAAAAAAAGACTAAGAAAACAGACTGAACAGATATTCTAAGAATTCAGTTTATCAGTTCTAAAATACAAATAGAGATTAAAAGTTCAGTCAAACAGAAAAAATAATTGGACAACTTCTAATTAAATATTTTTTTAACTTAAATAAATAAAGGTCAACCACATATATAACTAAAGTAGAGCTAATGAACTTAAATAAAGGCAATATGACTCGAGCAATTAATAAATAAAATGAAGAATTTCTCCAAGCTGGTACTTGCTGGAGTGTCTTCTCAAATATCTGCTCGTATATTGAAGCAAAATTCGAAGAGTAGACCACTGGTGATGAAGGCTATTTGGGGATGCTACATCAAGTTTGTTGTTGAAATGTTTCAATAGCTTTCCTGTTCACAAGGGTTTATGCTTGCTGCATCCATGTCTTTGTCGAACTCGGATAAAGGAAGACTGGTTGAAAATGTTCCCCATTCAGTATTAATAATTTGCATTGCACAAGGACTTCACGTCAAATTATGTAAAAAGCAGCAAGACCCACTAATCCGGTGTGGTGCTCCATTTTATCACCAATATCGCTGGGAATATTTACCTGCTATGACAATTTGATGATCATAAATTCATTCAAAGAAAAGTCCTATATTGCTGTTACCATCAATGGTGCTACAAATTAATACTGAGAATGAAGTTTCTAAAATGCAGGGTGACAGAATTGAACACAAACCGTTCTTCCAGGACCAGGTTTCCCTCCTTTCAGCTTTGGAATTGCATCCTTCCGTTCCAAGTAGCAAGCATTTGTTCCAGTCCCCATGATGACAGTAACCATCACGTCATCATCCCAATATCGAGCTCTAGCCAGTGTTCCCACCGCGTCATTAACCTGTCCAACTGATGGGAGTTACAGGTTTATATTTCTAGTTTTTGGCATGTATTTGATTCTGCATTACAGTTAAGACGAATTCATCTTATATCAACCAAATAATGAAATATCAGGACCTACCAGGGCAGATACCCGCATATGATCTATTCCTTGTCTCTCCACTGCTTCATTCAAACAGGAAACTACATCTTTACCTTCCTGACAATGGATCCGTGAAAATAAAAATATTGAGCTCATGTGTCGACTCACATGCATGTTAAAGCTCATTCATGGACTCCGGTTCAAGATCATCTATGGAAGGTGCTATCCAGTGATTAGAGTACAGTTCAAGCTTATCGTCAGTTTTGGAGAGAATAAAGGTGCATCCAATTATTATCATGTCCGATAGATAATCTTAAACTCTTGTCATTTGCAAGAGAATTTGAAAGTTCCAATCACCCTCTTAACATGTCTCTGGTCGATAGGTTTAACAAAGAGTTATTTGATAATCATGTAACACAATGCAAATTAATAAGATGTATTCAATTATCAGCTGTTATTTCTCAAAATCTTGGTGGATCATAGAATAATACATGGGCGTGCAGAAATACATGTATTTGGTTTTAGGTGGCGAGATATATATGATCACCATCTACGGTATTGCCACCGATCACTAATTTGCAGAAACCCATTTGATAATCACGACAATTTTGCGATATATAGTTTCTACGGTCTGCATCATCACAAATTAAGCAGACGCAGCCACTGTGGCTTTGTTCTCAGCTGTGGAAATTAACAGAGTGAGTTGGTCAGAATAGATTATGTAGGAAAGTACAAAATTCGATAAGCAAAATACTCCACGAACGTAATTGCGAAAACTTCTGCATTGATGCAGCCAGGCAATTTTACCTGGTCAGATTGAACTCAGAGTAGTTTGCAGTCTTATGGAGACTTATTTATTGAAGGGAAGAGTCTACCCTACTCCATACAATTATATAAGTGTGGTGATTATCTTAAGTGCTTTTCGATTATATTCTTGTTAATTATTGATGTAAAATAATTTCAAATAAAGTAGTATGAAAACTGTATTGGACTCAATACAGCAACGAATGTGGTGCCTCACTTTGTCCGATAGAACTCTAATTTGCGGTATGACAGATTCCTGGAGCATGCTGAGAAGCCCTCTTTAGTATCTCCGTTAGTTTTTTTTTACGGAATTTGTTATATTTTCATACAATTACTTTTAGGCAAACACATTTGACTGTTGCATTGTCTCCCCTCAGCTATCAGCTCCACAACACGTCCCAAATGAACCTTGCGAGGCTACATTTGTCACTAGATTATAATTAATCGGCCACCCACCTCTTTATCCCCGCATTTTTGCACAATCGACGTACATCTCGACTTGATGCATAATTAAAACAATTCCGTACAGCTCATGTGAGAGATGAGCACATTCTTGGAGAAGACGAACATCCCCTGCAACAAGAAGGAAGTAATGAAGCTGAGGGTAGACAACGCAGTCCTGTTCTGTGACGACATACTGTAGATGCAGATAATTAGGTGGAGGTACTGACTCTCATATATCGCAGAGATTTTGGTCTCACACTTATAGTGTGTTTTCAAGCGGTTTGCTTGTTGGTGAATGCAGCGAAAAGTGATGGAGGGAAGTTTCTTGGACAATATGGGTTCCAAAAGTCTGTTAGTTTTCTTACTTCGCCGTGAAAGAGACCCAGAAGCGAGAAAGAACAACCCGGCAGTTTCCGGGAAGAAGAGGTGAACTTTTTATGGCAAGGACTTGGGAGTGAGACCAATGACATTGAGCCGAGTTGATTTCTTCGTTGAATTCACGCTCACTTTATGTTTATGACAAGAAACCAAATCCCTTTTTGTTTAATTTCCTGTTTTCCCTGTCATCAATCACAAACGTTAAGGGGCCATTTCAGATGTACTACAACTGATCGTGGAACTTTCTCTTCGAACACAAGTTTCGTGTATACTTGCAGGAGCTTTCTCAGTAAGGACTATAAGGGGGTTATTGACTCAGTAAGGACTACAAGGCGGTTATTGACTTTTATTCTTTCTGGTTGACTTGCGGATTCATCAAAAGTCCAATCCACTTGATTTTGGTTAGGAAGGTGAGGAAGACAAGTAATTGATCCAAATACATTCAAGCTCTGTTAGTGGATTAGGTTCACCATTTTACAATTGAAAGTTCATTTATCTTATTGTAAACATGATTATGTTGGAGAATACTTAATTCGATAAGCAGGATACTCCACGAACCTTATAGGGGAGACTTTTGCGTGAACGCAGCCAGGCAATTTTACGTACCTTACTAAATTGAATACTCATAATTAAGTCAGGTCCAGCCAGGTCAGATTGAACTCACGTAAAAATTGAATACTCCTAATTTAATGAATCAGTAACCTCACGTAAAAATTTTCAATTTAGTATGAAAACTGTAGCAACGAATGTGATTCCTCAGTTTGTCTGATAGAACTCTATATTGAATTCAATTTCTTCCCATACAATCTTAAGAGTATTAAGTAATGTTTGCTATTAATATTTTTAAAATTAAAGAAAACTAGACTCCGAAGTACTGAATATCCGTTGTAGTCTAGTTGGTTAGGATACTCGGCTCTCACCCGAGAGACCCGGGTTCAAGTTCCGGCAACGGAACAACAACTTTTTCTTGATAAAGGGTTTGGAAAATTAGAGATCCATCCAATTATAATAACTTAATTTTGGTCAGGTTCGTGACGTAAACAATTAAACGAATTGATCCACACTCATTTATGTATGCCTTAGTGGATTAGGTTGACCTTTATATAAATTCATTTATGTTATTATATATACGTGATGATGTTGGACATTGAAATTATCGAGAATATCGAGAAAGTACGTACGGACCTTCCATCACTTGAAAGAGAACTTATGCATCAATGCAGCCATGCAGTTTTATCTTATTAAATACTCATAACCAATTAATGATCTCCACCATTTTTCCGACGATAGAACCCTCAAGAAATTTTTTTCATGTCTCTCGTGTTCTTCTAACAATTTTCTGCTTAGATATTCTTTTGGTTTGCTTTGGGGTTAATTTATATTTCATTATTACGATATTATTTTGGTCAATATCTAAATGATCATAATGATTTTTTGGGTAAATCATTTTCTTATATTTGCCTTCTTTCTAAAATATATTTTAATGTTCCTTTCTTTTTGAGAAAGCAAATTGAGAATATATATGTCTAGAGTAGAATGTTAAAGGCATATTTTGGTTATTATAGGAATATTGCTACCACCAAAGGGAAATTTGCAACAAATATGTTCGGTTATTCGGTAAACCATCTCGATCAATGGCATTAATTTGTGGTTGACAAAAAAGATATAAGTGAACGTTCAGGACCACAATAAATTCTAGTTTATTTTTCTGATATATTACTCCAAAGAATTATATTATTTCCTTCCCGTGGGGAGAGCTCGAGATGATAACTGAATAATGTTTTTGGGTTTCTTGAAATATTCCCATTAATATTAATGGAAGAGAGAGAGAGAGAGAGGGGGGGAGAGAGAGAGAGAGAGAGAGGGGGGAGAGAGAGAGAGAGAGAGGGGGGGGAGAGAGAGAGAGAGAGAGGGGAGAGAGAGAGAGAGAGAGAGAGAGAGAGAGAGAGAGAGAGAGAGAGAGAGAGAGAGAGAGAGAGAGAGAGAGAGAGAGAGAGAGAGAGAGAGAGAGAGAGAGAGAGAGAGAGAGAGAGAGAGAGAGAGAGAGAGAGAGAGAGAGAGAGAGAGAGAGAGAGAGAGAGAGAGAGAGAGAGAGAGAGAGAGAGAGAGAGAGAGAGAGAGAGAGAGAGAGAGAGAGAGAGAGAGAGAGAGAGAGAGAGAGAGAGAGAGAGAGAGAGAGAGAGAGAGAGAGAGAGAGAGAGAGAGAGAGAGAGAGAGAGAGAGAGAGAGAGAGAGAGAGAGAGAGAGAGAGAGAGACTCAAAAAACGGTGATATTATTCCGGGATTGCCTGACGATGTAGCGTTAGAATGCCTACTTCGAGTGCCTCCGGTTTGGACGTTACACAAAAGATCAATGCCCGCGTCCAAGTAAGGGAGTCGGCGTTGAAGTCTCCTGATTTTGTTTGATCGTCTGCTACGGCAGCGACTAATATCTAAATGTTGCCCCTCATTTACGAACACGGCGGGCCACATAAGCGGCAAATTCATGATTCTATTACAAGAAAGTAAGACGCAGAAAGAGCATCTCAAGAGAGGGATGTGAGCACGACCTTACCACCTCCGGGCGCCTCCCTGCCGTTTCTTCACAGAGTGTCAGCTGTTAACGGAGACAAGTTAGTACTCGTACCTTTTCATAATAATCGTCGATCATCATGAAGAACCAACCCGGGTGTATGTATATGATTTTTCAAGGCGGGAACGGCGAAAGGGAGCTCCCATGCCAGGGCCTCCCCGATACAGATCATACGCTTGCGCCTCAGATGGGACGTTCGAAACCGTGTTCGTCGCAGGCGGGTGACACGTAGCTTCGCTCTGCGATGGCTCACTAGTAAAAAACCTCATTTCCAGTTTCTTTCAAGCACACGGCCAAGTCCAGTTTCAAGCGTTTTCTCAAGCTGCTGCAGCTCATCAATAGTTAATCCTTCAAGATCTTCTCCTCTCATTTGCCTGCCAAAAGATGGTTTCCCTAAATTAATTAAAAAAATTCAGTTTAGATAAATCTCATTACCCAAAGAAGCTGAGGGAGCAGGTACCTGGACAAGACAAGCGATGTGTAATGCCCTTTGTGCAAAAAAGAGTTTTTAAATTATCACTAATGAACTCGCCACCTCCGTCAGACTGAACGCAACGTATTTTATTGGAGCAAGAGTTTTCAATTAATGGGATAAAGTCTTGAAAGACAGTAAACACGTCTGATTTCCTTTTGAGGGGAAATAACCAAACAAATCTAGAAAAATCATCGACAAGTAGTAGATAAAAACGGAAACCAGTAACATAAGTTATTGGAGCAGGTCCCCATACATCACAATGAAGCATTTCCAAGGGTCGTTTGGTGCGAATTGGACTAGGAAAACATGGCTGGCGATGACTCTTCCCGAGTTGACAGTTGGAGCACAGAGGTGAGGATGAGGGAGGACGAATGTGCATTGCGGAAGACAGCAAACAAAGTGTTGATGAAGATGGATGACCCAGGCGACCGTGCCAGAGTTCTGAACTGGATTTATTTGCTGAAAGACAAATTTTAGATGGAACTGAGAGAGGGTAGAGTCCTCCCTTACTAGGCCCTTGATGCAGTATCTTGAGGGTCTGTAAATCACGAATCATGTAAGCATATGGTGTAAATAAAATAGACCAATTGTTGGATTTACAGAGTTGAGATACAGAAAGCAATCGTTTAGAAATATGAGGAACTAATAGTGTAGGACATGAAGCAGTAACACCAGATGATAAAGGAAGAGAAGTTTGACCAGAATGTGAAATTGATAGAGACCGACCATTGCCAACCAGAATAGAGTCGGGGCCCAAATAGGGGACCTTACCAGACACGCCAACCGGATCGGAAGTTAGACAGTGGGTAGCTCCACTGTCAAGGTACCAATCGTCATTAGAAGTAGGTGAAGGTGCAGAGGCAGTAAGTGCAGTCGCAGGAGGTAAGGCAGACTAGGGAGCCCAACAATTATTGGCTTTGTGATAAGGATGCCCACAGCGGTAGCAGACTACAGAGGCTCCATCAATGTCTGAGGTGGCTGCAGATGAAGATGGATTAATTCGGCCATGACCACGAATGCCAGAGGACCGCCCCCTGTTGGATTGAGGGCGACGTGGATTGCTTCTACCACGGCGAGCAGCGGGAGGAAGACGTGGATTTTCGGAATTTGGGACAGCAGCACTAGAAGAAGCAATGAGAGCAGCCGGCGGGTGAGCAGCACGGTGACGAGAATCATGGTCCAATAAAAGTGCGGAAACAAAGCTGAAAGTGGGAGGAGTTGGGTGAGAGTCGATTACTGCAAGAACAGGGTCGAATTCGGAACCCAGATCTCTGACAGTGCAGAGGATTAAGTCGTCGTCGACGACTGGTTTGCCTGCACTCACAAGGGCAAGAGCGAGTGATTTTGCACGAATTAAATACTCATGAACAGATTGGCTGCCACGCTGTAGGGTATGGAGCTCCGTTTTAAGTTGTTGAATTCTCGAGCGGGTAACCATGCCATAGACTTCTTCTAAAATTGACCAAGCAGCGAAGGTGGTGTGTGCGTCAACGAGTCGTGGGAGAATTGAATCGGAGACACACTGAAGTAACCACCCCAAGGTAATCTGATCAAGGCGCCTCCATTTGGCGAGATCTTCCGGTGTAGCCTGGGAGGGAGGGAGAGTGCCATCCAAGAGTCCCAGGAGGTTGTAGCTGCGTAGAACAGGAAGAAGTTGAACACGCCAAATGAGAAAATTGTCTGGCGTGAGCTTCATAGAGATTTCCTGAGAAATTTTGGTAATGGTAGGAATAGGCAAGGGCTCGTTTTCAGTAGAAGGAGGCAAGACGACAGAGGTAGACGACATATTGAAGCCAAAAAAAAAGGGGAAAGGGGAGAAAACAGGATGCACGCCCAGAATTGTAATCGACACCTAGGCGTCTGATGTAAGGAAGCAAATGAAGACGATGATTTATTGATTGTGTTCTGCATATTTATACACGAGGTTACACTCCACTGAGGAGAAAAAATAGAATTGCTACGAAGCTGTTACGAGAGTTTGGTTAGATTAGGATTGGGGATACAAGCTGTTATACATATGGATAAGGATGAGAGGTTTGAGTTTTAACACCCCCCCACAAACTCAAGGGGGTGAAACCACATTGAGTTTGGAGCGCAGTAATTGAAAACGTGGTTTGTACAAGTGCTTGGTCAAGATATCAGCGGGTTGATCAGAGCTAGAAATGTATTTATAAAAATAAAATACATTTAAAACAATACTTTAACTACCCTTTTGTTTTAAGATTTCTATTATATTAATACCCCTCTCTAAAGTGGTTAGAATTTTTTGAAGTCGGATGTAGGAACACGCAGGAAAGGTTCGAGTGACCCAATCCGACCTCAAGTTTTCATTCCCCACCCATATCCAGATGCATGGGGTGGAATAGGAACCCCAAACCTGGGTTTTTTGGGGTCAAGTCGGGTTACCCCAAAACCAAACTCAGAGCCCACCCCTGAATAGAACCCTTCCTTTGCTCGAGTGGAAGAAAAAAACTGCCTTAGGCTATTCTAATATTGGTCTTTTCTTTATCCCATCGGGGGAGTTCATCACAGACGGAAGAAGAAATTCCATCTCCCAAAATATTTAGCCAAGTTAGGATCGTTTCTAACCCTTAAACTAATTTTTGTTATAATTATATTTTCCTATCAGAATCTAGGTGCACAGTATACGTTTAGTGGATACGCATAGATACCTAAAGAAAAACGTGGAAATAATATGTAAAATAGTATGAAAATATACCAGAAATATTAGTAATCATGTATATGTAATAATTTCATAAAACAATAACCATAAATACCAATAATACTATTTCAATAACTAACTAAAAAATGCAGTAACTATGTTCTACAATTAATTGATCAACATATATAAGTTGTTACACAAGTAGCTAGTCTTACTTATATAGTCTATGATAACTTGTGTCAAAGACAAATATAAAAGATTAATTAGTACCCCAAATAATTTTGAGGTTAAAAATACTTCATTTATATGAAATCCTTAAATTTATTTCTATCAATAAAAATTTTAAATTTATTTGGAATTTCACAAGGAGTGGAGTGCATCTATAGAAAAGTTCTACTATTTTTTGTAAATTTTTCAATTTCTATTGTGATTTCTTATCTTCCTCCACATTTCGTCCTATCTACTTGTAATTCTTGGTTGTTGTTCTTGCTGATTGTATTTGATTCTCCAATGGCGTCCCTGGAGTGGTCAGCTGTTGCAATTTGTGTACGTTCATCCGATCAAGTGAATTCGAAAAAATAATCAAGATTTATATATTAAAAATCGAAACATTTGACCTCAAAGGCATCATGGGCCCGTGGTGTAAGGCAGTACATACCGGTTTTTAGACCCTGCAGTTCATACATAAAAAAAATGATAAATCTAAATCATGGAGTAGTTGTAAGAAATAAAGGAGTTAGGATGCGAGCAAACGGTATTCCAAGCAGGGGACCAATTACAAACCCATCTCATGAGTTAAGTCATGAAGAAGACGTTTTATTCACCAGTATACCACAAACTCTCTGCTGTACAACAGTTAAAAATGTTCAGATTATTATTAGATAAATAAAAAATATATAAACTGGAATCTGAGTTTCACATTGAAAATAAAATAAGAAAATGTATAACAACAAAAAAAAACACACCTAAGAACGATATTTGTTGTATAAGGAGGTTCAAAAGCATTCATTATTCCCAAGGCCTAGCTAGTTGATGCGATAGTCATAAAAGAGCTACCTGAAGTGAATTCCCGACCCCATTATTGGAGATCATCTCCCTTAGATCAGCAGAGCCCAATTCCATCGATCAGAAGGAACTACACCCCGCATGTCAGGTTAAAGAATTCCCTGAATTTGAAAAATAGTTTCACGATTATAAAATTAATGAAACAAACATTTAATCTAAGTAATAGCCCACAACCCACTTGCTACAAAATGACAAAAAGGTAATGAAGCTCATGAAATCAATAGTAGTATATAAAACTTGCTTGCTGGATACCCATTATATCTCTCATAAGGGCCTCCTCTTGCTGCAAGTTTGCAATTAGGTTTTAAGCCATGGTAATATATAGACAGTCTCAAAAGTGTCTCAGTTAACCTCTCGAGCCTAGTGTATATAGCACAAAAGAAGGAAATGAAAATTGTAAGGGATGAATATGATAGGATCACAAATTGAAACAGTAGTTCAACAAATTTATATGATGTACTTCTGGTCAACAGAGCTAAATGGCATGGCAAGTAAAATAAAAAGCATCAGCCAAGCCCTGAACCCCAATAACAATTGGTCGATGTCTCAAATTAGACCTCCTGGCATATTCCACCCGGTAATAATTAACATGAATTATCTTATTGAGATGGTAGGGTTTAGACACAAAGCAAAATCGACATGTACTTATTGAGATCCTACCACAGTCTATCTTGGCTGCATACACACCCCTACCACTCTCTATCTTAGCTGCCTTGTGTCTCATTGAGTTTTCAAACGACTCGCACGATAATGACAAAAACATGATAAGCGTTGTAGAGGTAAAGTATGAAGGCCGTCAAAGACAGATCCAATAATGACACTGACATGTTAATTCAGGTTTCAAATTTTTTTGCAATGCTTCAGATAACTCTTTAATATTATCTTCCACATGAAATTGATCAGAGTTTTAATTCAGGTTTCGAAAATTTCTGCATTAATTAATTGCAATGGGGTATATAACTATTTATTCTTTTCCGTATGGAACAGAGATTTTTAATTCAAGTTTCAATATTTTTTGCATTGCATTGGATAACTCTTTATTTGTTTTTCTCTTATTTATAAATTTTTTTTAGTTTTTAGAAAAAAATAAAAAAGAAATATTTCATTTCCCCTTCCATCTTAGACCTTTTGTGTCAAACTAAAGATTTTCTGTTCCCCTCAATTTTCAATTATAACTATAAGACATTCATAATATTAACATTATTTATAGATCATACTTAATTATTAGACCTATGTTAATTTGAACTTAATTTTAAGCTAATTTCAAAGGTAACGCATTATTTAAAATGAAAAAAAGTCTAAAAGGATAAGAAGGATGATTGTCATGTCAACCTTTTTTTTTGTTAGGGTTTTATGGTTCCGTCTCATAAGTATTAATTACCATATAGACAAAATGGCTCGGCTTTTGAGGAAAATTCAATTTATTCGTCTGCTTGCCTGCCTGGGTTCTTCAGCTAGCTTTTTAATCCTCCGGGTGCTGATGTATATGTATTATATATGCATCAGCATAAAAGCCTAACTACGTTACAACTCCAGTAATATTTAACTAGCTCACTGATACTGTAACAAACAATATTTACAATTGAGTCCTAACAAAAGGGACGAGGTTAGTGAGAAGTTAAAATATATATCAGACAGAAAGCATACCTAGCTATGCGCTATTTATGGCTGACGAAGAAGATGGAGACCATATGTACCAAAACCCTAAACCCTTCCCCTGCTCTTTTCCTCACTCTTCGTATTTCTCCCAGCTGGCCCAAACGGTACCCTAACCACTCTTTTCCACACTTCCCTTTTCATGAAACTAAAAGTAATTGGAAAACTGCGCACTGCAGGCGTGCAAGGTGGAGTCATATGTTGGTAAAAATTAAAGTGAAAAGAGGGAGAAAAATAATAAAAGAAAAGACGTACATTCAAAATAACAAAAGGAGTTATACTAATGGAGAATAAATCAACCGGGCCTTTTCACTACACTAGTAGAAAAGTTAACTCCGCCGACGGGCAAAAGACACCGGCAGAACACGAATACCCGTCGGCAGAAATCCGACGACGGGTAACGTCGCGTCGTCGGAACCTCCATAGGCGGAGGCGTCAGCCGATGCAATAACCCGTCACAGGAAAAAAAAACCCGTCGGGCAACTGAAAAGAGTCAGCCGACGCAGGGACCCTTCGGCGGAGGAAATAGTCCAACGACGGACCTCAACGCGTCGGCGGGAAGGATTCCCCCGACGCATCCCTACGCATAGGGGTGCGTCGGCGGAAAGAATTCCCCCGACACACCCCTATGAGTGGTGGTGCGTCGGCGGAATTCCCCCGATGCATCCCTACGCGTGGGGTGCGTCGGTGGAATAGGTTCCATCGACGGCTGGAGGTGCGTCGGCGGAATGTTAAAAAAAATAAAAACAATTTAGATTACGGAGCAGAGAGAAGAGAGTGAGAAGAGAGAGAAGAGAGAAGAGAGTGAGAAGAGAGAGAAGAGAGAAGAGAGTGAGAAGAGAGAGAGAAGAGAGAGAAGAGAGAGAGAAGAGAGAAGAGGGAGAGAAGAGAGAGAAGAGAGAAGAGAGAGAGAAGAGAGAAGAGAGAGAAGAGAGAGAGAAGAGAGCAAGAACGAGGAGAGAAGAGAGAGATGAGAGGGAGAGAGACAAAGAAAAACACACTAAGTACTCCCTGCATCGAATGCAACTCACATTACTTCTCAGGCTGGCAACATTAACTCCACTTACCAGCCTCCATTAGAGTTGTTTGGTTTAAAAATCGGAAGCACAAACCCCATGCCACATACTTCTTTCCCCTTCTAGACACACAGAGAGACAAACAAGAAATGTCGAGAGCAAACTCCCAGATTTTGAGCCATAGATTCTGCACCCAACTCTCCACCCAAGCCGCTCCCTCTCACCCAGGAACCTCAGTAAAACACTCAGCTCCCGGTTACCCAGGTCTTGTTGCAAACTTAACATGCTCCAACATTGCCTCCCAAGTCCAATTGCAAAACCAGTGTCCTGCACAGGTGTCCACGCAACATCCACCATTGCCTCCCATGCTCCCTTGTTGGATGAAACTAATCCGCCTCCCTCTTTTGCTGTGCCATTATGAAGCCCTCGCTCTAATACTTTACCGTCAGGAAGGTATTAATGGATGGAAGGGTGCGGGCGCAGGCGGGGAGGGAGAGAGGCGATGGCGCGAGGGGCAGGGGGAGGGAGAAGGGTGTGAGGAGCAGGCTGGGGGAGGGAGAAGGGCACGGGCGCAAGCTGGGGGAGGGAGAAGGGCACGGCGTGGGCGCAGGCCGATGGAGGGAGAAAGGCGCGGCATGGGCGCAGGCCGGGAGGGAGAAGGAGCGGCGCGGGCGCAGGCCGAGGAGGGAGAAGGAGCGGGCGCGGGCGCAGGCGGTGGAGGGAGAAGGGCGCGCACGGGCGCAGGCCGGGGGGGAGAAGGCGGCAGGCGCAGGCCGGGGAGGGAGAAGAGGCGCGGGCGCAGGCGCGGGGAGGGAGAAGGGCGCAGAGGCGGGCGCAGGCCGGGAGGGAGACAGGAACAGGTGCAGGCCGGGAGGGAGATCTAGGGCGCAGGCGCAGGCCGGGGAGGCAGATCTAGGCACAGGCGCAGGCCGGGGGGGAGACGGGCCTGACGCAGGCCGGGGAGGGAGACGGGCACAGGCGCAGGCCGGGAGGGAGAAGGGCGGGCGCAGGGGAGGAGATCTAGGGCGCGGGCGCAGGGAGGGAGATCTAGGGCGGGCACAGGCCGGGGAGGGAGATCAAGGCAAGCTGGGCGCAGGCGGAGGAGGGAGAAGAGCGCGGGCGCAAGTTGGGGAGGGAGAAGAGCCCGGGGGCAGGGAGGAGATCAAGGGCGTGGGCACATGCCGAGGGAGGGAGATCTAGGGCGTGGGCACAGGCCGGGGGAGGGAGAAGGGCGCGGGCGCAGGCCGGGGAGGAGAAGGGGCGGGCGCAGGCCGGGGAGTGAGAAGGGCACAGGCGCAGGCCGGGAGGGAGCAGGAGCAGGGAGGGAGAAGGGCGTGGGGAGGGAGAAGGGAGCGGGGAGGAGAGAGGCGCGGGGAGGGATTAGAGAGGCGGGGAGGAGAAGGCGCGAGGGAGGGAGAAAAGGTGAAAATTGTCCGATGCGTACCTACGCGTCGGCGCAGAAATTTCCGCCGATGCGTGAGCAAACGTCGGTGAAGACCATTCCCCCGACGGGTAGTTTTGCGTCGGGTGATTCTTTCTGCGATTAACTTATTTGTCCGCCGACGCCTATTGGGTGCGTCGGCGGAAGTAAAGGTGTATTCCCCCGACGGGTTTCGTACTGGGGTGCGTCGGCGCTTTAATTACAATCCGCCGACGCTTGTAAGGGTGCGTCGGCAGACGAAATTGTGAGTTCCCTCGACTGGTTCGTACTTGGGTGCGTCGGCGCTTCAGTTATGTGTCCGCCGACGTGTGTTAGGGTCCGTCGGCGGAAGTCTTTGGTTGTTCCGCCGACGGTTGGGTGGGATTCTGTGAAGTTCCGCTGACGAGCCTAAAAGACCGTCGACGGATAGCACTTTTCTAGTAGTGCTACTTTCTGTTCATAGAAAAGGAAAGCTAGAAAGCTAAGAGTAATGGAGCGCAGATCAGGACCCGACGGAGAAGATACATAGCCGTTGCCAGGTCGTCAGTGCCTAAACCCTAAACCCTTCCCCTGACCCTCCCTCCGTCTTTCTCTCTTGCTCTGATACACTTCCCTTTTCATGAAACTAGAAGTCATGGCGTGCAACGTGGTGGCAATGTGGTCGTCGACGGTGGCTTTAAATATAAGTCTCTCCACGACTTCATCCTCCTCATTCGGCTTACTCTTCCTTCCTTCGCCTTTTTTCGTGTTGGCAAGAACGAAACCATCCTTGCCTGTTCAACGTTATAAATATACTTAAAAATACTAACTGAAAACGTAAAATAAAAATTTTAACTTACCCATCCAGCAGTTGACCATAGTGTGGGCGATAGAGGAGTTCCTGCCTTTCTTCTAAGTGCCGTCCTAGGCAGGAACTCCTCTATCGCCGAGTCAACAGCTGGAAGGGTAAGTTAAAATTTGTATTTTACTTTTCAGTTAGTATTTTAAGTATATTTATAACGTTGAACAGGCAAGGAAGGTTTCGTTCTTTCTAACACGAAAAATAGCGGCAAACTCAAGGTTTTCTTAAAAGGCGCCGAATTATCCTTCGGGAGGGGCCCTCGAGGGGAGCCATCAAAGATGCAGGAACTCATGTATGTATATTTTTTTCCTTTGATTTATTTAATACTTGTTTTTTTGCGATTTTATTTATTGTTGTTAATATTATTCATTTTTTTACGGTATATGACTAAGGGATGAAGCCGATGGTGCAATCTGTTTCATTCCGGATGGAAGTATGCTATTCCTCAACTTGGCCACACGACTAAAAAGGCAGTACGTAAAAATATCATAATTTTCCTTTAAACTTAGTTTACTTATTAATGTTATTTTTTTTTGTTTTTCAGATATGCAGTTCAAGTGGTATGGTTGCCGTGCCGTGGGGTCTTCCCGGAGCCGAAAACAGAGTACACCAAAGAATGGCAGGACTTTCCGTTTTACGGGAAAACGACTCCGGAAACGATCTCCGAGAGCTACATCCTTCATGCGCTGAGCCTGAATGAAGAGGAGATTTTATCCATGGAGAACCTTCAGGCAACCTGAGAAGAATATATATATATATATATATATATATATATATATAGAACTGGACTATACAGCTAGCTAGCTAGCTAGATGTTTTAAGACAGTTCTATTATATACGTTTTTTGACTGTTTTACTATGTTTTTGCGGATGACTGTACTACTTAATTAAATGTCGGATCAACTTACTGTTTTGTAGTTATGTAGGTAAAATTGGAAAGACAGTTTTTTAATGTTTTTGCGGATGACTGTACTCTATACTCACTAGTTGCTAACGTCGGATCAAGTACTTATTACTGTTTTATTCTGTGGCTAGCTAGCTAAATAGGAAAGACTGTTTGATTATCATGTTCTTGGATTTCCAGATTACTTTGCCTTTCTCTTCTTCTTCTTCTACTTCTCTTTCTTCTTCATTGCAGGGGGACTCTACAGTCGGTGTCCACCCAGGGCCTCGACTCTCAAGCTGGGCTACCTGGACTCTTTGGTAAAATTTTGGTTGCAAGCCACAAATTGGTATGTCGTTTTGTGTAACTTTTTTTCATGTCTATTGTAGACTCAGCCTGCAAGGTTTCAGCCAGAGAATCTGGAGAATAATGCGCGCTTATTGTACGAGCTTGTCAAGGAGATGGCATGCAGCTGGGAAGAAAGGCTGCACCCCTTCATGTACAGCTAGCATTGGCCTGCTGGGTTCATAACTTATGTCCAATTCCAGGGACAACCAAGATTGAAAACCTAGCTAGATTACCAGATCAATATAGGAGCTGATCTTTCTGTGAAGCTGACACCGGAAGAAATGACTCAACTTGAGTCTTATGCTTCAGCAGAATCTGTTAAAGGCGAACGTTATGACCGGCCTGCTTTCTTAACCCATTCTTAGATGAATTAAAATTCGTCGCCTTTGGCTTTTTGGAAGTGTGAATGACCGATATATAATATTCTACCCTTTTGTTGCACTACACCTCTTGCATGCCCCGTTGGCCGAGGCCTTTCTTGTCATGATCAGTTGCAACTGCTTTAGTGCTGTTGTTATTCAAGCTTGTGAAAATGCCGTAGTTCAATTGTAAATGTATGAAAATGCTATTATACGGAATTCTCTCTCCTCTGTGAGAATTGTTTTTTTTAAACAAATAAAATGAATAAATAAACTCAGTTGTCGGTTGTACACCAGAAATGACTCCCTTTCGAGTTCTCTCTCAGAAGAAATTAAACTCTCTTCTGATCTGAGTGTTATGTTGTTTGAGGCGCGCGCTGTTGCATTTGTAGTGTTCAGGGTGGTTTGAGGCGCTGCTTCCGTGTCCCAGCTTTCAGTGTGAAATACAAGAAATATATTTCGGAGGGACACGACCCTATTATTTACTGCAAATTAACAACAGAAAATGAGGTAAATTTAATTTCCAGGTAGAAATACACCCTGCAGAGAGAAAAAAGAGAAACAAGATTCAGTCGTACGTTTTCGTGGCTCCATCAAACGTCCGGCTTCTGATGATCGATCATGCGGACGTTATTGCATGGAGATTCTACCGCCAGCTTGAACAATTAAACACCCATTGTTTTGTTGGGAAAATGACGGTTCGGGACCCCTTTTTACCCGTAAGTCATATTACCGTTTCTGAACGGTAAAACCACTAAATGAGATCCGATTTAATCGGATCTCATAACACGAACGGGACTTTTTCCCGTTCGTGATTTGGGGATAAAACGAGGGTTCCCCGAGAACACATACACGGAAAAAACTAGAGGTCGATCTTCTCCTTCTTCGGCGAAACTTCCTGTTCTTCCAGACGGAAAAATCCCCTTTTGTGGTTGCTGTTCATCCCAGAAATAAAGAAGAAATCCGTTGCTGTTGTTGTTCTTCCCGGAAAACTGAAAAAATCTCTTTTGGCTATCTTCTTCTTCCTCGGCGAATCGCTCTTGGTTCTTCTTCATTTTAATCTCTCCTTTCTTGGAAAATCTGTTCGAATCTTCTCTTCTCTTATTATCCTTCGGTCAGAACGTTTCCTCTCTTTGTTCTGGGTTCCTGAACGACTCCGAACTCTCAGCGACGAGTGCACGTCTCTCTGAGAGTGCTGCGTATCCTTGGGAGACGCTCGGCTCGTGACTTTGCACCGTGGTCGCCGATAACGTTTTTAAGGCAGTGGATTTCTCCACGCCGCAGCGTCAAATCGATAAGTTTCTCTGTTGTTTCAAATTTAATTCATAATACTTTATCTCACTCCTGGATTATGCTATTCGTGAATTAAGATTAGAGTTGTTGGGTGTTCAAGTGCATGCTCATTTTGTTAATTAATGTTCTTTGTTATTAAATTTTAATTCTTGCGGATTGAATCAAGGATAATTGAAGTTCAGTACCTGTTTGCTGTAATTAAGACTCTTCTGTAATTGGTTGAGCATGCTGTACTTAATGAATATATATATTTGATATGCACTTCTGTTGATTAGAAATATTTCTGGTGGTTTGTATAGAATTGGATATTGTTGTTCGTCTTGTAAAATTGAATACCAGTGTCTGTGAAATTATTGTTTCAAATTATTTGAAATAGGGGATTTATAGTCTGTTATATGTTGGTTAAAGAGTTGTTAAACAAGACTATTTAGCATGCTGGAATTTAGAATTTGTTTATTCTAGTTGATGTACTTGTTGTGTTTTAAAATTCTGTTATCTATTTAAATTACAATCACATTATAGTTTTTCTATTAGATTAAATTGAGTTATTTCTATTATAGATTGAATTAAAGAGTAGTCTATCTTCTGATTATTTGTTTAATTAAGTGCTTTCTTACCCACTAGGTCCAACATGTTTGACAGAAGCTTGCAATAAGATCTGTCTTTTCTTTTCTCACCTTCCTCCACCATTGTCAATGGAGGTCCAGATCATGGCCGTTCGGCTGATGCTGCTTTCATGGACAACGACGTTCCTTCATGGCATCTTCATGCACCACCGGTTTCTTCACCGACAACGCGCCACGTTTCAGGGCCCTCTTGGTGTACATTGAAGTATTAATCATTTATTAGCTGATCATAGACGAATTCGTAACAAATTAATTTCGAGCTTTTTTTACCTGTAAGGTAGCAGCTGGGTTTAATTAAAAGCTCCACTTTTCGACTTTCGATTCGGTTGCAGCACAGGTATATATTACGGCGACTCTGTCCCGTTTGGGCTTAGGGAAGAAGCGTATCGCAACTCCACCACCTTGGGTTACCATCATGAGACCAAGACATGAGGAATTGTGTGAGCTGTTCATGTTCTTGAACGCAGCAAATCAGCGAAACTGCTACAGTGTCATTAAGCAGTTATGGTCTGAAATCAATATAACATACTGCGCTGCAACACTTTTCGATGCTACAGTGTATTATATTTCCAATTTTCGTCCTTCAGTTTTAGATGGGTGGAAGTGGCGGCAGGTATTTATATAATAACTTAATTAAACGACGGAGAAGCTTGATTCTATCTTTATCCTTTTGGTGGTACGTTGTAACAATTCCCTGCAGGAATGTTCTGAGATATATATGGTGTTTCTTCTCAATTGTACAGGATGCAAATAAGACCATGCATTTCGATCTACAACGCTAGCTTCTCTAAGTATAGCCAAAAAGTTTATGGTGCCACTCCAAGACCTCATTGGATAGCCTCTGAATGAATTAGGAGGTCTTGTGTAAGTGTCTCACAACACTGTCAGTACCTATTTGTCTGAAAGCTGATTATGTAAAAATTGAGTACTTAATTTACTTGGAGGAATGACTTACATATTTATATATGCTCATGATCAGGGACCGGCAAAACATTTCAGATAGTATTGTAGCTGTGAATACAGAGCAAGGTTCAACTTCTTCACATTGTAACTCTTACACTGGGTTTCCACTTTACCTAGTGTATTTGCTTACTCAAATTTTTCCTTCTTCCTCAGATCTCCCAGAGAATGGCTGAAATCAAGATCATTGAAGGGTCGCTTCAACACTATCATGCTGTGGATTGCGGTTCTCTACATGTGTCCTAACCCATTACTCCATTACTCAACACTAGCAAGTTAAACAATTAATAAGCTGTTTACTTCCTGTTTTATTTTTCTAAAATTTTTGCAGGTAATATTCTCCTTGCAATAATAAAAAGAAAAAAGAACTATGCATTTGTGTGTTTGTGTCACTACTAAAAAATTCTGTAAATATTTATCTTCCCTCCAAAAACTGGATGGATTAAGCCGTTTGTTCTTGATGAGAATGCTTTTATTATTAATTATTATATACTTGTTAGCCTCCATGGAATCTCACAGAATTAAGAGTAGTCATCTTAGATTCTGAGTAGTTTTTCTTTCCCATTTTTTGTTTATCTAGTGCGAAGGTTTAATCCTAATTAGAAATATAATAATACAATAAGACTTAAGGTATTTACAAAATTATTTATTTCTTTTTAAGCATCTTTTCCAAGTAAAGCTACAAAATTAATTGAGTTAGCATTAGACTACTTTCTTCTACATACCCTCGCTTCATTTTCTTCATTCTACGTTTTCTTGCCATCATGTCTTGAAAGTTATATAGGTTCAAAAATTTGTTACCTTCAAGAAAATTATGTTTTTTATTGAATAGTATAAATAGACTTATGGTAGATTTTTTTTATATGTTTTGAATATTAAAATTAAATAAAATATTCAATATATTATTTATAAGAAATAATTTTTAATTATTGTTTAAATTAGGTCAGATTGGATTTGTTTGAAATATAAAAGAAAAGAAGGAAAAGCAAAACTCGTGGATATATACCTTAAAAAGGCCAGGACCCAGGAGTGAATCGGGCCCATTGCTCCAGGAAAGAACCGTATAGGATTGTCAATGTTTTGATCCACACTCCATGAGAAAGCCGTATGTTTTCTTCTCCAAGGCATTGTTCTGGGGTTAGCAGACAAAACTTTTTATTTTAGGGTTAAAAGAAGTTTCAGATGTGTTCTTAGTTTTCTTTTCTTTTCTTTTTTTTATCCTTAAAAATCCAGCGAGGATGAATGTCTAAAACTCACAAACTCACAGAGCTATAATGGTATCGACAAGTTAGTGGAGCTATCCATCTTCCCCTTTTTCAATTTTTGTTCCTACCACGGCATTTCAGTCCACTCTGACGGACCGCTTCCTCTCGTCAATAAATTCATCACCTCGGAGCCCATTTGAAGAAGAAGACGCAGCCGCAGCAGCATTTCCCTCTTGCTTTCATGTTAGAAGATGACAGCTATTGTGGGCAGAATGAAGCTGTGCTCCCAAGGTCTGGAAGCCTCCTGACAGGGCCTCGGCTGCATGGGCATATCCGCTTTCTATGGTCCCCCCTAAGCCGGAATCAGATATGATCCAACTCATTCATCATGCCGTCCGTCGAAAGTTCCATTACCTTCTTCGACACCTCCGACGTCTACGGCCTCTCATACACCCACAATGTCGGAACATACCCAAAACCAAGAGACAACTTGCGAAGGAATCGGCGAAAGGGGCAGGACTACTTCGAGACCTTCAGTGCAGTTGTTAAGCCGCTAATTTTTCTCACCTCCGGCGACGACCTTGTCCGGCGTAGCCCACAGTCTCCAGCCGACGAACTTCTCCGGCAAAGAGCTTCTCCGGCGACAAGTTTCTTCGGCGACGAGCTTTGAGGCATTACCGCAGCCAAGGTTTGGCATTTTTGCTCACGACGTATTTCTATCTGACCTCATTTTTTTTTATTGAGCATCAAAAGCAAATTGACTTTTTGAGTTTTTTTTAATTGACATCTGTATTCTGAAAAATGAATTTCATGTCAAAATGATTTCTATCTTATGTTTCATTCTACGTACTCTACATTATTAGATTACCTCATTCATTTAGAATTCTTTGCTCTTGTAATGCTTTTTAAACGATGCATTGAATTTTTGGGTAAAAAGTTTACATTTGTTGTCACTATAGCTTTTTCGAGGAACCATTGATTGCCCTTTGCGGAATTCAATAAAAAACAATTC
Source organism: Aristolochia contorta (assembly GCA_022405105.1). Taxonomy (NCBI): domain Eukaryota; kingdom Viridiplantae; phylum Streptophyta; class Magnoliopsida; order Piperales; family Aristolochiaceae; genus Aristolochia; species Aristolochia contorta. The sequence goes on from JAHZSQ010000069.1 coordinate 183,838, forward strand.
CAAACGAGTGGAGGAGAGAATTTTTCCATCCAACTTATACCAAGGGGGTAAGACGAACACCAACATCAAGATAACCCCTTGAAATAAGCTTGTCTTTACTTTTATTATTACAATTTTTTTCAGAATCTGAATATTTAGTTAAATGCTTAGCTAAATGTTTAGTTAAATGTTTAGTTAAATGTTTAGTTAAATGTTTAATTAAATGTTTAGTTAAATTTTTAGTTAAATGGATGCGTAGTTTTTTTCCCATTCAGATCTGAATGTTTTGTTAATTGGTCGATTTTGTTTTTTTTTTTTTGAAAAAGGTTAATTTGCATTTGATATGGTAATGAGTCCACAGTTACAAAGTGAGTTTGATTTATGTGAGGCTATAGAGTTGACTTGGCTTACTCTGTTTTCCATGTTTCACAGCATGCATGCTTTGTTGGATCACCTTGTCTTGGTTGTGAAGTATACTGCTGTGGTTACGATTATCTAGTGAAGTTTTTGAACTATGAATAGAAATTACGTTTAACTGGCATGGGTGACAGTCAAGTAATAGGTCGACTGTATACTGATGGCATCTTCATAACTAAATCTCCAATCTAGCTAAACCAATAGTGCATTTAAATGAGGTCATCTATATTTTCATGAGATGTTTCTTTATTGATATAAACTTGTTTATATTGTGGATCATTTGGATTTCAGCAGGTGACTCACACCAGGTGGGATAGTGTCATAACTAAATTCCAATAAGAAAAACACCCTACGTACAGACCAAGTTTGCATTTCAGATTGAGCAAGTTTGCACTTCAATTGGTCTTCGTGAAAGAGAATATGTTGCATTTTTGTCTAAGAGTGTTGATATAATGTAGACTCTAAAGGAGTTGAGATTAGAGAAGGAAAGTCAACAACTTTTGTTCACAATTCATTACTGAAATGTGGGAGAGACAAATAGTATAAATATGCTATGCATGAGAACTTGTCTTCTTAGCAGTACTATGAGATTTCTAGTCTTTAGTTTTCAGAGACTCATCTTGTCAAAGTTCTTATAACTAGACCTGGAACAAATGATTTTTCGTCATTTTTTCTTGACATTTGTTCATGCTGATTCTGATAACTGTTTATTTTTTAGAACCAATGGAAATGGCTTTTGCAGAGTGGGAATCTGTGTTTCCTTCTCCTTTCGTGATGTCAGGTTTCTTTGCTCACTGAGCAAAATTGCTGGAAAGGGTTCAAGTGTTGTCGAGACTCTTCTTCAGGTTAATTTTCTTAAATCATTTGGAAAACTAGAGAATTGATAACAATCAGGTACCTTTTAACAACTATTGAAGAGTATTCGTGTGCATCATAAATGTTTTGGCTCTATGTATTTTGGTTGTATAAGACTTCTCTCATTTCTTCATTTTGACTATTCTCACAAGTACTCTATATGCCATGAAAATATATGCGAGAACTGAAATGGTGGCGAGCCAATGTTCAGACATCTACAGGTTAGCATTATTCTCAAATTTTAATTCATATAATATAGTTAAACTTATGTTAATGTACAGAGCCTTCAAACCAACATTGGAGCGATCAACTGCATTACTGATTTTTCTTCTTCGTTGCTTATTTTGATTTAGGGTTTGACAGTTTCACAGTTGTAACAATTTGACAGTTTTATAGTTGTATAAGTTTGATTATTTGACAGTTATGTTTAGTTTTTAACGAGTTTTGAAGTTTTATTGTATGAATTGTTTTTTGTATAACAAGTTTGACAGTTATATTTGGTAAGTTTAATTAATTGTTTTACAAATTATGGAGCAGGTTAAAAATAGGTTTAATAAAAACATAAAAAATACAAAAATAAATTTTAAACAATATCCCCTGGCAGTTTGCAACCGCCGGGACAATTAGAAATTCTGCATGCCTAGTAAAATCTTCTCCAACCATATTGTCTTGCATAACTGGAGGAGATGAGGCATTGACTATAAGTTAGCTATTGCAAGGGTCAGAGGCTGCAGTAAATCTTGTATTGATGTGCATTCATCTCAATCCTCTTGCCCCTGGAGGAGATTGAAGTTTTCGTAGTTTGTGATCCTTAATAGTTGTATTATTTTTACAACTACCTCACAGGGAGAAGATAAAGCATAACCAATACCAAAGGGTGCATGTTGAAGTCATTACTGCACTAGGAATGAAGTTCTCAACTCATGTGTTGGAGTTGGACATCCATTCTGTGGGAGATGCTAGCGTGTCCTCCCTGACTGCAAGTAGATTGGAAGACATTTTCTCTTTTTTTTTTTTTTGTGGTTGGTGATGCTTGTCGGCGTTGGTTGTTCCTACTTATTTCTCATTCCTCATCTCTACTGAGAGAAGAAGACGGTGAGACTTGGGTGGAAGATGTCTTAACATACGACATGTCCATTTTTATTGATTGTGGTGGACTATCTTTTGCCTACCGGTGTCCATGTTGCACTGTTCTCAAAGGCTGTTTAATTACTTGGAACTTCATTTTGATCTCCCTAGCTTGTACTCCATAGAGCATATTTCACTTTTTATTCTGGTCATCTATAGGCGTGGGAAGCCTCTAATGGTTCTGATTTGGTCTTACCACGTTACGGTAGAGGCGAGTGTATTGGCTATATTGTCCAAAGTTATCGAACAAATTCTTGGATGTTGAACTGCAGACAATGTAGGAAAGAAACATTGGTACACAACGGGCAACTCCCTAGAAATGCTCTTTCCATTTCACTACATACCGATCTCTGTAACAGCAACTTTTTCTCAACTAAGGGCTGCAGCAACAAAACGAATGATAGAGAAATGTAACCTCTGCGAACAGCCGCCCCTTTGTCTTCTCTGGAGCATCTAAGCCACTCACATCTACTTCTTGTAGTCAAAATACTAAAATTTGTGGGTACGTAGTAGTAAAACAACTACCTGATCCCAAAATGATCATGCATGTGAACCCAACAGCTTTTTTGAACTCTGAAGTGATGATTGTAAAGGGTACGTACTCTGCTCAAACGATCAATTACGACCTCTGTGCTAAAACTACTGACACAACGTACCCACAAACAAACCCAGAAATCTTAGACAGCCTAACCTTTTGTCATTAATTGTCCAGAATGCAGCGAAGCAATTAATGACTCTGCAGTCCAGTTCACCCATCAATATTAAGAAAAGCGTGATATCTTATTCCAAGATGGCCTACTATCCCATGCCTCATTATGATCAAACCAAGATTATATATGCTGGTCCAAACTCAGCTAGCAGTATACAACGAACCAAGAAAGGTAAAAGAAAACCATGTCTCTTTGAGTATGCTCGGATCATAATTATTTATTTTATTGTATTCGTTTATTTATTAATTTACGATGCCAGGTTAGCTACCTTGAACACCAAGTATGACCAAAATATATATCAGACATGCACGGTAACTCCTTGTCATCTTGATCAAGAAGCTGCAATCTGATTTACAAACTAATCGTGTGTATTTATCTATTTTATTATGCATATTGGAGAAGAGTGCACTGAAGTCCACGATTTTTTTTTTTTTTTTGAGGAAAAAATTAACTAAACTTTTACTATAAACATGATCTCCTAGAGAAGTTGTATTAATCTGCACCTGAAGTAGATTAGTACTAAATTTAGAAAGCGGGAAGGGGGCCGAGGAAAGCGGGATTCAGGGGTTGCAAAACAGATTTTTTTCCAGAAAAAGGTGCTTAACTTGATAGATACGTCCTAAGGGCAAAAAGGGGATTAGAACTGATTTAAGTAGAAAACGAGATTTCTTGGCGATGAAGAATGAAAACCGTTACTCTGCACACTCACTTAATTACTTGGAGACTACATTTCGGTTGGCCAAAATCAAGAAACCCGTTAATGCATGGATTTGGAAAGTAAGAGAACATCCACATGGATCGGGATTACGGGGATCTCTGCAAGAACACCTGAAAGAAAAGAAGGCGCTCCTGGAACACGGAATCTTACCCTACAAATATACCTTTCACTAGTATTCTGTTTCCAGTTCTTCATTACTGATCATCACTACTCGGTCACTGTGTTTTATTCCCCACTACCTGTGAGAGATGAGTCTTCTTCGGTCTCGTTCGTTGTCTCCGGAAGCGATGCAGGGACCTCCGTTCATGTACTCATGCCGCGGTGTGGAGATGGAGGCTTATGGCTCCTCCTGTGTCGTAGGAGAGACACCACTGAGAGCGCAATTTCAGTTCACGAGTCACAGGGTGTTTGAGCTTCGGAATCTTGACGGGCCTAACGACATTATCAGCGAGACGTATGAGAGTACTGATCACCCTGAAGTGATTAGCATACCCATGGAGTTTCTGGCGAGACCCGAGGTGTTTAAGTGCTCGCTCACCGGCGTCTTCTCATCATTGGGGTTGTTTCAAGAGACCCAGGACTTGATTCTTGGGGGTCTGCCCAGCTTCGGTCTCGACATGATCGAGGAAACTCGGCACAAGGGTTTCACTCGGGTGGATATCTTAATCGACATTCACGAACACGTTCTTGAATATTGTGAATCTGAGGAGGATGATCAAGAAGAGGAGTACTCTTATGAAGAAGATGAGGAGATGGATTTTATTGACGAGGAGGAGTGGCCACCGGGAATGGTACCAGCGGCTGTCTCTTCCATCGACGGCTTGAAGAAGAAGAAGGTCACGGCGAAGGAGGAAGTATGCACTGTCTGCATGAACGACTTCTCTCTCGGGGAAGAGGCTGCAGAAATGCCCTGCGGTCATATTTTTCACCATGAATGTCTTGTTCCGTGGCTAGAAACCAGCCATTACTGTCCCATTTGTAGATACGAGATGCCCACTGACATGATTCAGTGATCATGTATTTGATATTTTTAATCTATATAAATCTAATTTGTTCTTTTGGGTGATCAAATTTGGATATTGTAAATCATCGTTTACATATGTAATCACTCTGTACAGTGCAATAGACAGTTTCTTCTTCTATTTCTCTTTCTTTTCTCACTCTGTTTTTGCTCCATTTGGCATTGCCATAAAAGTAATGCAACATGCAAATTTATTTAAAAAATGTTATTCTTGGGAAGACTATTCTGAGTTAACTCGGATAAGCGAGTGCAACTCAGTTAGCCATGTGTCAAGGGGCAAAGGGCAAGCAAAAGGAAATAGGAAACTCCAATGTAAAGTGCTACTACGTAATCACGAGTCCGTTCCACCGTTTTAGTTTTTGGAAACCCGAAATCTCCCTAACTTTGTTGCTCTCGCCGCTAGGTGAGTGAAAATCTTCTGCTATGTCTGGGGAAGATATGGGTGTTATTAATGAATCTCGCTCTACGGGAGCCACGGAAGAAGATACTGTCAGTGCTAGCAATGCAATGATATCAGACCTGGAAAGTGTCACTTCATTTGACGTTGATAAGCGAGATGAGGGGAATGGGGGTTCGGATGCTTTGGCTAAAGCCATTTCCTCATTGCTGGGGAGCGTTATCAGGGATTTCGATGCCAGAGCGGAGAACGCTGCGAGCAGCCAGGACCAGTTGTCAGCGGCTCTCGATCGTCTAATGAGCGGTAGGTTTTGTTTGTCTTTGGTGATTATGCGATCATTTCTGTTTGATTAAATGATTTGTCTATTTATTTCGGATTTAATCTTTCCGAGACGATTTATATGTCTTTTTTTTCCATCCTTTTGAGAGAGGCTGGATTTTGGTTGATGTGTTTATATTTGATAACGTCCAAGGCGAAGAGGCTTTTTTGTTAAAAAAAAAATTGGCTATGCGGATTAATTCTGTTTAATAATTAACTCAAGAGGTTTTTTCCCCCCAAGCTAATGAAGCACTCTATTATTAGCAACCTTACCTACAAAACACAATTAGGATTAACTTACTCGACTGGAATTTTAGGGAAATTTGTTTTTAAAACCAAAGGCTTTCAAATATAATTGTCCCAAAATCGATATTTTTCATCTTGAAAGCATTCCTACTAATGGGGCACTTTATTGTTAACAATTTTGCCTACACACCTTAGGATTCAATATGGGCAATTAACTTATACTACAGGACAAAGGCCTTCCAGTTATAAGTTAGGCCAAATTGATGGTATCATCATGAAAGCAATCGTATCTTGAGGAACCAGATATTTTTGAGAAGTTATCTTATGAGGAAATACAATAATTTATATATGCTCAAAGCAACATACAATCAGAATGCAATGAAAGGTCTCAGACCTCTAGCCATGGGTTGGAGAGATTGAAGTAGGCTTAGGATCTTCTGGGTAACAACAGGTGGGAAGTGAGTGTTTGGATTGGCTATATATTTGGAAAAAAGCCTGCAAAATACAGCGCTACTGCTTAGAATGACAAAAGAAAATATCTTCAATGTACCACTGTCTTTCCAGAATATACTTGATGAAACTACTGGACAGTGTAATCCTATCTGTCATTCTCACACCTGATGAGCAGTTCCCTAACATCTGTGATCCCCGACTCCTTTGCATTTGTGATAGCTAATGGTTAATTGGATAAACATTTATCTTCTTGTGCATTTTAGTCTTCTCCAATCATAGTAACTGGCAAGTGAGACATTTTCTTGCATAATTGGAGGGAATGAGTCACTGACTTACTATAAGTTAGCTGCACTGCAGGGGTCAGAGCCTCTAGGCTGCGGTAAACTTTGTATTGATGTGCAATTCTTCTCAATCCTCCTGCACCTGTTCAGTTGATTTGCTCCCAAAAGGTTGAGATGTCTCTCTTGAATGGAGATTGAAGTTTCTGTAGTTTGTAATCATTAATAGTTGTATTATCTTTACAACCATTGCACAGGGAGAAGATAAAATATAAACGATAGCAAAGGATACATGTTGATGTTGTTAATGCACTTTGAATGAAGAAGTCAGTTATGCTGGAGATGGATATCCATTCTATGGGAGATGCTAGTGTGTCCTCCCTGACTGGAAATATACTAGAAGACATTTCCACTTTCTGGTTTTAGTGGTTGGTGATGCTTGCTGGCATTGGTTATTCTGTTATTTGATTTTTGAAAGTTGTGATTTTTTTTTCCCATGCCCCTAAGGAGACTTGAACCCAAGACCTCCCACTAGAAAACCCCCCATGTGTTCACTGAGCTATGCTCAAGTTCACTGTTATTCTGTTATTTTTCTCTACTCATTTATGTATTGCATACTTAACTGCATATTGCTTCCATAAAGGAGTAGAGATGGTCAGTCGTGTATGTCAATGAAGTATGTAGAGGAAGGATTTCCAGAATTTTGGTGCCAATTCCTCTACTAGAGAAGAAGATGGTGAGGCTTGGGAGGAAGATGTCTTTACATGCAACATCTCCATTCTTACTGATTGTTGTGCACTGCCTTTTGCCTACTTGTCTCCATGTTGCACTGTTTTCATGGACTGTCCACTTGGAAATGCATTTCAATCTCCCTTGTATTGCATATAGCCATTTTTCAGTTTTTATTCTGCTGATTTATTGGGGTGAGAAGCCTCTAATGGGTCTGATTTGGTCTTACCACTTTAGGGTAGGGACGAGTGTATTGGCTATACTGTCCAAAGTTATTCAACAATTTTCTTGGATGCCGAACTGCCAATGCAATAAACCATACAGTTTTTGGAGGCATGAGAACACTAGATCTTCTTTGAAATGATACACAATGCACAGTGCATCAATTTTGCCTTTATAATTATCAAACTGAGACAGGACATGACCTGATACGCATTTCTCATCAACTGATACATAATGGATTTTGAGGGTCTTGATATGATACACAATATCACAATGCCAACCCAAACTCAATTGTTGGGCAATTGCTGTTTGAATGGTCTTGAAGGACTTATTATCAATCGAGGATTCATATCTGGGTTCCAACCTTGGTTCTTGCTTGTAATGAAGGGGAAGAAATGTGCAGGAGAAGATATACTTCATGAATTTATAATCCTCCCCTCAACTCTCTTTGTTTGTGTCTGAAGCATATCTTTTTTTAAGGTTGTTTACATGGTTATTTATATTAACAGGAAGGTCTCTTTGGTAAACTTATTGTCTTGATCACACTATAAAAGAGACATTGAATGTTGGTGTGTGTGCGTGTTTGTGAACGCATCTCTCTCTCTCTCTCTCTCTCTCTCTCTCTCTCTCTCTCTCTCTATCTCTCTCATTCCACAGTAATTTTATAATGTTATGGAATGCTCTGGTGGTCATAGATATACTCCATTGTTGGGAGATTGCTGCTTGAATGGTCTTGAAGGTGTTATTATCAATTGAAGTTTCATATCTGGGCTTCCAACCCTGGTCCTTGCTTTTAATGAAGAGGAAGATCTGCAGGAGAAGATATATGTCATGAATTTAGAATCCTCCCCTCAACTCTGTTTGTGTGACTGAAGCATCCTTTTTTAGGTCGTTTACAGGGTTATTTATGTTAATAGGAAGGTCTCTCTGCAAAATATACTATCTTGATTACACTATAACGGAGACATTGAAGGTTGTTGTGTGGGTCCCTCTCTCTCTCTCTCTCTCTCTCTCTCTCTCTCATTCCACAGTTTTTTTTACATTGTAGACTTGGTATTTCAAACAGTGATATGTTTTGACATTGTCTGACTTTGAAACAATCCTTAGTATACTTCATGAATTCAAAATCCTCCCCTCAACTCATTTTGTTTGTGTGACTGAAGCATCCCTTTTTTAAAGTTGTTTACATGGATATTATATTAATAGGAAGGTTGGTAAATATACCGCCTTGACGATACTATAAAAGAGACATTAATTTTCAAGAAAAAAAAGAGACGTTGAAACAATCCTTAACTCTATATCGTATGAATTCTTTATGCATATTGACTATTGCAATTCAAAAGGCTAAGAATTCTCGACTTCTGTAGAATCAGCACTCTGCATCTTTTTTCTTGTTGGCAATTGTTGGAAGCTGCAGGTCCTTATGTTTGTTATAGGAGCAATTATATTTATGGTCTCTCATTTGCTAACTTATATTTTTTTTTCCGTTAAAATCTATTAAGCACACCATCAAATATTACAGAATGTTCTGATGGATACAGAAATGCCAGAAGTGGAAAGTTTGATTTACTCTTTATATCTTATCTAATATTTCTCACTCAGTTTTTTTGGAACTATTTCCATTTAATCTTCAAATCCAAGCCTTGTATACCCATTCCAGTCTTCATATATTTATGTGGAGATTCCCATCATTGCATTATATCTCCTGGTTGGCTGAAATTTATTTTGTTCTATTTTGCAATTTTGCAGAACTTGATAAACTGTTAGAAGATGCACCTTTGCCTTTTATTATGCATCATGCAGCAAAAATATCAGGTGTTCGTAAGAGAGTTTCATCACTTAATATGCTACTCAAATCGATACAACGACGTATTGATAGCATAGATAGGATGCTTTCAGCAGGCACTTCACAAGGTAACCCTCCTGGTCTTGTATTGTGTTCCTTTAGTAAATTCTATGTTTTTCTTTGAATCACCAAAATCATAGGTTAGATCTGTTGTTTGATCCCAATAACATGTGCTTTTTTCCTTGCAGAAGAAAAGTTGAATTGACAATGGTTTTTGTGAGGAACTTGCTTGGATATTTGCTACTCATTACATACCTGTGTGCTATACTAGAATTTCTCTAGAAAAACGTTGGAACTTTCCTATGAGTATCTCTAATTCAAAAAAGAGTGTTAAAAATAGTCCCACGGGAACTTTCAAAAAAAATAGTCCCACGAGGATGTGTTGTAGAAAATTCTATATGCTTATTCCATGGGAAGAGGCCTCTTGGTAGTCATTTTAGGATGGATGTGGACCGAACTTTATCATGGTATTCAAACAGGTTTCATTTATGGGAATCCACTCTTAAGTTGTGTATGGGTTTCTAGAGAGGGAGGGCAGAGTATTCATAAGAGTCTCTCTTGGACATAGGATGTGCTTCTCACGTGGGAAGTGTCCTTAAACTTCTGTCAGTCATTCTTAATTATACCTGGACTCAACGTTAACATCTTCTTTATGTAGTTTGCCCAGTTGTTATGTAACTTCTGATCCAATTACAGTTTCTTATTCTTCAGAAAAGGCGACAACAGAGATTATTGGGGAGGTCGAACATTCCCAAGGTACCTCCCTGAACGTTTTCACGAGATAGAGTGTATCTGGAGTCCAGTAAAAGTAATTATTAGAAAGAGATTTTAGTGATTAATTTCATCTTTTTTTATGTCGATTCCAGTGCTTATGCATGAGCTTTGATCAAACAACATAACACGTGGTTGCTTCTACTAAGATCTGTCTAATGTTGGAACTAAACTAGGCGTCAACTGTCATAATCAATGATGACAGTACAGGGCACTTGGTTTAGCTTGAGTTGCCCAACCTGAGGTTAGTGTTACCTAACCTAATTCAATTCAAAATACGATGTTCTCAGTACTGCATTGTGATGAATCATGAAATCAGGTCTAAGTAGTTCTTTAAAGTAATGTGTATGGTAATGTATGAGTTAAAATTGTCTAATGTTCTCAATCCTTGCCCGATTAGATTTATGAGTTTGTTTTAGTTTACATGGTTCCAGCCACAATGAACTCAATGCCTCATCTTTTTGGGTTTTTTTTGACAGAAAAGAATAAATAAACAGTCGATTCTAAATCTCAATCAGAATCTATTTCTATCAATTGAAAATCAAGTTCTATCCCATCTGGTATGATTGGGAGTCTGAATTCCCTGGAGTCTTGTTAATGCAAAAACTTCCGGCAAACTGGACCAATTTTGTCCTGTGTTTATGCAATTATAAAATTATTTTAAACTTTGCTTGGAGTATGGGTTTCTTCTGGTAGGAAATTATTTTATCTGTTTTCGTCATTTGTTGATTCTGTTTTCAGTATGATGTGACATGGACATCATCAGAGATTTGCATGAGTGACAATTTTAACTCGACGTTAAGGGCATAGCGAGCAATATTATGCATTAACATTATTGAATTGGCATCTTATTATGCTCATTTTATTCAATACATCATTCTAGAAGGTGTTATCAAATATTCTTTGAGACAATATTCTTAATATTGTGCCCAAGCATTTTTGGTCATAAATCAGTGCCTTAATTGGTCGATATTATAAAGATCTTTAGTGAAAAAACCTCAATGTGATGACTGGAGCAGAAACTCAATCCACTAAGGAATGTGACAAATCAAAATTCTTCAGTGATCAATTTGAGAAACACATAAGTGGAATAGATCTGAAGACCTAAACAGGAGCTTCTGAGATGGGATACCTAAAGTATAAAAACCATCCAAGGCAAAGTTAGAATGTCTTTTTGAGAACTGATAAGAGAATATGGATTACTAAAAAAAGGGAAAGTGAGTAAAATATGGTATTGAAGAACGAAAATTGAGGAAAATATGGTTAAGTTCTCTGAAATTCAATGACTTGTTGAAATTACATAGAAATTTGAAGAAAAGGATGGGTGGAATCAGACAACCCATGTAGATACTTGTTTTTTTGAAGTATTTTGTGCTCTTTATGCAAGAGTTTTTATGGAAATAAATAAACACGTGATCCTCTCGCTTGCAAATGCATTATCACCCATTAGTTTGTCTTGGTCTTTTTACTTTCACAGAAGTACAAATGCAGAAAATTTATGTGTTTGTTTATTCTTGGAAACAGTGAAGTCTCTCAGGTGTAAGATGATCTTCCATAAATTCCGTTCATCAAGGGAATATCTGTTGAAGTAGCAGCAACGTGTGCTGCTTCTGTGTATTTTGATAGAGGTTTTGGTGGTTCTGTAACAGTTGCATCGTTTTGGTTCTTGTTGGTTTCTGTTATATTTTTTCATATCTCCATTTTATGGTTGTTATAATTTCATTTTTATGGCGATTTCATTCTATATTATTGTATTTCATCATCTCAAGCAATCATATATGTCCAATTGCAAAAAATTTATACAACACATCTAATGTGAGTAGTGCCAGACCTTATCCTTGTTTCTCCGAGTGCTTCTGAATTTTCAGTGGTTTTCCGGTATCTGTGATTACAATATGCCAACATCCTGAAATATGAAAATGCCTGAGGAAGCGCCTGAGAAAGCTTTGTGACTTCCTTTTCACTCTGTTTATGATCTGATGCCTTTACTGGTGGTGCTATTGCTTAATTGATTGCATAGATCGTCAAGTCTGAAGTGGGTAAAAGCAGGTTGGATCAAACGGGTACTTTGGCCAAGCGAAACTTATATTGCTGGGATGGGGATTTAAATCTGTATAAAAATGCTGTGCGTTTCTTATAATTTTATAATCATATCATTTTTTATCAATGTTAGTATTATAATTTTTGGTAGTTGTATGCGGATTTATTTTTGTAAATTTTTTGAAAGTGCATGACGAATAATCTAGTTAAAATGAGGAAAATTCCCTTATAAATTTTTCTTTGTTGTAGTCTAATAAAACAAAACAAAAAAATATATTCAGTAACAGGAAACGAAGCTATTCTTAGTGGAGACCCGTGCATATAGATCACGCTGTTATATCATCTTCTACAGTTATACGACTTCTCACAGTCAAATAGCCATCGTTGATGCGTCAAATCACCATTAATTTGCAGGGTTTTAAGCATCTCTGAGCAGTAACCGGACAGGTGCTTTGAGAGTATAGTAGAGATGGTTATTGTGGCACTCGTTTCAAGTCTTCAAGTCTCTCGATTCTCCTCGTTTGGTTCCCCATCCAAACCATGGCACAATCTTCCAGAGCTTCTTTTAAAACAACGTGTAGTGATCTCTCTTACAATTCAGACTTTTTCTGTCGGGAAGCTGAATCTTTAACTCTAATTTGGCGCTCGAGGCTGAAGATTTGGTCCTTTTCACGTTAACTGCTCTTCTGCTTCTGCATGCATGGAAGGTCTATATAAACCCCGTTCATCTCTTTCATATGCAGGGCTGTACGAGTACTACTTGAGTCATGGCTTCTGTTTTCTTAAGCAAGAAGCTGCTCTCTTCTGTTGTTTTTCTGTTAGTCTTACTCTTGCTCTGCCACTCTTTCACCATCGTAGACTGCCGCAAGCTCAAAGTGGCAGCACAGGTGGGGACCGTGGAGGGAGAAGAAAATGAGGAAGAGATGGTGAAGTTCAGTCAGACGAGGCTGAAACTGGAAGAAACGAGTTTGCCTCCTCTGCCACAATTCCCATTTCCACCATCACTGCCGCAGTTTCCATTTCCACCTAACTTTGCGATTCCGAAGCTACTACCTCTCCCTCCCCTGCCTTCAATCCCGACCATTCCCACGTTTACTCCTTTCCCTCCTCTAAATTTACCTCCTTTTCCATTCAGCTTTTCTCCGCCTCCTCAGTGAATTCAGCCATTGTTATGAACTTGGAACAAGGGTCCTGTTTTCCTCTTCCGGTTAGGGTACTGTTTTCAAGGTTATGAAATTGTCATATAACTGTTCTTGTTGATCGGCTGTACCGATGTTTAGCTTTACTGTTCACTACTCCTATATGCATATCTGCATTAATGTACTTGTGGTTTTTTTGTAAAATGAATGTTGTTTGGACTATTAGATGGTTTGTGTTGGTTGAATGGTTTCCGGTGTGTGCCCAGAGAAAGGGAGCGATCTGTCTATAGACACCAAGAGATCTGGGGAGAGAGAAGAATTCAGCATGAAACATACAAAAACCAGGAATTCTCGAGTTTGCATTTAAGCTCATGTTCAAAAGGGGTCTTCATTGTCGTCTTAAAGAGAACCTCAAACATATACCCATTGCTCTCATATTAATACAGAACTTGTCACTCTAAAATTACAAATCTAAATACCAGAACACCATTTACAGCAAGAGAAACGACACCCATATTACCTTGATGAGCACCAATTCAATTAAGCAACGCTGAAGGAGCTTGCGGTGCCTTCTACAAACTTCTTCGCTCCCTTGAACCATCTCTTGTCTCCGGCTTGGGCCTTGCAGATGTACAGTTTCCCGTTATTGATGGTGGCTGTGATCAGCAGGTGCTTGCCACCTTCGTCTCCATCAGCTGTTCTGGTCAGTACTGTGACGTTGTAGTAGTCTTTGCCATTAACAACTGGCGTTGAGGTCTCCAGAATATTGGCAGTTGCCACAGCATCAGGATCAAACCCACCCTGTTTTTGAGTTTTTTCATCCCCACCAAATATTGTTAGCCTAATCGAATATACAATGACCCACCAAAAGATGCATTCTTGACAACCGATTTTGAGGATCAAAACATACCTCTGAAGAAGTTTTGCCAGAGTAGGCTTGCTTCCCTAGCAGAAAGTCCACCTGCACATTACCACAGCAAAAATGATTCAGGTTTTTTGCTCCAAGCTTGGGAATGAAATATGCAGCAAAATTATGAAATGGGTTCTTGTTTCTATGTTCTGTTTTGCTGGAGATTCCAAAAATAAGCACAAAAGTACTGTGCAGATTGGTGGAATTGCTAATTACTGTTCAACCTTCACAACATTATTTTCATGAATATGATCCAGAGTGGTAAAACAAGCAACAAATGTTCATCATTCAGAATCAGATGCCAAACAAAAGGAACTGGAAACCACCTTAGAGAGGAATTCCTCGGGGCTTCCATAATCCTTGATCGATTTCTTGTCTGTGTTGGCGATGATAACACTGACATTGCTGTTGGAGTCGAAGTTGTCTTCATATCTTAACACCTGGCCAGGGAACTCCCTCTCTTTGCTGGGATTCCATTTGGACGGAACAGAGAGCTTGAATCCATCACCAGTGACGGGCAGATAGTCCGTGTCTGTCTTCGGCTTCCCGAAAACATTAGCTGCAGGAAATTTGCAGAGGAATCTTCAGGATTTTAACAACAAAAATCAAATAATCATAGTTTCTAAACCCGACCCTTCATTTGATTAGTTACAAATTGTAAACAGCTGAAGAAGATTACAAATTTGAAGAATACATATCGATCAAGTTCTTGCCAGTTTATACCGATCCTTAGGAGACTAAATCCAGTAAGAGCATAACTAAGGGTAAGCACAAGTAGCAAGATTTACCAGCTTGGCCGTAGGCGGCGTCGGCAGGGGAGACCTTGGTACCGACGGCGGCAGCTCCGACGAGGATTGTGAGAGCCAAACGGCGAGAGACGGCGACATTTCCGTCATCCTCGCCGGTTTCCTGCTTCTGTGCTCGGACTACAAACTGGGAAGGTCTGACTGGAACGTACCTCTGAGAGATTGTCCTGGAGGAGGCAGTAGAGGGTGCGTGGTGGTGAAGGAAGCAAGCAGTGGAAGCCATCTCCTACTCTGTGGCCGATCGAAGGAATTTCCTCTCTTTCTGTGTCTACTACTGAGAGAAGAAGATGGAGACAGCGAAAAGCGGCTTAATTTGTAAATGGAAAAGAGGGAGGTGGATATGCGGGAGGGACGAGTGAAGGGAAATGCCCGGTTTTGGATTTTGGATGTGGGAATGGATGGTGGAAAGATGAGATTTTTGATTGGATAAGGTTTCGGTTGCTGTGATTGGTGCCACGTTTCTCCACATATTTCATTCTCCTCCTTTCTTCGCCACTAATTTTGGTCCTCTCTCTCTCTACATATTCTTCTTTCTCCCTTTACTCTTCAATCTTGACATATATAACATTCAAGTCTGGAAAAACTTAATATGAGTTCTACTTATTTGTATTATAATTATGGGGCTTAATTCATGCCTCCATTCAATTTTCAAAAATCCGACCTGCCATCAAATTAGTAATATATCTTCTTTTGATTTAACTGGTTAAACCAATGGCAACTGCTAAATGTTACACAGTAGTATTATTGGTATATGTTGAATTTATGTATACATAAAGTATAAGAAATTGTTAAGTTGTATTTTTTTCCTCTTTATTCCTTTTTCAATTGCTTAACTGTGGGAGTCGGATTTTCTCAATACGAATCAGAAAAGCTTCCCATCTGGTACCATTGGGTTAGATCGGACAGTCCAATTCTGTTTTTAATATAATTGTGATGGAGATGAGAGCTCTTCCCTCTTGGTTCCTTGCTCGGGGTAGGGAGAGAAAATTTTCCTACATCAAGGACATCAAAGAGTTGATTAATCGAGAAACCACTAATTCAAATTAGAGCTATATCAAGTAGAGGTCCTGTTTTAAATTATAAATATAAAGGCTGTAAAAAATGGCAGGCCAAAAGACTTGCAATAGTCAAATCCAGCAGATTTGTTCTCCATTCCTATTGTGGACATTTTATAACATTAAAAGGTCAGGATAGCGGTGACAATTATATTTACTTATCAGTGCCACGGTTACTCATGATAAAATTTGAAGACAATTTTATAATTATAATATTATGATATGACTTAAACCTTAAACTCTAAACCCTAAAACGGAGAAAACTATACTTTAACCTCTATTTAATATTATGATCCCTACCTTTTTTTTATTTCTTTGTCACTATTATTCTTGTAATAGAAGTTATATTTTATTCTATTTTTGTGGGGTATTTGAAGTTTAACGAGGTAAGATGGAACCATCCACTACTAGGAGGCGAGGTTTTTACAATCCAAGTGGCAACACCAGGGCAGTAATAGGAGGTCGCAAGTTCGATCCTAAAGAGTTTTCAAAAGCTAGATTTACTCAAATCACCTCTACAACATCAATAGATGCAGTTACCACTATTTGTAATTTAACCAAAATTTAGAGATCGATTCTCTTTGTACATGTATAAGTTTTGTCATGCGTGAAGGAATATTGAATAAATGTACGTGAGAACTGAAATTAGAAACTGAACAAATTAAGTTTGTATAAGTTTTGTCATGCATGAAGGAATATTGAATTATTGTACGTGAGAACTGAAATTAGAGACTGAACAAATTAAGAGTTGGGCTAGAATAATCGCCAAACCAAAAATGGTAGATATTTCACCAATTGACCTGTTTGTCCATCAAATTAAGGGCACCTACCAATACAAGCAATGTTAAAAATATTCATTCCGCCATCGGCAGCATCAGAATCGGCTGGCGGACTAGGGCATGCCGCCGGCCGATTCTACGGATTATTAAACCCCCGCCGACGGACAGTTGGGCCTGACTTTTACCCCAAAACAAGTGGGATTGTCAGGCCCATTTGTCCGGAGACGGATACTTTTAATTTCATTCTGTTACATGTATGTAACGTTTAATTTTCGTCCCGCCCTGAAAATAAACAGTTTTTTCATTGTTTCCTCGCGCGCGCACACCCTTGTCTTCCGCCTCTTCCTCTCCGGTGTACTTTTCCGATCGAAACCCTACGGAAATCCTTCAAGCGCGTGTTCTCCTCCGATCAAAAGCATCTTCGCCCCTCCGCTCTTCGAAACCCTTCGGAAATCCTTCAGGCGAGCTTCGACCTCGTCCGGCCTTCTCCGCGCTTGGTCATTCAGCCCTGATGGAGCTCGCGCGCCCTCTGTTTCCTGAGTTAACGTTCTGCCATTTCACTTTCGTACTCGTCTGAATCCATTGTTGGACGAGACTCAGTTCCATTCGAGCAGAAATAGGGGTTGTGTTGTTTAATTCGTAGCTCGAACATGGTATCTTCTCTTTCGATTACAAAATATCTCTTTATCATTCTTCCCCTTTTCTTGAGCTTCGTGTTCAAATCGAAACAATATTTCATTTTTCCCCTTTTCTGCTAAAGCGTTTCTCTTTTGGTATTGCTTCATGTATAATCTTTGTATGATAGCCGTGTGGTTTTAATACTTCAGATTAGAAAGTTCACGGTTTTAATGGGAGTTTGGGCTTCTTAATTTATGTATGAGATTTGGCTTTGTAATAACACTGGTTGACACTAAGCCCTGTGATTTTAATACTGCAGATTAGAGAAGTTCACGGTTATAATAGTAGTTTGGACAGTGTTGTTCAATTGGTTTTGATAATTAAAGTAGTAATTGGTTTCCATGAGACTTTGGCTTTGTAATTTGTTGAAGCGTAGATGAAAGTATATTTCTATTTATTTTGTTTTATTGGACAGGTAGTCTTAGCTTAACTTGTTTGAATAAATGGATTTTTTTTCTTTTTGAAATCTTGTCTAGTGTGAATTGTTCTACTTTGATTATTCCAACTTCATTAATTATAAGTGTTCTTCAATTCACTAATAGAAATAACGTCTCCACCGCGCGGTCAAATACACCAGCAGAGAAGCCAAAACCCGCCGGCGGAATCTCCGACGGCTGGTGAGGTGTCGTCTCGGTTGGGGCGTCAACGGAATGGTTCCACCGAAGAAATCAACTGCGGGCCGCAGTTTTATCTCAGCTAGCGGTTGAAAGCAGCCATCGTCGGCCGAAGCCTACTCCACCGACAGATGGCGTATCCACCCACGACTAGATATCCGCCGGCCGAAGGGAACTCTGCCGGCTAAATCAACTGCCGGCGGAATCGTTTAAAAATAAAGATTGAGAGATTGAGAGAGAGAGAGAGAGAGAGAGAGAGAGAGAGAGAGAGAGAGAGAGAGAGAGAGAGAGAGAGAGAGAGAGAGAGAGAGAGAGAGAGAGAGAGAGAGAACACTTCTAAATGGAGGCAACAGAAAGCAAGTTTGTGAGAAACATAATTATATAAGCCACAATGACTTGATACTGCAACTAGTCCACTTAGTTTATAATCAAACAATATAATCACCTTGATAATGTGTTTTGCAGATCTGACAGCAATTTCAATAACACAAAGATCCCATATATGAGGTAAATCACGCGTCAAACCTGCAACCTACGGAAAATGAAGCCAAGACATAGTACAGATGTTCTATATGAACTACTATATTTGCAGGAAGATAAGTAACACTGTCAACATACCTTTTCAATGTAATGGACATTAATTCCATGAGCATGAACAGCTTCAGTTAAAGAGTGTCCATCCATTGGAGACACCTCCAAGTAGAAACGATCTTTCACAAACTTGGAAAGAACAACATCAACAAGGTAGCTGCTAGCTTTTCTTACACATTCAATTCTTCGTCTGCAGCTATTTTCTAATACAAAAGAGGACTCGGATATTAATAGGAATATGAGCTAGATGACACCCATTCTTCAACATGGCCATAAAAATTCTAAAGTAATTTGTGTAACTAAGTTTCAATATATATAATGAAGATATAAAATCAAAAAGAGGCATTATGAAAAATAAAATCTAATCTCTTCAGAGAAAACAACATGCATTTATATTACCTTGTCACTGGACAAGAATACAAGTTTTTGAACACAAGCAGTAGTCCAAGAAACAGGCTCACTTGACAAAACGCAGAAATAAGTTCTGGCCTCAAATCACAAAACCTGGACGCAGGTCCACTGAAGTTTGCATCTCGTTGGGTAACCCTCATCAAATCTGAGATATATGTCTGATATTCAATTGAAAGGGAAAAACCTTAGATATAAATTAAAGCACGATCGATACATATAGACAGCACAAAGATGCAAGATGATGCCAAATACAATGCTCAAGGAACTAAGTAGTGATGGTTCTAAGAAATGCTCACCTATCATCACTGCCGATGATTCCCTTGCATTCAACAGGTGCAGCTAACTTGATTGCATTTCCAGAGTCATCCAAAACAGTGTGCTCCTTCAAATGTAGTCGCTTGGCAGCCTCCACTACCTATAAGACAAGAAAGATTCTTGGACTGATAATGGGGAAACTAACTACACATGCAGTACCTTATCCTTGTAACTTCAAGAAGTAAATTTGAAAAGTTAAATGAGTTATAACATTGAGCAATAGACCTCCTAAATATTAGTCTTCTTGGGATGCAACTAGGTTTAATCCAACAGCCTATAAAGCATGTTTTATGCATAATTCAATGTCTTTGTCAGATTTTTGTGTCATGAATTCCATGAGGGGTGAACCAATTTCTTTGCATACTCTGCATACTGTTGTAATCCATTACATGAACCATCCTAGAAACCAGCTTCTTTGCATCGTCGATTGATTTCCAGGGCGGGATGTGAATAAATCAATTGTCGATGATTTCATTGATGACTGCTATACATATTTAAACACAAAGAAATAACAGAAAGAGAGAAATCAGGGGAGAAATCATGGATAGCTGTGATACAAATTTGAGATAAGTGATAGCTGAGATACAGATATGAGATAAGCTTGGGTTTTGATATACACAATCGGATTTGGGATAGAGGAGATGAGGCTTATCATACAGTTACGCTAACAGAGGGAAAAGAGAGATGGTGTGCGCCCGTTACGCAGTCACGCGTTACGCGTGTAACAGGGCGTGGGAACTTAGGTCCTGATTCAAACCGGGACCTAATAATTTCATATAGGCCTTTTAGGCCCATATGAATCTGATTGAAATCCAGCCCAACTGCCGGATTTTATTCCGCTGGCGGTTGGGTCAGATTTTTTGAGATTCGGCCGACGCGTCATTCATGACCGTCGGCCGAATCGTCTTCTGGCAAATAACTTTCCATCTGCCGGTGGAAGCATGTTTTTTAGTAATGGTTGTTTGTAATTAATTACAATTATGAACTGTTCTACTTGATTATTCCAACCTGATTAATTATATGTTTTAGAAGCACACTTAGTTAGCAGCTGCTCTATCAGAGCACATACACTCAAGACATATTTAGATCAGAATTTTGAGCAAATCTACAGTCTTCAATAATCATTATCACACTTGTACAACTCAATTAAAATAATAGAATGAACACTTTTAAACTTAGTCGTACAAATAAATGAGATGCCATTAAAGCTTTTAACTTGCTTTATCAAATCAGCATATTTAACTTACGATACTGTTCTCATCGAGCCAAGATATTATGTCATTGAGAACCTGAAATATCATCTCATCAGATTCACCTTCCAAAATCGAATGCCATGCATCTTTATAGAGGTGGAGTTTCTTATCTGAACTACATGCCTTCTCATACAGGGTCTTACTCACTAATGGATCTGTTATGATATTGGTCTCTCCATGTAGGATTAAAAGAGGAAGTGAAACCTGGAAGTGACACAGGTTAGTAACCGGAAGTGACACAGGTTAGTGACTGCTAAGGTTTAATAGAGGAAAAAATTTAACACTTTCATGCTCTTATCTCTTGAAGCCTCTACCAGTAAAAGTAAGGGAATAAAAGCATCGGTACCATGAAAGATCAAACATCGAGTAAGATAATTTTGATAGCTAATACCCATAATAACAACTAAGGGATGAGGATGCCTTTAGCCTTAATGTACAAAAGTACACTTGCAGTCCTAGCCAAAAACAGTGAAATTCTACAGCAGTTCTCAATCGTGGCTTAATCTTGTATGCTACAACATTTATTTTGTCATGCACTGGGTAGAAAAATGAACATCACCAAACTGTTTCCTCACTCTATGTAGATGCCCATTTGGGTTTATTAATATTGCTAAACATTCGGAACAACCAACTTCCATTTTGGCTGTATATGTTAATTTTCATCTTATATATTGATCATATTTTTGGGATTCGGGGAGTCCTTCCTACTTGATAAGTCTCCAAAAGAGTCTTTCAATACGGTCTCTTTGAAAAACCCTGCCCTAGTGGAAACGTGTATGTGAGCATGCTGCTCAGGTCAAGAAAATATCTCGAAAGAACCTTCATACTACCAAAATTGATCTATATTTGGTTCTTCCTGCAAAATCACTTACCACAACCATTTGGTATCTCAACATAATATAGAAGCATTATATACACGCATAGCTAAAAATTAAAAGTAGAATTAGCTATGCAAGCCATTAAAAAGACAACCAGTTGGTATCTCAACATAATTTAGAAGCAATATATACATGCATAGCTAAAAATAAAAAGTAGAATTAGCTTTGACCACAAAGAAAACAATAATTTTTAACAAAAAGGAAAACAATATTTGACATGAAGACACATTTTTTCTTTTGAGAAGCCAAAACAAAAAATGTTCCTTCTTCCTAGTAATGGAATATAATACCTCAAGTTACTCCAACCAAGGTCGTCCATCTTGATGGGGGGCAGTCTAGTAACATTTTGACAGCAATTGTTTTCCCAATAAAATCTCAACAATGTTTTTGTTGCCAACAAGGCTACAAGACAATAGATCAACGTTTGGGCACCGCCAATATGCTATTTCTTTATTCCAACGGTTTTGTGCCATCAATATAGTTGTTTCAAGGCTTTTTCCAACATGGGTGTGAAACAACAATACTTATTTCATGAGACAGTTTTTTGTCGTGTTCTGATAGTTTTAGATCGCCGAAAAAAGTTGTATTTCTATTAGTGATTTAAAATGGTGTACCTTGTTGTCTATCTCAAAATAAGCATCACCAATTTCTACAAATATATCATATAAGAAATACTTAAAATGTAATAAACTATGAAGAATGATGTAAACATCTCAAAATGACACACCAGAACAAGAAAAATGCAAAAATACAATGCCGTATGTAAAATGTTATAAACTATGAAGCAAAGATGTGAAGATTTATAAATTTCAAAAAAATACTTGACTATCTTCGTAGGAACAACAAATCAACGTGGGAGGGACTAGCAAGCGGTTGAAGCCTCTAGCTTAGTATTTTTTTTTTTGTTTTAGTTCGTTTACACAGATCTGGAAAGCAATTATGATTTGAGTGATTTTTTGTGCAAATCAGTATAAGACATTGATGATTTATGGTGATGATGTTTGAGTCACTAGTAAAAAAATGGGTTTACCCGACGGTCTATGTTTAAACTCGTCGTTTCTGGTAAGCATAGACGTCAGTCCGGTGTGACCCAATTGGTCCGGGTCGCGTAACAGGAAAACCCGTCGTGGGAATTTCTATAAACGACGGTTTTGGTTAACCGTTGAGTGAAACCATTCACTCGACTTCAGTCGACGGTCTGACTGTCGTGTGCTTATTTCCTGAACCGACGATGGTTCTGGCCCACCATGCCAATTGACCTACCTTCTTAATCGGAAAAAAAGTTTTGGTGAACTTACTACACTGCGCGAGTAAAAATTTTTTTACTCTTCTCTCCCCCGCGCGCGTAATCTCTCTTCACGTTCTTCTGAGGTAAAAAAAATTCTGACGTAAAATGGTACGACCTGATTCTGACGAAAAATGGTGCGACGGCAAACCCCTGATTCCGACGGAAAACGGTGCGACGGCAAACCCCTGATTCTGACCGAAAACGGTGCGATGGCAAATCCCTGATTCTGACGGAAAACGGTACGACGGCAAACCCCAAATTCTGACTGAAAACGGTGCGACCCGCTTGTGGAACAACCCCAGATTGCGTCCAGATCTAGTTATGTTCTTCCGAGGTAAAAAAATTTCATCTTAGCTAGGTTTTGGCGGGTTCCTTCTTCGATTTCTACTTTTTCCTCTCCTCTATTTTTCTTTCTTCACCGTCCCTGGCTCTTGCTATCTTTTGAACTCTCTTCCTCCCTCTCTCTCCACCGTTTTACATCATTGATTTATCTAGAAATCTGCCTGTACAAATGTATGTACCAGCCGAACCTGTAAAATTCATTTAAAATTTTAAGTAGGTTTTAATTTCTGATTGTTTCGTTTCGGTGCATCAAAGTTTCTTCATAGTAACTCAAATTAAAGCTTGCCTAATCAAATTACAGTTAACTATTTCATTGGAAAAACCGTTGGATTGTCAGGGCTTACACTGAAATTTTTGTGCTCAAGTGGATTTTTAAACTCAGAGTAAAGTTTTATTTTTGATTTTCTTTTATTTAGATCTAGGACAATTTCCCTTCAGGATTTTGAGTTGTATTTGATATTTTTATGTTTAGTTCAAAGAATTTTGAGACTTGATAGCGGATAGTGAGTATAGGTTTCTACAACAAAGCTATGCCTTTGTGATTCCTATGCAGTCTATGTGAAAATTTGATCTTGATAAGCATAGTTTTGTTTTTTGCGTGCTAACTGTGGATTTTGCTGTATATCTAACTCACTGTGAATTCAATCAAACTTGTATTACGGGCCTTTCCTCATGATGTCTAGTAAAATAGAAGATATATTTATTGCTTAATTCATTGCATGGGATTAAATGCTTGTCATAATACAAATGTTGACTGCTATGGGTGTGGGTAGTTGATGAGGTCTATATTTGGTTGTGTTTACTTGACGTACAAGGTTCATCTTGTATTGTAGACTACGACCTATGTACATATTTCTGCATATATATGTGGGTTGGTGAATTGCATTGTAGGACTAAGCAATAGGAAGCATGAATTAGATGTAGATGAGTTGAAACTCCCTTTATTGATCATAGACTGGTAACGGTTGCAGTAGTACGAGTTGTCGTGGACAGAATCTTAGTATACTTGATTTGGCTATTTGTTTGTTTTTGTTTTTGCTTAATTCCTACACTAATTTTAGTCAGCAAATGATTGTACTTGGATGGGAGGAAGCACTAGCTTGACGTATTGCTAATTCAGAAACACCCTGAATTATAACCCAAGTTTGCAGCCCACTGGTTCAATTGCTTGATCCTCTTCAACATAGGTTATGTAGTTAGAATGTTAAAGATCTAAGGAGCCTTAGGAGACTCCCTGGTTGGGTAGTCTATCAACTTCAGTATTAGCTGATCTAGGCACTTTTTTCCCACTCCCCCTACGATATTTGGCAATGTCTTCAATTTCAAAAATAGAGATTTGAGTCCAGGTGATTAGATCTGTTTGCTGCCCCATCTAATGACTACATGAGAGTCTCCGTCAATGAGTAGGGGGGACTGCTAAATTGCCCTATGAAAGGTCGAAGGGTTCAAGGAATGCCGTCGTTACAGCCCTATGAAAGGTGCAATACCGAGCAGGGCTTGAGTTGGTCATGCGGATTTGGGCTTGAGTTGGTCATGAGGATTTGGGCATCCCTGGTAGCAGGGCTTGTCGAGAGAATTTTCCATTATTTCCCCTCCTGGAGTTGTAAATTCCGGTCTCTGCTTTTCCTCCATAAAATATTTGACTAGTAGAGGTGTGTGGCTATTTTATCTTACCAATTAGCTATATGTACGGATGCACCCACATGAATATTTGTTTAGTTTAAATAAGTTTAGCTCCCAGAAATTAAGCTGCTGATATTCACATTATATACATGAGCTTAATGATGCTTATCACCAATTGCCATCCGCTGTGTATGAAATACTCATCATTCATTTCATGTCTTCTGTAGTCGCTCTTTGACAATTCCCATCGAGATGGACTACTTCAGTGACAAGAAATGGATGTACGAGTATAGAACCAAACCTGCTCGATGCCATCCAGACTTCGTGGGTGGAATCGATTACTTCATCGAGTATGCTAAACAGCAACTGGGGTTTCAAGGAAACAGTTCAATGCGGTGTCCATGTGCCAAATGTGAGAACAGACATTTTCTCGTGTGCGAGACCATAAAGTTCCTTATAATATTAGAAGGTTTTGCCCCACTATACAACACGTGGTACTACCATGGGGAACGACCAGGAAATGAATGAGAATACGTCCAAGTGGAGACGGGACATGGCGAAGAAATGAGAATGATGTAAGATGATGCATTTATGCAAGAAGTTGGAGATGACAGTACAAATCCTATAGGTGATATCCCAGAATTACGTAGATTCGAACAGTTACTGGATAAGACAAAGAAACCACTATATGCTGGGTGTGAGAAATATTCTACATTGTCCTTTATAGTCCACTTATTTTAGTTGAAGTGTTTGAACAAATGGACAAACAAGTCGTTCTCGGATGTGATATCCCTTATCAAAGACGCTCTTCCTGCAGACAATACTCTCCCACAAAACTGGTATGAGTCAAAGAAATTGATGGCTGACTTGGGGATGGATTATGTAAAAATTCATGCATGCCCAAATGATTGTGTCTTATTCATGAATTAATACAAGGATCTAGATAGTTGCCCAAGTTGTGGGTCGTCAAGATGGTCAGATAAAAAGAAATCGAGATATCAGAAAAATTGCAAGCCAGCTAAAGTGGAACTACTCGTACAACTGAAGAAGGGAAGATGATTCACCCAAGAGATTCTGTTGCATGGAAGCACTTCAACTCTGCACACCCGACTTTCAGTTCTGATCCACGAAACGTTCGTCTTGGTCTTGCGAGTGACGGTTTTAGTCCATTTAAAATTGGGATTGGGACTAGCTGTAGTACATGGCCGGTAATAGTCACTGTATACAACCTGCCTCCTTGGTTGGCAATGAAACAGAGCTATTGTCTGCAGGAAAGAGAGCTATTGTCTTTCATAATGGATACAAATTTGAGACAGAGTCTGTTGACATTTCACGGATTTCTCAAAACAATGGCATTGCAACAGTAGGAGAAGGGGAGGATATTTTTTATGGGTTCCTACAATCCATTATAGAGGTGTACATGGGAACATGGACACCCATCTACTTGTTTATGTTTCTTTGGTATGACACGAAGGAGGGTACTAGTCGTAAGTTTGATGAATATGATTTCCCATTAATTAATACGACGAGGTGAAGTTACGAAGATGAACCTTACATTTTTCCATCGCAAGCACAACAAGTATTTTATTGTAAAGACCCTATTGACCCAAATTGGAGTGTCATCTGTCATTGGAAACCAATGGCCACTTACGTCGATATCCCAGTGGGTAGTGTGCCTTCAGGTGTAGAATACGATGAAACATTGTTGTTGGCACAAGATCCAGGGGTGGGACAGATGGATGTGTGCGATACGGAATATGAGGATTTGTGGGTGCTTACAGAACTTGGTCCTGGCGTAAGGATTGACGTGGCTGATTTGGATGTAACGTAATGTATGTTAGGTTATTTTTATGTCGTATCCATGTTTGGTATAACTGTACATTTCAGATATGTATTGTAATAAATGTAACAACTGCTTTAATTGTATGTTGCAGGAGATACAAAATGAAGGGCAAACAACCAATCGAGACTCCACCTACGAGTCAATACGTTCGTTTGCGACGTGGTCCTCCACCGGACTCGACCGAACCGCCACGTAGGATTTAAGTGTTATTGTGGTCAACTTGGATTTTGATTTATTCTACTATTTATGTATTAATCCAACAACTAATTATCCAGCTTGTGTAGACATTCGAGTTCTGTTTTCGGAGTACTCTTCCCCTTCGACCGACTGTTTAGGTAAAAATTAATCGTGATATTTCGATTGTTTCATATTGAGGTCAATTTTAATACTGATATCTAGTATATAACATATTGCGGTATTCTGATTTCATAGGGACATCTGGTCATGCCACTGCACTGGGTTCAGAGACCCAACCTCTTGTAGAAGATGAAGGCATGGAACGTATGTCATGCGATGGTGAAGATGAGGAGACTCAAAATCCGGATGAAGATATTGAGGAACAGGCGGGAGAAGATGACAGGGAGATAGTTTTGGAATCTGAACTACCCGAGGAACCCATCAACAGGAGGGGTAGGGGCCCAACTAGGGCATCTTCATGTATGCCTGCAGAAGGTGTGTGGAATGTACCCATTAAGAATGGGCAGATGAGTACGAAATATCAGAGCTATTTGTCCAAGTTGATGGGCACTTATGCACGGGCTGAAACGTATTTCCCCCTCCACCTACAGTGGCGAGACTACGATGATAACGAATATTCTACGTGGTTCGCACATATCAACGTAAGCAATTATTTGTTTTACCTCAAAACTATTTCTTGTTTTGGGATACTCATTTAAGATTCGTGCTTCGCAGGAAAAGTACAAATTCATCGGTGAAAATGGGGAGGAGGTGACTCGGCGTGTCGCTATGACAGCCATCAAGCCGGTTCTGCAAAAAATAATCAAAGATAACCACGCGTCTTTTAAGAAGGCGCACTACGATGGAAAATCTGAAGAAGAACTTCGAGAAAATCTGATTTCCACTATCAGTCAAGAAGCATGGGATAAACTTGTACCTATTGGAATGATGATGCGATGGTGGAGAAGTCCAAACGGAACAAGGCCAATAGGACACGAATGAGATCGACGTACACTCTTGGGACAAAGTCCCTAAGTCGTTTTTATGAGGAGGAGGTAAGCCTGTAATTGTCACATTTTGTTTTTTTTTTATATGCATATCTGATTGAATTTTACAAGTGTTTTGACTGAAATTGGTTTTCTATTCAGCAAGCCAAAAAGAAGGATGAATTCAGCTACGTGGAGTCTTACCTCTTAGCTCATAAGAGGAAAGACAGAACCTATCCAAATGAAAAAAACGGCAGCAATATGCGTAAGTGATCGCCATTATTCAATTCATATGCCTAAGACGTGGAGTCCTACCTCCTAACAGTATTGGCTTTTTCTTATACTAAGATACGTTTCTTTGAAGACCCAGGTAGAGACGGTTGCAATTGAACAAGAAGTACACCGGTCGAAGGATCCGGCAGAAGTGATACCTGTGTTGGACAATGTGTTTGGGGGACACCACGGTGGCTACGAGCGAGGGTTTGGGCCTGGTGTACCCCCGTGGAGAGGTATGTCTGCGTGTACTGCTATGAACACCATTGAGATTGCCACTCTCAGAGCAGAGTTGGAAGAAGAAAAGTGAGATAAGGAGATCCTGAGAGAAACATTGCAGAGTGAAAAGGAAGACAAAGATAAAATGAAAGAAGAGATGGAAGTAATGAAGCAACAAATGATGGCTATAATGCAATGGCAAAAATCTCAAGAGTCAAGTCCAGGTTTGAGATCCGTGACAAATTAAACTTCAGTTGAATTAAATTTATGACTCCTCGTACTAATTTACATGATGATGCTATTTTAGCTAGTTCATCTGCTCAACGCTGTCGGGCTAGCAAAAACATGACCTGTTAGTAGAAGAGCAGGTGTGGAATCTTTTCTTCGCCCTGAATTATAAGTCTTAGCTGGTTCGTCTCTTGTATTTCCAATCATGTCAAGTCTGTTAGAGTTTTGTTGCATGTTATAAATAATTCTGAAGGTTTTGAAAAAAAATCTTGCAATGTTGATGAATTCAATTGGTGGACTTTGTAATTAAACATAAGGCATTATTTTGGCAGTATTGGGTTTGGCTCCTTGAGTCATCCTGTTTTCGATTTTCATTATGTTGTTTGCATAGACCCTCCTAAAGCCTTGTCTCACCTCATTTATCCGTATCTTTCTACTTTCTTTTCAAACAATTGTTAAAATTTCTTTGTTTAAGCTGATACTCAGTGAATTTTAGGCACCAAGAAGAATTAATATTTTCATTTTTTTGGATGCTATCAATACTTTGATTCTGCAATGTTTTCTTCAATATCTTAGATTTTAGTTTCTACATTGCATATTTACAATGTTTTATTAAATTGTTTTGGATAACCGACTTGTGTGAATAATTTCGTAATAGCTTTAGCCATTCAGATGACTTGCTTGAGTGTTAAATAACAATGCGTTGGTGGTGTGTAATGTGAAAGGTGTTTTTTGTTTTCTAATTCTCTGGCTTGATTTGTTTTGAATACAATATGCAACTACAGATATGCATTTGATCATGCCCTACCTTTTCTTTGTTTTCCTTTAACGAACAAAAATTCTGCAGGCCACAAGTTGGTGCTGACATTTTCATCTTCAATGCGGATACCCGGAGCTCAGGCCGCCTATCTGTGTTGCGCGGTCTCCACCTCTCTCTGAATTCTGAATCTTTGCATCAAAGATTTTCTGCATTCTGGCCGCATACATTGGCTGATGGTAGTGGAGAATGGAAGAAGCTGGAAAATGCAACTTCCAAACACTGGAAGACTGATGTGGATCTGAATAATGTTTTGCTGCTTTATGTAAATGAAGGACTTGGGACAGAGTACCAGATAGGTGGTGATAGTGGGAGTGAGGCAATTATGTTGAATGGAAACTCTTGCACATGTTATTGTTATGTCGAACTTACAACTTCATCCTTTGCTTGTTTGAGTGGCAATTATGTCATTTGTGCATGAAGTTTATGCATGTTGTTCATGCCATGTAATATTTTGTGTCTTTTGTTTTATTCATTAATACTTTGAGATATGTAAATAAGGTTTCTGTTGATATCAGGTTGATAGCAGCTAAAGTCTCTTAAATGAGCAAAACCAAAACACAAACAAATATATAAAAAAAAAAAAAAACTTTTGCCGACGGTCTAATAACCGTCAGGAACAAATGAGAAAAAAGACGACAGATAAAGAACCGTCGGCCATAAGGGCGAAAAAATAAGCCGATGGCACAAACCCGTCGGACCAACTAACGACGAACACGACGAGAACCGACGGTGAATGATCATCGGGCTACAATCAGACACTTGGACGAGAGCCAACGGATATACGCGGTCGCCCTAAACTCTTAACACGACGGTACATACCCGTCGGCCCCAAAATGCAATAAATCCCAACGGAATAGCACCGTCGGCCTAAAGGCCCGACGGTACATACCCGTCGGCCCCAAAAAGTAATATGTCCCGATGGAATAGAACCGTCGGCCTAAAGGCCCGACGGTACATACCTGTTGGCCGCAATCAATATATCCTGACGGTGTAGTACCGTCAGGAAAAATCTTTGAATTCATTAAGATGCCGACGGTAGTTAACCGTCGGGCCTCAATCAGTTGATTGGGGACGACGGCTATATGCGGTCGCCTTATACTGCGAGCTCAACGAGAAACACCCGTCGAGAACAAAACGTCGGGCTATCCTTCTGTCGACGGGGTGACACCAACGGGTGTTTTACGTTGGGTAATTTATGTTTAGCCCGACGCTGTTATGCCATCGGCCTATTGATTTTAACGCGACATGGTTAAGCCGTCACGAGTTACTCGACGATGGTATAAACCCGTCGGTACTGGTTATGAGTCTGAGGTATTTTTCGACCACCGTGTTCGCTTTTAGTTAGCGCCGACCGTCATTTATCGTCGTTAAGAAATATTTATGGCCGACGGTTGTATACCGTCATGCAAACGTTTGCCCGACCCGGTGGTGACCCGACGGTCGTTTCTCGTCGGGAAATTCTAACCCGACGGTTTGGGCTGTTTAGCCGACGATGTTTCCCCACCGGGTAGACTCAATTTTCTACATGTGAGTAGTTTATTTACATTGAAAGTTTTTTTGTATAAACTATCTAGAGGTGACAATTTGTGGTGATAATTTTTTGTGTAATTTTTTGTGTAATTTTTGTTTTTTTAAGTGATTAATTTTGTATAATATTTGTTAAAAACATGTGTTTGAGATATTCTATAAACTGCTGATCTCGTTATTGTAATATAAAAAATTAAAAAATATTTATTATGACAGTTTTGACCATCAGGATAACAATACAAAAAATTGGTAAACAATGGTTACTATCGCTAGATCAATTAGCACTTCTGGTGGTCAAAACCGTCGGTGCAAAAAATTAAACTTTTTTATGGCGCGCAAAACTCAATCAGTCAAAGTCTTGCCAATGGTTTGACGCAGACCAAAAACTGGTTTTCTCGATGATTTCAACCGACGGATAAAAGAAAACAATCGATGATAGTTTTTTACCTTTGAAAAATAAACCACCAGAAGTTTTGTTCAGTCACCGGCTTGGGCACCACCATATGATATTTCTTTATTTTGACAGTTTTTACCATTGGAATAGCTATTTGTGGGTTTTTTCCGACACATTTGTCAAGCTATAGTCGAGCATTTATTTCATCCAATAGTTTTTGGTCGTGTTCTGACGGTTTCAAATCGCCAGGAAAAATTGTATTTTGTTAGTTATTTAAGATGGTGATTGTTGTCGTCTCTCTATCAAAATGAGCGTCACCAACTTCTACAGTGATACCATATAAGAAACTCCTAAAAAAGTTATAAAATATGAGAAAATGTAAATAATTGAAAATGACACGCTAGAACAACAAAAAATGCAAAAATACAATAGTGTATGCAAAATGTTATAAACTATGAGGAAAAGATTTAAACATTCCAAAGATATTTAAAATACCTAAATATTTTTGCAGGAAAAATAGATCAACATAGGAGGGACTAGCAAGTAGTTGAAGTATCCAACATAGTTTTTTTTTTCTTTTAGTTCATATACACTGATCTGTAAAGCAATTACGATTTTGGTATAATTTTTTTAAATTAGTGTGAGACATTGATGATATATGGTGATGATGTTTTTTTAATCATTTACATATGGATTTGTTTTTATAAATTATCTCTAAAAATGATTTGTTGTGATAATTTTTGTATAAATTTTGTGAAACAAGTGTTTAAAATATTCTTTAAACTTGTGATCTCATGATTGTAATAAAAAATTGAGTACAAAATTTCAAATAATATTTATATCGACCATTTTGACTACCAGGATGACAATACACAAAACCAATAAAAAACAGTTACTACAGCCACTTTTATGAGTATTCTTAGCGGTTAAAATCGTTGGTGCCGTAAATAGAAATTTATTACAGTGGGTAAAACTCAATTAGTCTAAGGTTTTGCTGATGGTTTGATATCGCCGACCAAAATTTGGTTTTACAGACAATTTCAAATAGTCGGATCAAAGATGCAATCGGTGGTGGTTATTGACCTCCGAAAAATAAACCGTCGGATGGTTTCTTCAGACTCGGACAATTGGGCATCACCGTATCATATAACTTCATATCAACGGTTTTGTACCATTGGTATAACTGTTTTTGTGCTTTTCCAACATGGTTGCTAACTGACGGTCAGTTTACCATCGTATTTATTTCATGCGACAATTTTTTGTCGTGTTTTGACAGTTTTATATCGTCGAAAAAAATTATATTGTTATTAGTGATCTAAGATGGCGAACCTTTTTTTCTCCATCTCAAACTGAGCAACACCAACTTCTACATTGATAACATATTAGAAACACTTAAAATGTTATAAACTATGAAGAAAAGATGTAATCATATTAAAATTACATGCATATACAACATAAATGCAAAATACAATAGTGTACGCAAAATGTTATAAACTATGAGGAAAAGATGTAAGCATCTAAAAATTTCACTAAACTACTATCTATTTTCAAAGAAATAAATGATCAACATGCGAGGGAACTACCAAGTAGTTGAACCTTCTGACATTGTTTATTGTTTTAGTTTTGATACACTGACATGTAAAGCAATTACAATTCCTGTCTAATTTTTGTGCAAAATAAGTTGCGACAGTGTTGATATATTGTGATGATGTATTTGTAGTTTGTATACTTTTTTTTTGTATAAACCATCATTTGGAGATGATTTGCGGTTATTTTTTTTGTTTAACTTTTGTTGATCTCATTATTGTAGTATACGAATATGAAAAATATTTATTTCAACATTTTGAGTGATAGTAACT
Source organism: Aristolochia contorta (assembly GCA_022405105.1). NCBI lineage: Eukaryota > Viridiplantae > Streptophyta > Magnoliopsida > Piperales > Aristolochiaceae > Aristolochia > Aristolochia contorta. The sequence continues at coordinate 216,974 of JAHZSQ010000069.1, forward strand.
CACAAAACTAGTGAGGAAAGGGTTACCGATATCAATTAAAACTTTTGGTGGTCAAAATTGTCAGTACCAATAGTTTAACTTTATTACCACGAGTAAAACTCAACTAGTCAAAGGTCTTCTCGTGGGTTTAATACGGCCTGTTAAAAATTGGTTTTACCAACGAAAAGAAATAACCGATGGTTGGGAATTGCTGTATGATATTTCTTCAATCCGGCGGTTTTGTACAATCGGTATTGGTTTTTTTTGGGGTTTTTTCTGACACTGTTGTTTGTTTTTTTTTTATCGTAGAAAGATTTAATTTGGATTAAAGAGGTCTGAAAGCTTGTTTACAGTTTTACAGTCATCCATAAATCTGAGAGTCGGCTAATCCCATTAATAACTTACTCTTCAAAAAGTGAATTCTTCAAAAAGAACGGGACATGCTCCTCCCTGATGTGAATTGAATTGTCGCCATTTTGTGCATTAGAAGAAGCTTGTTTAGCCAATCTGTCGGCAACATCGTTTCCTTCCCTGTAGATATGCTTGGTCTGGTAAATGTGGAATATGTTGAGAAAATTGAGACATGCATCCATCAGCAGGTTCAGTCGCCAATGCCATGTAGCCTGTAGCTGAGTTGCCTGAATCGCCAATTTGGAGTCCCCCTCTATAATTGCCTGCTGATTTGGGAAATAGTGTACTAACAGTGTAAGGCTAATAGTAGACCATGGAGTTCAGCCTTGTTAGGCGATGGTCTCTTTACCATATTAGAAAGACTTAAAATATTATAAGCTATGTGGAAAAGATGTGAACATATCAAAATTACACACATTTAAAAAAAATGCAAAATACAATAGTGTTTACAAAATTTTATAATATATGAGAAAAAGATGTAAACATCTAAAAAATTTCACAAAAATACTTTTTAATTTTGGAGGAACAACTGATCAAGATGGGAGCGACAAGCAAATAGTTGAACCCTTTGACATAGTTTTTTTTTTAATTCTAATACACTGATAAGAAAACCTATTACGATTTCGGTGTACTTTTTGTGCAAATCATGTAGAGACATTTATGAATTATTGTGATGATGTATTTGTAGTTCGTCTACATTAGAATTTTCTTGTATAAACTAATCCTTTGGTGATGATTTGTGGTTATAATTTTTGTGAAACAATGTTTAAAATATTCTGTATACTATTGATCTCATCATTATGACAACAAAAAATAAAAAAATATTTCAAATAATATCTATACCGACGGTTTCGACCATTAGGATAACAATACACAAAAACGTTAGAATATGGTTACCACCGCCATATTTATTACTATTTCTGGCGGTACAAATCGTCAGTGTCATAAATAAAACTTTATTAAGGTGAGTAAAACTAAACCAGTCAAAGGGCTTGCTGATGGTTTGATATCACCGGCCAAAAATTTGTTTTACAAGTGATTTCAAACCGTCACAGAGAAGAAATAGGCGATAAGTTTTTACTGCCGCAAAAAAAATGTCGTAAGGTTTGCTCAGTCTTCGGCGATTGGGCATCACTGTATCATATTACTTCATATTGACGGTTTTGTACTATTGGTATGATTGTTTTTGAGTTTTTTCCAACGCAGTTGTTAAGCGACGGTCGGTTTACTGTCGCTTTTATTTCATGCGACAATTTTTTGTTGTGTTTCGACACTTTCAGATTGCAGAAAAAAAATTGTATTTTTATTAGTGATGTAAGATGGTGAAATTTGTCTTCTCTATCTCAAACTGAGCAACGGATCTTCTTCATTGATACCATATTAGAAACACTTAAAATGTTATAAGTGATATAACTACTTTTGGGCTTTTCCAACATGATTATTAAGCGGCGTTGAGTTTACCGTCATATTTACTTTATGCGACAATTTTTTGTCGTGTTGCTATTAGTGATCTTAGACGATGAACCTTGTTGTCTCGGCCTCAAACTGTGCAATACCAAATTCTTCGGTGATACCATATTAGAAACACCTAAAATATTATAAACTATGAGGATAAGATGTAGACATATCAAAATGACATATATGTACAACAACAAATGCGAAATACAATAGTGTATGCAAAATGTTATAAACTATGATCAAAAGAAGTGAATATCTAAAATGAGTGATGATTCGCGCACTGGTTCAGTGCGCGAATCAGGCACTGATCCGACGTGGATGTCACAGTTGGCATGCACGTCAAAAGACGAGTTGGATCGTGAACCGGGTTCGACAGTGAAAAAGTTCAGAGAGCTCGCGTCCGTGAAAAATTTCAGAGAGCTTGCGTCCATGAAAAATTTCAGAGAGCTCGCGTCCGTGAAAAATTTCAGAGAGCTTGCGTCCGTGAAAAATTTCAGAGAGCTCGCGTCCGTGAAAAAATTCAGAGAGATGCGGAAAACTCTTTTTCATTGTTCCTCCGGTCCAGAAAAAAACCAGAGCTCGCGCCAGAAGATAGCTCGCGTTTGTGAAAAAACTCAGAGAGACGCGGGAAACTCTTTTTCGTTGTTCCTTCTTCCTCTCTGGTCCAGAAAAAACCAGAGCTCACGTCCGGAAGCCTGAAGTGCGAAATCGACGGCAAATCTTTCCTTCGAAAACGCTCGGGAAGAATCCAGGTATGCTTCAGTAGAATCCAGGTATGCTTCAGTAGAATCCAGGTATGTTTCAGTTATTGAGGTTGAATCTTCTCCTTGCGAAGTCAATACTGTTAATTTTACTCCAGATGAGACTGCTGAAATTATTTTATAGAGCCAAAATGATCCGCTCTTGGCTCTTAAATATTATCTGGGGAAAGCCTTATGTATTCTGCTTCACATTTTCATGTATTCTGTCTCAAGCAGTCGTGGTCCTCAAGGGAGCATTTTCATCAGCTGCTTAATGGGTAGCAGTAAGAACTTCAAGGTTGAGTTACTTTTATTCAATTTTGTGCTAGACAAATATGTGTCTGTTGGACGCGTAAGTGAGGCAATGGAGTGATTTAAATGGTGCAAAACGATATTTTTCCTGGTCAGAGTTCTAGAAACTCTCTTTTAGCTGCTTTGGTGAGATGAAATGATATAGCACAGGCCGAGAAGTTGTATAGTGAAATGCATGTGAGAGGCATGGAGCATGACACCGATACACTTGGGGTGATGATAAAAGCTTGTGTAAAGAAGGGTGAACCTGCAGCAGCAAGTGATAAGTACTTTGAAGAAATAAAATCTTGGGGAGTGAATCTCGATGATGCCAAGTATAATGCTGTTATTCAGGTGATGTGTTTGGCACCTAATTCAAGACGAGCATGTGAGTTGTTAAATGAAATGAAAAATTTGGGGTGGGTTCCAAGTGGAAGGACATATTCAAGTGTTATTGGAGCTTGCTTAGGGTAATCTGTTAGAGGCTCTTGAATTAAGAGATGACAAGCGAAAAAGTGGAGAGCCACACAATCTCATGGTTGGGACAAGTCTCATGAAAGCTTACTGCATACAGGGAAAGTTAAATAGTGCTTTTGAATTGATCCCTAATATGATTAAATGTGGTCTTGAGCTGAATTATTTTGCATACTCAGTCCTGATTGAAGGCTGTTGTAGGAATGGGAATGTTGAAAAGGGATATGAACTTTATGTATTAATGAAGCAGAAGGGTATAACACCCAATGCACATGACATTAATTTATTTGTAAACGGGTTTTTGAGAAATAAAAGTTGGTCTCAGTTTTACAAGTTGTGCAAGGCGACTGTAGATTCTGGTGTTGCAGATGTTTTGAAGTACAATAATTTCATTCATATGCTCTGCCTTGTGGGATAAGATTGCATGGATGGTAAGGTAAGAGAGGCTTCTGACTTGTGGGAGAAGATGGTGACAAAGAGTGTGATGCCAAATGTTGTTTCCTATAATAACTTGGTACTTGGAGATGGTGGTTCTATTCCTTTTTTTGTGAATATTCTTTGTGGATAATTAAGCTCAAAATGGAAAGAGCACTCAAAATATATTTGAGGGGATGGTGGTTCGAATCCACCAAGATCCATCTTCAATCTATTTCCAGTATGTGTCTTTTAGTCAAATGAATATGTTTATGCTAAACATAGTCGAATGCCTACGTAATCAGTGAACTGAAATGATTCAAACTAGTACAGCAATCAAACAAGATAGAACCAAAGATGAAACTTACTTGCATCAATTTCATATACTTCCATAAAAGGAGAGTTACCATTGAGAATAAAAGCTAAGAGTTCCCTAAGAGTACTGCAGTACTCTCAAAAAAACAAAACATTTCAGAGTATTGCAGTGCTAAAAAAAAACAAAACATTGAACTTTCAAAAAAAAAAAAAAAACAAAAAATTTAGCATATTGACTACACTATTTCTTTTTTTACATTGAATAAATATTCCTCTTTTGTCGGTCAATGACATTCACCAAGTAAGAGACATGGATATACATCACACATCTTAGTGGTGAGCACAACTATCCAATCCATCACTTTGATCACCCCTACTTTCTCAAGCCCCTACTTTCTCCTTGAGGAAATCAAAAGTCACTGTAAAAAAGTTTGTGGTATGATCAGTAAATTGAGGAATACAATAGAGAAGTTATGAGCTAAAAATAAGCTTTCAAGTATATGTATACTAACCTTGTAAGACCATTGTCTTTAGTGTCAAAATTTCAAAAGATGCATGTAGTTCAACTGTCTTGCAATTGACCTATGTAAGATATCAAAATAAAACTACAAAGATTAATGAAACTATTAAAATCTGAACTTCAAAAAAGAATAAAAAAAGAAAGCATGCTTGAAAACCTACTGGTACAAAGTTCAAATCAATAGACACTTGTGCCCTTATAGGAGTATCAACGTTTTTCCACTTTATTATCATCACTTGTTTTATTTTTTCTTGGAGAAACCTGCTGGTACAAAGTTCAAGGTCTTATCTAAATAAAAATTTACTAAAAATAAAGTAATGAGAGGGTTCAAAATTTTTTCAATGTAAAGTACCTTTCTTTTCCGTTTAGTACATACTTTCTCCACTATTGACTGTTTCCTCTTAGAAGGTGGTCTACGTTTCCTTCTTACTGAAATTGGATTAAGAATCTTCCCAGATATATTTGAGTTGTCTCCAATCTGATTTTTCTCAAGTTTTATTCCACATTCCACATCACCTAAACCTCCAAGAATTGGGGTATGATTATGATTTTCTTGATTCCTTCCATTCAATGATTAACTTCAAAGCAATGTCTTGTCGATCGCCAAATTCCAAAGCTACGTCTGCAAGCTCCTGGCAATGTATGTGTATGGCTTCAGACCATTTCATAGAATTATCAATTACCGAAGTAGTAGAAGCCAACGCATGTAAACGCTTAAAATCCTTCCTCCAACGGGCCAAAATATAGTAAGATGGAATTTCAAACACCTCGAAAAAACTTAACACAGATAACGCATGTCTACAAAGAATCCCCCTAGATTCAAATGAACGACATATGCACCAAAGTTTTTGTTCTCTTTCATCATAAATAACTTCATACTTGATTCGCTATAGACTCTTTCCATCTTTTCTGATAACATGTTCTAAAACTTCTAGTGTAGATACAAATTCATCTTTTTTTACTAAAGAAACATGACAATATATTAAGGCCTTTATCTCTTCTTGAAACTTCTTAAAGATTTCAAATGTGTAAATCTCACTCACTTGTTTCTCCATATGATATTTGGATATCAATGGTGGTCTCACATTAAATGAGTAAAAGTCTGCATGTGCTTCTTTCTCATATTTGCTTTGCAATGCAAACTCATTTTTTCAACAAACTGCTTTAAAGAGGTCTTTGAATGTATATACCCATCAAAAAAAGCATTCATACTTTCACTACATTGAGTTGTAGACATACTTGCCCAAAAAATTTCTTTCACATAAACAGGAATCCAATTACTTCGGATTTCATAAAGTGATCGCAACCACTCATTTTCTTCAAGTTTGTACTCCTCAATCAATTTCAACCAATTTTGCTCAAACTCCTCAATTCTCAATGCTTGATACACTACTGAATTTAACTTCTTTTTAATGGATTTATAGTCATTGAGACTGCCCAACTTTTGAGGGATTTTTTTCATAATATGCCATAAACACAAATGATGATGAGCCTCTGGAAATACATTAGTAATGGCTACTTTTATAGCCTTACATTGATCAGTAATTATCGCTTTAAGCGGAATTCCAGACATACAAACTAGCCATGTTTGAAACACCCAAATATATGTCTCAATACTTTCATTTGCAAGCAATCCACAACCTAAAAGTATTGACTGACCATGATGGTTAACACCAACGAATGGAGCAAATGGCATGTCATACCTATTTGTCAAATATGTAGTATCAAAAGATATCACATCCCCAAAATACTGATATGCACTTCTTGATCTAGAATCAGCCCAAAAAACATTTTTCAATCAAACCTCAGAGTCTAAATCAATTGCATAAAAAAAACAGCGATACTTGCTTTGCATATGAACAAAATACTGATGAATGGCTTCAGCATCTCCCTCACCAAGCTTAAGTTGTCTAATTTTGTCAACATAATTTCTACATTCTCTTTCAGAAAAACTTAGCTTGTCAAAAATTCCCATTATCTTTGCCCATACTTAAACAGACTTGTTTAAACGCACCCCTGCGCCATCATTAAATTCAAGATTTTTCTTTACATGACTGGGCAACTTTCTATGCGATTTGTAAAATCGAGACTTTGATGGGCTTACTGCATGGTTATGATCGAGATGAACTTTGGTAAGATGATGCAACCCATCTTTATGCAAATTTGCAACTATGCTGGCCTTGCAATCTGTTTTTGCTGATGGTCTTGAATGGTAAGGAATTTCAGCCCTATATCTTGGTTTCCCTTCTTTTAAACATGCTAATTTAAATGTGTTACATATTCCATCCTTTCCATGACTAGAACTCCTTTTCATTATGCCAAATCCAACTTGTTGAGCATATATAGTGTAGAATTTTCTTACTTCTTCACAAGTACTAAAAACCAACCCTACTCGAGGGGTTCCATCTTCTCCCTCAATTAAGGGTTGATGATGAGGTACTTCTTCACAATTTTTCTCATCAACAATCGGTTCATCAACAATTGGTTCATCAACAATAGGTTCATCAACAATCACTACTTCTTTACAGTCATCCAATGTATCTTCCTTTAGAGAGCCACTAGCCATTCCCTGAAGTAGAACACACAAAATTGCAATAAAAGAATAAAGAAGAATACATAAATCCGTAGTAATAGACATTAATCATAAAAAAACAAAGATCATGATAACATATATATACACATATACACAAACATAGATAAGTTATTCTTTTCAATGTCAAGAAGAAATGCAACCTAATTTACCTAATTGACTTCGTAGGCTCAGCTGAATGCATAGAAATGTATTAAGAGCTAGGTTGGATCAGCATAGAAACATATTGAGAGCTACGTTGGATCAGTAAAAAAAACATAACAATTTTAAAATGTGCAACTACAGACCAAGTGCTTGTGGTAACTCCATATGCAAAAAAAACTGTCCCTGAATTTAGCATGTAAATTTTAGAAAGATATTCAACCAATCCAGGTCCTCTACTCATATAAATTGGACTCAAAAACAATTTTAATACTTGGTTGTGTCATAAATAAAGTTGAAAAATAACTATGTATAAGAGTAAATGCCATCATTAAAGACTTCCTGCTTAAAAAAAATTCTGTTTTCAGGAAAATACAATTACGAATTTAAGACCCTTACCTCGAATGATCAACAAGTAACCACGGAAGATACGAGCACCGACGAAAGAATTTTTCTGGACAGGAGAGGAAGAACGAACAAAGAAGCAATTTTTTTTAAATTAGGAGTTCCAAAAGACTCGCATTCATGTCGAAGGAAAGATTTTGCCTTTCACGGTTCAGGCTTCCTGAGCGTTTTCGAAGGAAAGATTTGCCATCGATTTCGCACTTCAGGCTTCCGGACGTGAGCTCTGGTTTTTTCTGGACCGGAGAGGAAGAAGGAACAAAGAAAAAGAGTTTCCCGCATCTCTCTGAGTTTTTTCACGGACGCGAGCTATCTTTCCGTCGATTTCGCACTTCAGGCTTCCGGCGCGAGCTCTGGTTTTTTCTGGACCGGAGGAACAACAAAAAAGAGTTTTCTGCGTCTCTCTGAATTTTTCACGGACGCGAGCTCTCTGAAATTTTTCACGGACGCGAGCTCTCTGAAATTTTTCACTATCGAACCCGGTTCACGATCCAACTCGTCCTTTGACGTGGATGCCAACTGTGACATCCACGTCGGATCAGTGCCCGATTCGCACACTGAACCAGTGCGCGAATCATTACTCTATCTAAAATACTTTCTATTTTCAGATGAACAACTGATCAACTAAATAACTGATCTATTAGTACTTTGCCAGTCAAAATCGTCAATGGCATAAAAAAACATTAATGTGGGGAAAACTCAACCAGTCAAAGGTCCATTGGTTTGATATCGCCGGCCAAACATTTGTTGTACCAGGGATTTCAAACTATTAGATAAAAGAAAAAATCTGCAATGGTTTTTTTACCTCAAGAAAATAAACTGCTAGAAGGTTTGTTCAGTCTCCGACAATTTGGTATCCCCCATATCGTATTACTTTATATCGATGGTTTTGTATGATCGGTATAATTATTTTTGGGCTTTTTCCAACATGGTTGTTAAGCGATGGCCGGTTTACCGTCGCTTTTATTTCATGCGACAATATTTGGTCGTGTTCCAACAATTTTAGATCACCGAAAAAAATTGTATTGCTATTAGTGATCTAAGATGGTGAACCTTGTTGTCTTTGTCTCAAACTGAGTATCACAAACTTGTACATTGATACCCTTTTAGAAACATTTAAATTGTTATAAACTATGAGGAAAAAATATAAATGTATCAATACATGCTTGTATAACAACAACTGTGAAATACAATAGTGCATTCAAAAAGTTATAAACTATGAGAAAAAAATGTAAACATTTAAAAATTTCACTAAAATACTTTCTATTTTGCGATGAACAACTGATCAACATGGGAGGGTCTAGCAAGTAGTTGAACCCTTTGACATAATTTTTTGTTTTAGATCTAATACCCTAATATGTATAAGTGGTATAACTGAGCAATACGTCTTCTTCATTGATACCATATTACACTTAAAAATGTTATAAGCGGTCTAACTATTTTTGGGTTTTTCCAACACGGTTATTAAGCGGCGGTCACTTTACCATCGTATTTACTTTATTCGACAATTTTTCGTCATGTTATCAACAAAAAAAATTGTATTACTTTTCGTGATCATAGATGGTGAACCTTGTTGTCTCGGTCTCAAACTGAGCAACACCAAATTCTTTAGTAATGCCATATTAGAAACACCTAAAATGTTATAAACTATGAGGAAAAGATGTAGATATGTCAAAATTACATGCATATGCAACAACAAATGCAAAATACAATACAGTGCAAAATTTATAAACTATGAGAAAAAGATGTAAACATCTAAAAATTTCACTAAAATACTTTCTATTTTTTTATGAACAACTGATCAACATGGGAGGGTCTAACAAGTAGTTGAACACTTTGACATAGTTTTTTGTTTTAATTCTAAGACACTAATATGTAAACACATTGATGATTTTATGGTGATGATGTATATTTAGTTGGTTTACATTAAAATTATTTTTGAATAAACAATCTTTTGGTGATGATTTGTAGCAATGATTTGTGGTTATAACTTTTGTTTAAATTTTGTGAAACGTATAAGATATTCTGCAAACTATTAATCTCATCAAAAAATGAGAACAAAATTTCAAATAATATATATACTAACAGTTTCAAACGTCGGGATAATAATATACAAAACTGGTAAAAGTCAAAGGTCTTGTTGATGGTTTGATATCGCGGGCCAACAATTTGTTTTGCCAACGATTTCAAACTTTTAGGAAAAGAAAAAATTAGTGATGGTTTGTTAGAAAACAAACTGTTAAAAGGTTTGTTCAGTCTCCGACGATTTAGTATCCCCCATATCATATTACTTCACATCAAAGGTTTTGTACCATCGGTATAACTAAATTTGGTTTTTTTCCAACATGGTTGTTAAGTGACAGTCGGTTTACCGTCACTTTTATTTTAATGCAGCAATTTTTTATCGTGTTCCATTAGTTTTAGATCACCGAAAAAAAAATGTATTGCAATTTGTGATCTAAGATGGTGAATCTTGTTGTCTCTGTCTCAAACTGAACAACACCAACTTATACATTGATACCATTTTAGAAATATTTAAATTTTTATGAACTACGAGGAAAATATGTAAATGTATAAAAATTACATGCATCTACAACAACAAGTGCAAAATACTATAGGGCATGCAAAATGTATAAACTATGAGAGGAATATGTAAACATTTAAAAATTTCTCTCAAATACTTTATATTTGACGATAAACAACTCATCAACATGGGAGGGTCTAGCAAGTAGTTGAACCCTTTGACATAGTTTTTGTTTTAGTTCTAATACGCTAATATGTAAAGCACTTATGATTCCAGTGTAATTTTTGTGCAAATTATGTCGACAGATTGATGATTTATTGTGATGATGTATTTGTAGTTCGTTTATATTAGAATTTTTGTTTGTATGTATGAACCATCATTTGGTGATAATTTGTGGTGATATTTTTTATGTAAATTTTGTGAAAAAAGTGTTTTAGATATTTGGATAAGAGATGCAATTGACAGTTGTTTTTTACCTCCGAAAAATAAATTGCCAAAAAGTTCGTTTAGTCACCGGCTGTTGGACACTGTTGTATGATATTTCTTCATTTCGATGATATAATTGTTTTTAGGCTTCTTCCAACACGGCTATAAAACGACGGTAAAATTTATTTCATACGACTATGTTTATTCATGTTCTGGTGGATTTAGATCTTCAGGAAAAAATTGTATATAAATTAGTGCTCTAAGATGGCGAAGATTGTTCTCTGTCTCAAAATGAGCGCCACCAATTTCTATTGTGATACCATATAAGAAACACCTAAGATGTTATGCACTATGAGGAAATTATGTAAGCATCTCAAAATGACAAGCCAGTATAACAAGAAATGCAAAATGCAGTAGTGTATACAAAATATTATAAACTGTGTGGAAATGATGTAAGCATCTCAAAATTTAACTTATATTCTTACTGTATTCATGGGAACAACAAATTAACATGGGAGAGACCAAGTAGTTGAAGTCTTAAGACATAATTTCTTTTTTTTTTTGTTTATATACAGTGATCTGTAGAGCAATTACGATTTGGGTGTAATTTTTGTGCAACTCAGTGTGAGGTATTGATGATTTGTGGTAAAGATGTTTGTGTAGTTTATGCATATTGAAACTTTTTTTGTATAAACTATTATGTGGTGATAATTGTAGTGATAATGTTTGTATAAATTTTTTGAAACAGTTATTTAAGATATTATGTAAACAATTGATCTCATGATTGTAAAATAAAAAAATAAAAATAGCTAAAAAATTATTTATACCTACAATTTCGATCGACGGTAAACAATACACAAAACGGTAATAAACGTTTAGTACTGTCAAATTAATTAGAATTTCCGGCAGTCAAAATTGTCAGTGCCAAAAATTAAACTTTATTACGGTGGGTAAAACTCAACTTGTCAAAAGTCTTGCACCTCATATTTCATGCGACAGTTTTTGGTCGTGTTTCTACAATATTCTTCTCACCAATTGACCTAATTATTCATCAAATAAAAGAGAGACTATGGGTAGTGGGCGTAAGTACAGTAAGCATTTTCCTTTCACCAATTGACTTGATTATCCTTCAAATTAGGGCAACTTTTAATAGAAATCTCATGATAGGGAGAGGCTCCTCAAAAGTTACAACAAAGTATTTTCTACATCAAATTTAATAATTTAAATAAAAATATACTTACCTAATTAAATTTTACACAATTTTACCTACATAGTTATTAATAGCAAGAGCAGTGATATAAGTACTGTGGACTTTCACTTTCAATACTATATATCATGTTGTGGTGTCCACATTGTATTCCAAGCGGAGATAAAATCTACAATAATTTATTTTTCTAAAAAAATATTATCTACCTATTCTATGGGTAAACCTTAAACCCTTACTTAGACCGCCAACTATGCAACTACATTACGATGTAAAACCTCAAAAGTAAAATCATATAGTACTGATATCATTTTTTTTATTACAATTATTTGAAAGTAGAAAATAATTTCAGTACTGTGAATTTTTACGTGGTTATCCTAATGGCAGCCTAGTTAGTAGTCCACATAAAGTTTAAGATTTACGCTTACCTAAGAATAAGTAGATATTTTCTTCTGTCTCTTATTTAGACTGCCAACGAAGATGCCATGTCGCACTGTAAACCCTCACAATAAAATCTAATAATAAGGTTATCACCACTCTTGAAAGTATTATGATTTATAATTTTAATTTATATTAAAATATCCATGCTACATATCTTTTACCTATCCCCGTCCTTTCCCGCCCCATAATCCTTTCCCGAACGTATCCCACCCTATCAACCACACTACACCAAAGCCGTTGGGACGCACTGTCTCAAACATTTTAGAGTCGGGTCAGGTCAAGTTCACATTAAACACGACCCAGGGACCGCCCTCATTTCAACTCATACCATTCGCAAGCCAAGCTACCGATGCGGACCGTGTTGAAGGCGTTTCCGAAGCCCAGATTATTGGTATACAGAAAACAAAGCGGGCACAATTTGATGCTCAGCGATACAAAGCACAGATTACAAAAAGCCATCTGGTGCGTTTCTTTCAGCAACAAAATTCCACACACTATGGCAGCATAGAACAAGAATATCAGGTGCGAATTCAGATGACCAACCACATGACACACCTCAAGATTTAAATCAAGTATACAACAGTAATCTCACAATAACTTGTCTCGGGATCCAGTTCAATGCCGCTGGCTTTCAAATCAAGCCTCTGATTTGTTGGTGACAATCCTTAGAACTCAATTCATCTCATCCACTACACTTTTTTGTTATGATAAAGTATCCGATGACTGAAGTTAAAAGAGATTACTACAGTAAGAGGTATAAGTGCTCTGTCACTCCAGCCATCGGAAGAAGCTTCACTGATATGTCAATCCACCTGTCCTAGAAAGCTCAAATAGCAACTGGTATAAGAGGGACGGTCACTTAAAAAACCCTGCTCTTTTAACAAAGCAGAAATGGGTATGTGTGCCTGCTGCTTAGCTAAAGAGAATATTTCGAGAGAACCCTCATTGTACCAAAAATGATCTATAACTGGCCCTTCCTGCAAAATCACAAACCACAACCAGTCGGTACTTTAACAAAATTTTGAACCAATATATACATGTATACGTAAAAATTTTAAAAGAATTAGCTTTGCAGACCAAGACAAGGATCATAACCAAAAAAAGAAGGAAATATTTGACATCAAGAAGCATTTTTTCTATTGAGAAGGAAAAAAAAAAAGATATTGGTTCTTCCTTTATATTCTACCTCAAGCAGCTCCAGACAAGGTTGTTCTTCCCGCAGGAGGGAGTCTAGTAACTTTTCCGACTGCAACTGTTTTTCCTATATAATCACACCAGTTGTTTTAGTGGCCACCAAGGCAAAAAGACAACCATATCACACTGCTTACACATTTTCTAACAGGTCTAAGTACTTTTTACTACTAGCGTACCTTCAGACCGAAGTGTAAACCTTCCAAGTTGTGGAAAATCTGAGAAGTTCTCTATACATATCAAGTTGTTCACCTGTCAGACATGAAAAAAGAATGAGGTTACCATGGTCGAACAAACATGTTGGAAAAGAATAAATTTAGACATGTCAATTTTCTGCCCATAACAATATGATTTATGCCTTGCACAAACCTTTTGCTTCTGTTTACCATAACTAGTGATACGAGATCCCATCCAGGGGGCTAAACCCTCATCTTGCCTTCCTCTCCCTCAATTTCAAAAACTCTGAAGTGAAGGGGGACTGGGGACAGGGGATCCTTTTCCTTCTCCTTTTCTCTCTTCTCTTCTTTGTCTCCCCTTCTACTCTTTCTCTTCTCTTCTTACTCTTCCTCTTCCCTTCCTATCCTCATCTATTCCCCTTCTTCTCCTCATCCATTCCCCTTGTGTTCCTCTTCCATTCCCCTTCTGTTCCTCTACTCCCCCCCTCTTCCAGGCCCCAACTAATTTTCTCCCCACAGTTCACGCCAATCCTCCATCTATACAGGTTAGAGATTAATAACTACCCCACCGAGTTTTTCAGTCTCTATCCAGAAAACCTGCCAGTGTCCAAGCCAAAGCAGTTCGACCACCTGGGCCTGACCAGGTTTTCTAACAGAGGCCACACCACTCCCAAAATTATACAACATTACCTTAATTGGAATTTTTACTTCAAGCAAGTCACACATTACCTGAATACGACATACTATAACAGCACCATTCTTCACAAAAAGAGCTTTCTTCTTAAGCACTTTCCTGGTTTTAGGGTCCATCTGCTCAAACAGCTCCACGATCTCACACTCTTCAACAACTGAATGTATGTGCAGCACAGCTTTGTAGCCAGCAGTAAAAATGGCCTATTGCACATAATATTTAATAGATTCCTTAAATGAGATAATCTGCCAAAAGCTAAAAGCACTAAAGTAATGTGCAAATAGAGAAGGGGTCTAGTAAGAAATACATTATCAACCAACTCTAGAATCTGCAATTGTGCATCAAATTCTGAAATAGCATTTATCGGTCTATCTGCAAGATGGGGAAAAGGATAAGCCACATCGATGAATGAATAATTTCTAAAAGATTACTCTCTTTGCATTATGGTTCAGAAAAACAAAACAGTTTCTTCTCTTTCATCCAAACTTAGTTTATTTACACAGTAGTATATGATATGGAACAGTAAACTTGATATGCCTGAACATAAGATGAAGTTCCACGGCAGCAAAGAAAAAAAAAATTTTATAGTTTATTCAATAACCAAAAAAAGGAGCACAGATAAACATCCCTTCAAAGAGGAAAGAGACATTGTCCTTATTTTTTTCCTTTAAAGCTTCAAAGAAATAAAAACTAACATTTTCAATCCAATCAAATTTATATAAAACTGATGTCAATAATGATGACATACCAGTACTGCATAACACAAAACCACTGAGTATGTCCTCTTCTTCAACATCTGATAGTTTTACTCTGACATTTTCACCAGGACCTGCATGTTTTACTTTGTTTTCATCGCAGTGTAAGCCAATAACTTTAACATGAGCCTGCAAAGGAGAATATGCAGACAGAACTGAGGACCCATAAAAAAAGTGATACTTATGAACATGAGAAGCTTCCCTAGACAACCATCTCCACCACCAAGCACGGGAAACTAACAGACCTTATTGGGCATGAGCAAAAGTTTGTCGCCCTCCCGCAAGGTACCAGATTCTATTTTTCCCATAACTACTGTTCCCATATCTTTAAACTTGTCAATTATTGGCATCCTACAAGCAAACACAAAACACAAAATATATATGATCTCATACAAGGTAAAGATCCAAAATCAACATAAATGTGTTAACCACAACATGAAAATCAAATCATTTGAACTCAGCAATGAGCAAAGTTTACAACTTCCAAGTACAAAATAACATTTCAGGACCTCCCC
This sequence comes from Aristolochia contorta, assembly GCA_022405105.1. NCBI lineage: Eukaryota > Viridiplantae > Streptophyta > Magnoliopsida > Piperales > Aristolochiaceae > Aristolochia > Aristolochia contorta. Next base: position 232,632 of record JAHZSQ010000069.1, read on the forward strand.
TTCCAGCTCAAGGGTGGGTGTCTCACCAGCTAAGTTTACAACTTCTAGATAGCTAGCCAAAACCCCAAACCTGATGGAGCGTGGCAACCTAAGCCCATATTCAGGTCTCACCCCAAGACTGGGACAATCAAAGACTTTGTAGTCAATTGCAGAGGCACTCCATGACGACTCTCACTCCAGATCAAGTAACCATTCGTGACAACTTTTACCAAGGGACCAAGCAGCCCTTTTCATCGGTTGCCCCGCTACGACATTCAAATCCTTGATGCTTACCATACTTTGACCAATGGTTAAGTACCAAACCAATATGACAAAATCTTTGCAAAAGATGGAAAGCAAAAGACTCGCCTTAACCTAACTAGAGTGGCACAACCCTCCTGGGACCACAAAACTGTAAATAAGAATGCCGACTAAGACTCCAAAATGGTTGAATGCCCAATACCATCAAACAGAGTAGATCTTGAAAAATATGTGCTCTAAATAAACTAACAAACATCATGGCAATCTCAAAAATAAAAAATAAAAATAAAAAAATCATCAAATAGACTCACAATACAGTAGAAACAGTCAGGTAGTAATATTATTCATGGTAAGCAAAGCTCTGAAATCCACACATACCATAATAAGAACAAGAGTTTCAAAATTAAAAAGAAAATTTTTCCCAAACCAACTGAAATTAGATAAATACTCAAGACAACCAGTATGCAAACAATATTCAACTATAGTATAATTCATAAAAATTCAACGAATTGAACATACAGAGTTTCTTTAAATTGAAAAGCTGAAAAGAAATAAGGGTATATACATCACAAGTAATAAAATGAGTAACAGCAAACAAAGCTAAACAATTCTGTAACAAAAGGGAAAAAGATAATAGAAATAAAATGTTGCACTTCCACCTTAGTGGGCCTTTAGGGTCCCTTGCAGGAGCTTCAAGAGCATCCAGGGCTTCAAAAAGACATTGACCATTCCACCATGGGCAAACACTCTTATCCAATCTTTCCTTCATGTTTGCACCCAGCAGTCCAGATATCGGAAGAAAAACAACATCTGCAACAGAAAAGATAATAATCATTACACCATGCATATGCACGGGCCATTCTCTAATTTCTTTGTTTGATGCACACCGCAGCTTCCTTCTGAAGGGTATGTAACAGATGACATATCAAAGAAGTATTAAAAAGAAAATAAAATAAAATAACAAGACTACCTTTCTTAACATTGTAACCAGAAGTCCGGAGGAAAGGGACCATCTTCGATTCTATTTCATCATACCTGATAAACAAGCAATTGATAAAGTAAAACTTTTTTTTACTACAAGCAACCAAAGCAAAATAAACACAGTGAAATCTCACCTTTCTTTGGACCAATTAACAGTAGGGTCATCCATTTTATTTACAACCACAAGCAGCTTAGAAACACCTAGTGTCTTTGCAAGCTGGACATGTTCACGGGTCTGGCCACCTCTCTCAAATCCAGTTTCAAACTCACCCTTTCGAGCTGATATTACCTGAAACAAAATGATTCACATAAACTAAGTACACCTCTACATAATCATATTACTGGTACCTAAATTATAATCTGTCACACAAACATTACCAGAACTCCGATATCTGCCTGGGAAGCACCACTAATCATGTTTGGAACATAACTCTTGTGACCCTGAAAATTAGACAGCAAAATGAAGAGTATAACTGAGCAACAGAAAGAAGAGAATTTTTTTCATTTTTTTCTTATTTTCTTTTTCTTTCATCAAACTAGATCTTGGGACGCACTTGGAAGCCAAAGAAGAAAATACGCATACGCGTGCAAACCGCCCTCACAAGAGACGCATGCGTAAAATGAAAAATGATACAATTAACAAGCACTTACAGGAGCATCTAAAATGGTGAACCTTGTTGTTGTTGTCTCAAAATGAGCTCGGCCAACTTCTACAGTAATACCCTATAAGAATATTAAAAATGTTATCAACTATGAGAAAGAGGAGTAAACATCTGAAAATTGCATACCAGTACAACAAGAAATGGAAAATGCATAATGAATTAGGAAAATGTGTTGCAAGTCCTGCTTTGCAATGTGAAATTGGTGCCAATGGCAACACTAAAAAATTCTTTTTTTTTAGAATAGTAACACAAAAAACTCTACGTGTTTGTATCCAACGACCACAAGAAATAGGAAATAGAGACTGAGGATACCAAGACCTGGATTCAGACAACTCATTCCAAGCAGCAAAGAAATAGGAAAAAGAAAATAAAATCGATTTAGGGATACTTGAACACAAACCACATTTTTAAAAGTTATAATTGGTAGCATAGTGTAAAACAACTCCTCAGGTAATAGCAATGTAGAAAAGCAAAGTGAATAACTGTCAGCATGAATTATATGATCAGCATATAATTAGAAAAAAATGAAAAAGAAGCATAAGTTATAATATATAAAGCAAAGCCGAAAATGAGGTTGATTGAAAAAGGGGAAAATAAATATACCTTGACTCGCTCCTCCTCATTTGTATCCATAATGTATGCCATGTACCTATCACAAACATGAAAAAATCATAAACACAGTATTATACTAAACGGCTACCAGAAAAAGTAAAAATGGTATAATACATGTCAAAAAGATGAACTGAAACACTTCTTAAATGCATGAAAATGGTATAAGCACAATGTCAATTAAACTAAGACAACAAATAAAGAAGACGAGCATAGATAAAGTAAATGGGCATGAATTACACAGAAATACAGAAAGAAAAATTAATAAGAAAATAAGGAATATAGTAATAACTAACAAAGAGGATAGTAGTAAATAAAATAAACTGGAAACATTAATCTGATAACAAGAACATACCAACTTTCTCTGCTCTTATCTTTGGCTTCTTTCTCATATTTCTGAATTGTTCTATCATCAACCTGCCCACTCATGAAAAGTATCTGCCCCCCAATTGTAGATTTACCAGCATCTGCCACCCATCATATTAATGAAGAGAATTAATATATGCAACTAGTAAGGAGACAATTATAGTAATAAATACGGAATATGATTGGCTTGCCAAAAAAGGTCATCTGGTAAATAATATGTCCCCCGAGTTGAAGGGTGTCGACTTTATTCATACAAAGAAAACAGAAAACCAACATGACAGTACCAGAAAACCTTGGAAAGTAAGGATATCTAAACCATTTTGTCACGTGTCGCTTACTCAAAGTAACATAATGCAGATCTAACTAAAAAGAATTTTCTCGACAGACTCACTCACCGACATGACCGATAAAGACAACGTTCAAGTGTCGTTTCATTTTTATGTCGTCTTCCTCCTCTTCTTCAACTTGTTTTGAGGCAACGACATCCTTATCTTTTCCTATAGGTCAGCCAAGACAGTCACGAACAGCATATATCAAATAATGCTCACTCTATCCAACTTTAACCCCATCATAAGCATGCCAAAATTGAAAATGGTCCACACCTTTTGGCTCCAGTTGCAATGATTGGAGGGATGACTGTATCTCTTCCTTGGCAACTGAGTGAAATACAACACAATATAATCAAAAAAAAAAAAAAAAAAACCATCCATGCCATATCAGCTGTGCATTACTACCCTTGAACATGTCTAAGAATTAGAAAGTATGAAGTACGCAGCATTAAACATGTCAAATCACACAGAGAGATACTTGAGGTGATGGCCAGTGTACACAAGTCCCAGCCAATGTGAACCTACCCTCTTGTTGGACTGCGCTATCATTCAATACAGGTTCCTCTCCTTCTTCTTTCTTAGGAGGTTCAGCATCCCAATCAGATTTCTGATCCTCTTCCTTCTGCTGCAAGTCAATATCTTCTGAGAAACTCATGTCCTCATCACGTTTCCCTGTCAATTAAGCCTCATAAATACACATCAAAATCATTTCCAATATAGTAAACCACATTAAAAAATATTCTCTAAATTGTAAACCAAATCAACCTCATGTCATAAAAAAATTGAAATAAAACAATCTTTCTACTTTTTCGATCAATAAAACAAGAAACCGTGGGGCACTTAGAAAGGTGATGCAGCGAAGAGTTCAGCTGTGTTCCTTAATCTCGAAGACAACTTTCACTAAAAATATTAAAGTGTCCTAATCATTCAACCCGCCGTCGAAATAAAAATTCCATCCGCATCAAAAATTTCAATAGTCACAGCTCCTTTTCTACAGAAACGAGATAGTAGTTTCATTCTTTCCGGGAAAGAGCGCGGAGGCTGCTACCCTAAAACATCTTTTTTTTCCTACCAATACCTCAATTTCTACGCACCTCCGCATTCAAAAATTACAGTAAATTTTGGTTAAAGTATGAAGTTTACACTACGAAAAAACGAAGAAAAACCGAAACAATTTCCCGTCCTCGGAAATTGGAGATGCGAACGGCTTAACCAGGCTGATTCAATAAACAAAAATAAACGAACAAACTATGAACAGAAAAAAGGGAGAGGTTTCCTCCTTACCGTCACCGTCTACGAGCTGCCGATCGAGATCCATATCCGTAAATGAAATCTAGAAAGTGCGGCAGCCGGAGAAAGGATTAGCAGCAGTGTCTGAACTCGGAGGCGGTAGCGACTGAACAATATACCCGAGGCGAGCCGAACGCAAACGCAAGCCGTTCCGCGAGTGCACCGTGTTCCCACGGTTCATTTAGCGCGTAGGGTTTAGTGTAGCTCACTCAAATCATCCTGGTCTATCTTTTACGTGGCCATCTCCACCATACAGCTGGCATATGAGTTTTGGATCTACCAAAATCGTGAGCATTTTCCTGAAAAGTTCGGTAAGTAACTAATTAGTATGTCCATTTTTTTTAGAGAACGGCTGTAACGTAAATTCCTAATTACTTCTCCAAATTCCAACACGTTAGTAGTAAATATTTTTAAATTATTTTTAAATTATTTTAAAATGCTCGTATCTTCTTTATGTAAAAAAATATAAATAGTATCCTTTCCTAATGTGAATTCTAATTTTTTAACTAAAACTATGATCCCTATTTGGGATCTGGATTGCACGAGGATATATTATAACAACTAGTTAAAATTATAAAACAGTAAAAAAATTAGTTTATATTAATCGAGATCTTATGTACCTAATTCATACATCGAATATTTGAAGAGGATCTTCACTCTTAATATTTCAAATTGAGACGGTCCCAGTCCCTGTAAAATGTATGTTATAATCGAGTAATGGTTGGGTGACTTGCCGAGTTGAATGTGACTCAACCGAGTAGACTCAGTTTTTTAGTTTGTTCTCAGATCTGGTCTATGCCAAACTCGTCTGAGCCGAATTCCACGTCGATGAAATTAGATCACGATTAATAAACTCGTAATCCCAACACTTACGTTACTAATAAAACTGCTTGGGCCAAGTCGATGAAATTAGATTCGACCCCACTGAGGTGATGATCAACTCCGAATTTCAAGTATATATCTGAGCCGAATCTCACGTTCACATAATTACTTATCGTTAATCGGATCGTACATTATAAGAATAAAGAGGAAATATATATTTTTTTTATCACCCAGAAACATCGAACTCATGAAAAATAAAAGCTGGAAAACTACGCCAATCACCCGTACGTGCATGCAGAAAGAAATTAATCCAGGGTAAAAGAGCTACTAATTAAGCTTAAGAAAATATCAGTCCATTTGATCTTAAAGATCTGAACGAGATCAGATGTCATAACGATCGACATAATAATTAACAACATTAATAGGCCTCTTCAAACATATCGATGAAGTGATCTTCTAGAGTACCTATAGTAACGCATGCCAACCCCATTAAATGTCTTGAGATGCGAAGCCGCAGCCCGTATTTCATCATCAATATTCCGGCCGACGTCGGCATAAAAACCAGACAACTCTTGAAGCTCCTTACAACCCCGCAAAATTATGAGAAGAGACTTACGGGACAACCACGTATCGACGAGCTTCAAACAGGTAATCCTGGGTAAGAAATTGACTAAGGCAGCTGCGTACTCGTAACGGAATTCACCCGCCACTTTTAGAACACCCAATTTGTTGCAGTTTTCACCCAAAACAGGAAAAATGTCATGTACGAACGAAAGACGGAGACAATCAAAATACACAAACTCGAGATTTTTCCATTTTGCTAAACTGTTTTTCAGACATTTCATAACTCCCCGACGATCATCCTTGACATACTCATCATGGAAATAGTCACATAAAAATGAAGAACATGAAAGACTAAGGTGTTCCAAGTTTGGGCACCTGCAAGTCAATACAAGTACACGTGCTCAGAATTAATTAAAGCAATGGAAATTAATTGGGAAGTGTATATATAAAAACGGAGGATATTACTACTACTTTAAAAAGCTTTACTAGGCAGCTTACTTCTCGGCAAAATATGCTAGCGACCCACCAAGGGTATCAAAGAGATTGTAATCAAGGGCCACGACGCAAGCTCCTCCAAGGTCGGCCAATTTCGTCAGACGTGAATCTTCGCCGGGATAATGATCTGTTTCCTCGAAATTCAGATACTTCCAGCAAAGAGGGCTGCGAGAAGCTTCATACCAGGATTTGCAGACAAAGGGAACGGCAGTAATTCTCTGTTCGAGATAGACTTTCTGGAATATATTCTCCAGAAGCGGCAGAGGCAAATCTCTCCACCTGTTCGACGGGCTCCCTTCCATTCCCTCCTGCTCCTCCATGAATCTTGTCTAGCTGCTGGTCTTTTTCTAGTTGCCCAGATGAGACTGCTTAAATACTTTCGGAAAGATATATCGAACAGAAGCACAAACGACGCTAGTGATTCTTCTGCGTCGATTTATGGACGATTTTCTCCATAATTAGGTCGAGGTCTGCAACACGTACAGTATGCGTTGAGAAAATCTTTCTGGAAATTGGAGACTTTTACCGTTCTCTCTTTAAACAAGTAATTTGTTTTGGTAACTACACAAATAAAGTTAAGAGTTTGTAAAGGATACAGATATCTACACGACTAAGGAACCATGAGTCATAACTAGATGGGTCTCTTTAATTAATTTGGAAGGAATCCTTATGCATTTTAATTAATTAGTTTAAATTTATATAAAGGAATAAAAGAATTAATTAATCAATGAAAAAATCTTGATAATAAAACAATCTTTCATCTTGATCGCAGTTGTCAATTTTAAAAGATAGTTTGTTTAAAATTAATGCCAATGGCCCAATAAAAAAAATTATATAATTTTCACATATCTATAATAGCAAATAGTATCAGAAGTTCGAATTTGACAGAATTTACATCTCTGAAATTCGGAAGGAAATCGATTCCATGACTATATTATAGATTAGAAAACTTAAATTTTATGGAACTGTTCATGCCCAAATTATCTTTGAGTACGGGAAGCTTGGGAAGAGCCGATAGTTTTGGCAGCAAGCTTATGGGAGCAACTGCTCAACCTATTGCGATCGTTTCAAGAGAAAGAATAAAGCCATCACTAGAAGAAAACCGGGTTTGGGCGACGGATCGAATTAGACCCGTCGCCGGTTAACCCAATGGGCGACGGGCCAAGCCGACACGTCAACTGTGTGGAGTGGTCGGCCATCAACCGTCGCCCAACGTCGCCGCCCTTCGCCGTCGCTCGCCCTCACCTTTCCTCAAATTCTTCTCACGACCAAGAGTTGAAGCCCGCGATAGGCTTCGGAATCAAGCCGAAGGAATTGGAAGATACCATTTCGACGCCGGATAGCGTCGATTCCCACGCCAGAGACGTCGTTTCTCACCTCAAATCGACGGATTCAAGTTTAATCCTAGGTAAAACTTTTGTTCCATCCCGTATTTCTCAGGTATTTTTATCTCTGTCGCTTTCTCTCTCTTCCCCTCTCACTCTCAGCTTCTCCGTCACCTCTATCACTCTCCATCTCAAAGCTGGGAGGTTGGCTTGCTCTGGGATAGGGCTCGGACTAGGAAGATGAGAACGATGATAGGTTTTTTCGGCATCTTCTTCCGTGATTGCTGCACCTTCCGGTAGACCAGCATTGGTTTTTCTTTTTTCCTTTTCTGTTTTCTGTATGCTATGTGGTTTGCTTTCTAATGTTATTGAGGCAGGGATTAGATTTATATAACAAAAGAAATGGAAGATGAGAACGATGATTAGTTCCTCCCTGCTGGTTTTCCTTGAATTTTCTGACTCTTTTCTTACTGTCAACTTCGACTGTTTTAGCTCCTAGGTGTACCTTTTTATATTCAACTAGTGAAGGTCTGACTATAAACTGTTAAGTTGTGTTAGCTCCTAGGTGTACCTTTTTTGTTTATGGTGATTCTCCATTCTTTTTTATCTTATTGAGCCGTTTTTTCTTTTTTGTATTTGGTAAGTCGAGGAAGGCATGTGGATTTAGAGCTATAGAGGTCATGGCCGATGTTGCTGTTGCTGATCCATTAGCAAACAACAGTACTCCATTTGGTGGGATCGGTTCAATATCCCAAACTGAAGCAACAATGAAGAGGAAGATACCGTCTGAGCTGTGGGTATGTACCTTGCCTGTTTACCTTTCTATTTTCGGTGTTAGTAGCTCGAAAGGTACAATCCGGCTTATTGACATGCGATAGTCAGCTTTATGTGATAAACATGCCAAACTGTAAGTACCATTGCTCTGTATTATTTATAAGGGGGTTGATGTGTTCGAAAGCATACTACTGGAAATCAGTTAAAACAAATTATACTGCTGTAACTTCGACTGTGTTAGCTCCAAGGTGTACCTTTTTATATTCAACTAGTGAAGGTCTGATTATAAACTCTTTACTGTTTTGGGGCATTTAGTTTTTAAATTTTTACTTGATTCCACTTTGTATTACTTGTCTTTCTGAAACATCTGCTTTATTTGAATACTTTTCAGGTAACTAGTATAGGCGTAAGTACCGAGTCGGATTGTTAATGGTCAAGGACTGTAGTGAAGAAACTCCCTTGAAGGTTCTGAGGATGAAGGTTTTTAGTGTAATTAATTAGTGGATCGTTTTTCTGTTTGGCTCATATGTGGGAATGGATATGAATAAGGTTTGTTTAAATAGTGTTGCTACTTTCATAGTTGGAGTATTAAAGTTGTGTATGTGAACTTTGATTTTATTTTATATAATTTATTAACAGAGGTACATCAACTATTCAAACAGGGGAAAAATGATAAATCGATGAATCATGCCGATTATTTTTTTTTTTTTTTTGAAAAATCCAAAATTGGGGCGACGGTTTCAACCGTCGCTCAAACTACACAATATTGGTCCCAAATTAAATCAGAATTCCGGCGACAGTTAATACCGTCTCCCAAATCAATTTAGAAAATTTCCTGGGACTGTCTTATTTTGTTGCCCTATCTAGGCAAAGTCAATCGTCGCCCTAAGTTTCCGTATACAAACACTAGGGCGACAGTGGTAATCGTCGCCGGAGACTTTTCGTATAAAAACTTTGGGCGACCGTTGAAAACCATCGCCCAAGAGTTTCCACCTACGCCCTAATAGGCGACGGTTCCATTTCGTCGCCCAAACCTGGTTTTCTACAAATGCATTGTTTTGGCAGCAAGCTCCTGGCAATTGCTTGTGAGTTCTTTTCCAATTTTTTTCTTTGTGCTCCTTCGATTGTTTTTTTACTGGTTTACTTGCTGATGAACAGTCAATGTTACATGCTAAGTTCTCTTAATTACTGTTGTTGTATCAAGACGAGAAAACTTTACATCTCTTGGGAGCATCAAATTCTGCTTGTAAGTTCTATACTTCCAATTTTTGTTTTGTTTTTTTTTTGTTCTCCTAATTTATTTAAAGATATTGTGTTTAGTTTTCTGTTTCTTTGTAATGAATGTAATTCTTGTGTATTGATTATGTGTTTCACATGTACATATATAGTTACACGGAGGAGAGAGTCCGAGATAGTTTAGGAAACAAACTCGGAATTTTGATGAACAAGAAATACTGATTTACAGAATTTACTTAATATGGAAACACTAGGATTGTCTTCTGATCATGACTCGTCCGGCCTAATCTATGAAGAGTCTGTATTCAGTAAAACTCTCTGTCTAGAAGATTCTGAGAGATCTCTGCCACTAACATTCCCCCGCAAGGTTGGGGTCTTGGTAAAGATGCAAAGTTTGATTAGAAACCGAGAACTGGCCTCGGAACAATCCTTTGTTGAATATATCAGCCACTTGATCATGAGTGGATATATATTTGACCTGCAACTGCCCATTACAGATGTGTTCACGAATAAAGTGATAGTCAAGTTCCACTTGCTTGACCTTGCCATGAAAAATTGGATTGGCAGTTGTGTATGTAGTTGAGAGGTTATCACACCATAGGGTAGGAGGATCTCGCAAAAATATTCTGAGCTCTCGAAATAGTTGAAGAACTCAAGAGACTTTACCAACAGCAAAAGCTAATGCCTTATATTTGGCCTCAGCGCTGGAGTGGGCGACTGTGGGTTGCTTCTTGGAGGACCATGAAATGAGAGACTCTCCAAAATACATACAAAAACCTGTGACAGAGAGCCTATCATTAGGGCAGCCTCCCCAATCAATGTCACAATAGACATCCAAGCCATAATCATGAGCCGGTTGAATGAGAAATCCATGATGCAATGTGCCCTTCAAATAATCCAATATCCACTTGACCGCGGACCAATGTACTTCAGTGGGTGCGTGCTAAAATTGACAAGCTTGATTGACCGCATACTGTATGTTTGGTCGAGTAAGTGTCAGATTTTGGAGAGCTCCAACGGTGGATTGATATTTTGAAGCGTCAAGAAGAGGATTCCCCTCATGTTTAGATAACTTCGAACCTGCAACAACTAGAGTGGAGAGTGGTTTCACATCGGCTAGGTTAGGAGATGTAACAAATCAGCATTGTACTTTGACTGGCATATATGAAGACCAACCTTCATGCGAGTCACCTCAATGCCGAGAAAATAATGTAAATTACCAAGATCTTTGATTGAGAACTCAATCTGTAAGTTGCGAATAAGATCAAAAAAAGGAGAGGGAGAATCGCTTGTAAAAATCAAGTCATCCACATACACCAATATATATATATATAATCGAATCCGCATGTTGTTTGTATAACAAGGAAGAGTCCGCCTTGGATAAAAAAAAAACAAGCTCAAGGAGAAATGAGGTCAGACGATAGTACCATGCTCAAGGACTTTGTTTTAACCCATATAAGGATTTTTGGAGAAGACACACTGCTTGCGGCTGAGTGGAATCAATAAAACTAGGTGGTTGTACCATGTGCACCTCTTCTACGAGATCACCATTGAGAAAAACATTACTTACATCTAGTTGTTTGATAGGCCAACCTTTGCTCACTACCAAAGTGAGCGTGACCCGAATTGTTACAGATTTCACCACTGGACTGAATGTCTCAAAATAGTCTTGGCCCTCTCTCTGATTAAAACCTTTCGCGACGAGACGAGCTTTGTAACGATCAACACTGCCATCTGATTTGGTTTTGACTCAGAAACCCACTTACATCCAATAGGACGTCTCCCCTGCGGCATAGAAACAAGTCTCCAAGTGCGGTTAGATAATAAAGATTTAAATTCAGTTTGCATTGCCGCACACCATTCCGGGTACTTCACTGCTTGAGAATAACAAGTCGGTTCGAATGGAGTGGAAGGAGTAACCAACGGATGACACATGGAGTTTGGGTTTAAGAGACCCAGTCATTGACCGAGTAGTCATAGGATGGGTAGCATGGGGAGCACTGGGTTGGGCACTAGGTGGAGGAGCAGCCGGAGCCGGAGCTGGTGAAGAATCAACGATGGGGGACGGGTTTGGAGAGTCGGGGACTAGGAAGAGAGAGAATCAGTAATAGACTGCAAAGGCGAAGGCAGGGACTGACTGACAGATTGAGAACCGATATCAAATGAGACTGGAGATGACGATTTTCATGATGAGCGCTTGTGTAACAAAGGATGATGTAATAATTTCACGAGCTGGTTTAAAACAGACGTACCTGAGGGGGTGGGAAGCAATGCTGTCTTGGTGTATGGAAAAGATGTCTAATCGAAGATCACGCTGCGACTAATGTACACTCGACCGGTGGGCACATGAAGACACGTGTAACCTTTATGATTTGGGTGATAGCCCAGAAAAACACAAGGGACAGAACGATCATCCATTTTAGTATAATTATTAGGACGCAAAATGCGGGTAGCAGAGGCAGCTGAAAATACGCATAGTGGAATAATCATGTTTGCACCCAAAAAGGAGTTTGAATGGACTCTTTGAAGATAAAACTGGAGTTGGGAGATGATTTATTATATACGTGGCTATAGAAAATGCAAAATCCCAATGCCTCTTTGGTATTGAAGCTTGTGCAAGTAGGGTCATACCCATAGTTGCTATATGACGATGCTTGCGTTCAACAATGTCATTCTATTGTGGAGTGTATAGGCAAGATATTTTATGATGAATACCGCAAGAGGAGAATAGTTGTTTGAACTGAACATTAACAAACTTAGATCTACCATCTAACTAAAAAAAATTTATTTTCGAAGAGAACAGATTTTCGACAGAAGACTTGAAACGAGCAAACGAAGAATAAACTTTAGCTTTGGTTTGAAGTAAAAGCAACCACGCAAATCTGCTAAAATGATCTATAAAAGACACACGATACTTGAAACTATTAGTGGATATAGTAGGGTTGTGCCCCACACGTCAGCTAAGATAATGTACAAAGGAGATGGAGCCGAAGACAAAGATGTCGAAAAAGGCAAAGATGAATATTTTGTAACACAATAAGCAGGGCATGAAGCTAGTTTATTAGAATTTGAAACTTCAACATTAAGACTCCTAAGTACATTGCACAAAATAGAGCTACCTGGATGACCTAATTTTCTATGCCAAAAAGAAAAAGGAGATTCAGTAGAATGTAAACATGTAGGTGATGTAACATGATGAACGATGTAAAGTCCATTCCTATTCCGCCCCTGCAGCAGTATGCGACCCGAACTGACTTCCTGAACACAAAAACCATTAGAGTCGAAAACAATAGTGTAATTGTGGTCAGAAGTTAAACGGGAAACTGAGAGCAGATTTTTAAGAGAAGTGGGGACGCAAAGGGCATTACGAAGAGTGACCAAATTGTTTAATGGAAGAGACCCAATATATAGAGATGGGCAAACCTGAACCATTGTCGAGTATGATTTGATCTGGACCTGTGTAAGGGACATTGTTTGCAAACTGGAAGCATCTGAAGCAATATGGTGAGTGGTGCCCAAGTCAGTGTACCAAGTCGAGTCTAAATTTGGATTTGTCTGCGTCAAATAGGCTTGGGGAGGGTGGCTGGTGGGCTAGTATGCCAAATTAAATCGATTTCGGCATTGAAGAGCCACATGACCAATCTTCTGACAAATTTGACAAGTAGGTCTACCAGTGTTGTCACGTCTGTCTTGCTGTCCGCGACCTAGATGGGCACCCGTGTTTGGACCATGGCCACAGTTGGACCGACCACGACCTCTGTTGTTAGAGTGACCTCGACGAGTGCCAGAGAGTTCGAGTTGAGAAAACTGTTGTTGCATCTGGATGCGATGCTCTTGAGTAAGCAGCAGATTTTGCAGAGAATCGAAGCTATGCGTTTCGTCTCTGCTCGTCACTGACTGGACGAAGGACACAAATTCTTGTCCGAGGCTAGAGACATTATAATGCATGATTGTTTGGTTGTCAAGTGGCAGTTTGGAGGCAGAGAGATCATCAATGATCTTCTTGACGTTGTCGAGATATGCCGACATGGAGAGGGACCCTTTCCTAAGGGTCTGCAATTGGAACCGAAGATGGTTCAAGCGAGACTGAGAGGTAGAGGCATAGACAGCCTTAAGCTTTTGCCACACAGCCGCAGCAATGAGTAGGCCGAGTGTATGGCCTAGGGCAGCTTCTAAGAGAGTGGCAACAATCCATCTTTGATTTGTTTGATCGAGCAAGTACCACTGTATGTACTTCGGATTGGGAGCAGGTTTGGCCGAACTCTCGACATGAATATATTGAGGAATAAGAGATCCGTTGATGACTCCCATCACTTGCTGACTGTTGAGCACGGGAAGCATCTGTTGTCGCCAAAACAAATAATTTTGGTGATCCAATTTGATTGAGATGTAATGTGAGATATTTGAAATCGTCAGGTTGTACTGTCAATGAGTGGAACCGAGATCAAAGTACAGGCCACGGGGCGGTGGTGTCATGGGCGCATCATGGTTGAATACTGATGGGGTAGTAGAGGACGTGGGAGATTGAGAGGCCATTAGAGCAGATTTCCGAGAAGGAGGAAAAACGGGAAGGATATTTTCGGGAAGAGGAGGAAGACGAGGAACTAGGGTTTGTGCCTAGCGTTGACCTGATACCATGTAATGAATGTAATTCTTGTGTATTGATTATGTGTTTCACATGTACATATATAGGTACACGGAGGAGAGAGTCCGAGTCAGTTTAGGAAACAGACTCGGGATCTTAATGTACAAGAAATATCGATTTACAGAATTTACATAATATTGAAACACTAGGATTGTCTTCTAATCATGACTCGTCCTGTCTAATTTGTGAAGAGTCTGTATTCGGTAAGATTCTCTGTCTAGAAGATTCTGAGAGATCTCTGCCACTAACATTCTTCCCATTCATCAAATTAGCAAGAGACTTTGGTGCATAAATGCAATTATTCTGCTCTAATGCCATCTTAATTGCAATTAAAGCATCACCGTTAGGGAAGCAAACTATTGGGGCTTTCATCCTAGTTCGAAGTTCACACTACAACAAAACGAAAAAATCCGAAACAAGTTCCCATCCTTGGAAATTGGAGATGCGAGCAGCTTAACCAGGCTGATTCAATAAACAAACATAAACGAACAAACTATAAACTGAAAAAAAGGAGAGATTTACTCCTTACCGTTACCATCTACGAGCTGCTGATCAAAATCCATATCCATGAATGAAATCTAGAAGGTGCGGCAGCCGGAGAAAGGATTAGCAGCAGTGTCTGAACTCGGAGGCGAAACTAGCGACTGAAAAATATACTTGACGCGAGCCGAACATAATGCGAGCCAAACACTAACACAAGCCGTTCTACGAGTGCACCTTGTTCCCACAATTTAGCATGTAGGGTTTAGTGTAGCTCACTCAAGTCATCCTGCACATCTTTTTCATGGTCATCTCCACCATACAGCTGGCATAAGAGTTTCTGATCAACCAAAATTGTGAGCCATTTTCCTGAAAATTCGTTAAGTAACTAAATGTGTCCATTTTTTTTGAATAATGATTCGCGTACAGGCTTTGTGCGCGTGCCGTGCACTGAGCCTTCACATCCCATTAAAATATATTATTTCTTGGACTCGACTCACTCATTATTTGACACAGATTCTCCAGCAGTAGAAGACAAGGCACATTATAGAAGGCTGTTTAGAAAATTATTATATGCATCAGTCACAAGGCCAATTATTATGTTTGCTGTCAGTTTCGTAAGTAGATTTATGGAGGAACCACCGAAAATTCATCTAAAAGCAGTTTACAAAATCCTCATATTTTTTAAGAAGGCACTTAGAAGAGGAATTCTCTTTTGTAATCATGGGCATACAAACATTTGTGGTGCCTCAGATGCATACTTTGCAGGGTCTAAGACTGCGAGAAAATCAACCAGTGGGTATTGTGTGTTTGTGGGAGGAAATCTTCTAACATGGAAGAGCAAGAAACAGTCTGTTGTAGCATGATCTTGCTCCTCCATGAATCTTGTCCACTGATCTTTTTCGTGACTACTTAAATACTTTCAGAAAGATGGATAAAAGCACAAACGACGCTAGTGATTTTCTGCATTGATTCACGGACGATTTTCTCCATAATCACGTCGAAGTCTGCAACACAGTAAGCGTTGAGAAAATCTTTTTGGAGATTGGATACCGTTCTTTCTGTAAACTAGTAATCTGTTCTGGTAAGTATACGAAATTAGAGTTTGTATAGGATACAAATATCCACACGCCTAATGAAACACGAGTCACAACTAGATGGGTCTCTTTAATTTGAAAGGATTCCTTATTCATTTTTAATAAGTTTAATTTTATATAAAGGAATAAAAAACTAATTAACCAATTAAAAGATCTAGATAAAAGTAAGACAATCTTTCACCTTAATTGATCAGTGGTCAATTTTAATAGATAGTTCGTTTAATATTAATGCCAATATAAAATATTATATAATAGTGTGTCCAAGCCGTACATTGTATACTATTTTCATATATCTATAATTTCAAATTGTATCAGAAATTCGTCTGTGGACACGGTTGGTAAATTCAGGTGCTTCAATATTGCTGACACCTGCAGCTAGAAACAGTAGAGAATAATCAATCTCAGACTAGGTATTAGATTTTAGAATAATGCTAGTTGCACTTAGCCCACACACCTATCCCACGCACTTGTTAATCTAAACCATTGATGCCTAGGGTTTATCCTCTAGAAAATAGGATTTTATAATAAAAAATATTTGTAAGGGCTTAAATTAACATGTACGTCAGATAGGTGCGTCCGCTAGGTGCATCTAGCATTACTCTAAATTTTATTCCATTGATCTTTGATAGATTCGCAATTTAATTACTCGGCGACATAAATTAGGCCGATCAGGAAAGGTGCCGTCTTTGGAGCTTCTCCCTTGAGAAGGATGGATTAATAGAATCAATTAATGGATAGCCGCATGAGATCGGTTTCTTTTCAATATTACTGAAACAATATTACGTCTCTCCGAAGCCAATTAATCACCGAACTACATGGGCAGACTGTGGACATTTTATCTAAAACTTCTGAAAAATTAATTAGAACCGAAAAAGCGCTTGGGGAACTCCTTCCAATTTCTGCTTTATTCCATGCCTGCCGCTACCTGATCTTCTCGGCGGCGAAAACTGAGAAACTGACTACTGCCCTAATGGGGACAGAGATTTCTCATAGGAGTAATGAGATACCTAAATAACAACGATATATGACTTTCTAATACGTAGAAAAATGAAAAAAAGACTAGAATTGTAACTTATTCAATCACCCTTCAACTCGATCACGAGTTAGAGTATTAAAAACCTGTAAAACCATTGGACACATACTAGAATAAATCATGAGTTAGAGTATTAAAAACTACTTAGATCATTACTTTTCAAACATGGAAAGTTTAAGACATTTTGCTAACTCAATTTATAGAAAATTGCAACAATTCTGGCGGACCAAGCACCCTCTAATTTTATTTTTAGCAACTTCATAGCTAAATACCTGAAATCGCCACGAAGCTTGTATTTACCCATCATCAGATTCAAAACCCCCTTTATTAAGAGAATAATCTTATGAACAATTTTTCATCATTCAAACAGTAATGGTACATGCATGGTGCATTAATTAGTTTGGTGACCGTATAATCCTTAGGGATCGTAATCTCTGTAATCTTTATGTATTCCTCATATTGTACATTCCACAAATTGGTGGATTGGCAAAGACACTCAATTTGAAAACTGAACTGAATTGGATTGGCGGAGGTATTCCAATAATCAGATGGACTTTTGATGGCCTATAAAAAGAAACTACTAACAAAGGTTGATAGCAAGCTCATATTCGAAAGTATCACCTTTTGATCAGGTGACATGTGTGGAATATACCCCTTCCACCATCTAGCAAACCTCTTCGTTGCTCGTGTTCAAAATGTGACTCTATTGGAAAACTATGTCATTTATTATCTTTTCTGGGACTTTTCGTACATGGACTTTTGAGCTTCTTCTCATGATTGCACTTTTTTATTGTCCAAGATGTTGAAAAAGTTTGTCCCACATTGAATAGAAGTGGGAATAATTATGGGTATAAAAGAAAGAACCCACATCTCCATTGTAATGAAGCCTTTTGGGGTAAAACCTATAGCAAAACCGTGTGGGTTTGGCCCCAAAGCGGACAAACCTAATTCGTTTGTGGGCTTAATGAGATGAGGCCTAGTTTGTTCACGTCTCAGGCTTATTCGTAAGTGCTGCGACTGTGGTGGGAAATTAAAACATTGAAGAGCATATTTTGATGAATATCCACGAGAGGGAGTCAAAAGCTTTTTGTAAGTCAACTTTTAATCCAAATAAAGTGTTCTTCTTTCGTTTGGAATTAAACGAATTTATGATTTCATGTGCTAACAATGTGTTATCTATTATTTGACGGCCTTTGATAAAGGTTGTTTGGGTAGGGCCCACTAGTGACGGAATTATTATTTTTAGCCTGTTTGCTAGTATTTTTGAGAAGATTCTATATATAACATTGCATAGGTTAATAGGTCTAAAATCCGAGAATTTGTTTCGGATCTTTGACTTTTAGGATTAGGGTGATGAATATTTTATATAGACTAGGGTCAATAGATCCAGTCATAAATAAGGAAGATAAGTAATGTGTGAGATCTTCCATGATTAGGTTCCAGTGTTTTCTAAAAAGGATGGGTTGAAACCCATCTCCATCTCGGCTTTTGAAAGGGTTAATTGTGAAGGGAACATTTCTGACCTCTTTTTGCGCTCCCTGATGTGTTTTAAGGGTGTTTCTGGGTGAAAAATTTTCAGGGCCAGCATATACATTTGAGTTAGTGTATACCTATTTTAAGTGTTCCCACACTATAGATCCGATTTCACATCAGAGTCTAGAAGGCGTCCATCCAGCCGCGTGTTTCTGCTCAACAGCACCACGTTTATGATTTGAATATCTCGATCGAAGACTCAGCAGGTTTACGACGAAGGCCCCGTATCTAAAGAAAATTTTTACCCGATTTTACTGAGGACTTCCCCTGTTTATAACAACGCCTACCCTGTTTCCGTTAAGCTCAAGTCCTCCTGAGTCTTCTCTTTGTCGAGATTGCATTCATACGAAACCCACTATTACTTGCCGCCGAGAGCTGTGAAATTCTTTCCCATTTATAATGGACCAGCTCCTTGATACGGGCTTCACTCGTGAGCTCGTATGCTCACATGTGATCGTGGGATAAGTGTGCAAGACCCATCCAACTATCTGGCAAATTTTCTTCATCACCTTCTTATTATATATTTCTTAAGAAAAGTTTCTATGAATGAACAACATAAGAAGACGGAGATGAAAGGAGAAGTCCTGGATCGCACAATTCACTGTTAGAATTTTTATGGGCACTAATAGACAGTAAATAGGGGAGAATATCCGGGACCCAGCCTCTTTCTTGGGCAACAAATTCTCCTTCAGCCAGAGATTTTTGTCCCACCCCTTGGCCTGAATATTAAAATAGGATCCACGGAGAAGGCGCAGTTGAATAGTAACGTCTAGTTCCATCGTAAGTTCTCTCCTCTGATAAATACTCTTTGCGCGCCGTTCTTGCAGTATCTTTCATGCAACATCGCGCCCTCCTCGATAGAGCGTCGCCGGGACGCTCTATGACACCGGAACGGGAGGCAATTAAAATAAACACCATCCTAATGGAGGAAAAAACAAAAGTTACTCTCACCCTTGAGTCCCAGACTTGCTTCGCGCGAGGACACTTTCCTGTTTGAGCATCGATTTCTATAGAAGAAAAAGAAGGGGAGCGACACCCTTGCAATTGCAGAAAGATCAGCTCCACTCATTAGGCGTTGCTCTCTGTCCCGGTCAAAGTGTATTTCCTATGGTAAGGTCAGATGCAAGAACAGAGTACAGTATTAAAATATCATAAGCTCTCCACGAGTTCCATGCGCAGGACAGGTTCAGCCTGGTCTCCATTAATTTAAAATCTTAGAGGCGAGAACTCTTATGTCCACGTCGTATAATTTATTCTCCCAGTGGCGGAAAATCCATTTTATAGAGATTTATAGAGATTTCATTTTTACTCTCTGCGGATACAAAGAGACCAAGCGTCTGTGTAGAGGAAGGGAATTCCATCGCCTCAAAACTTCGGCTACCTAAATTAACAAATTTATGAGTAAACTTTTAACATCATTGATACGGCCATAGAAACAAAGATCTGTCTTTAAATTTTTGAAATTTGTAACCGTAAATCAGATATTATTTTATCATATAACTCACAAAATATAATCACAACCAGAATAATTAAATGAATGACAAACCCAAATTAAAATGTGAAAAATTAGAGAAAACTTATCCAAAGGTAACACAACCAGATTTGTAGTCCATCTAAGACAGCCCAAAATAGAAGGAATACAAGCACAACCTCAAATCGAGAGCTTGCCCAAAAAAAAAAAAACGATCCAGAAGAAACAGGGAGCCGAATAAAAAAAAGAGTGGTGATCATAACCTGCCCAATTTCATTGTGAGGGTTTACAACATGACTTAGCGTCCTCATTGGTAGTTCAGATAAGAGATAAAAGTAAGAACTTTCTTCCTATTCTATAGATAAGCCTAAACCCTAGACCTTATCTAGATTACCAACTAGGCTGCATGCATGACAGCCACATCAGGATATAAAAACTTACAGTAAAAAGTCACAGTACTGAAATCATTTTTCTAAAAAAAAATGTTAAGATATCTATGAAACATTCCAGTTAAGATCCTCAAAATGAGGATCTTTGACTTAACCGTTTCAAAACTGTAGAGTAACAAAATCGTAAATAAATTTAGGACAAACCTTACATAGACTGGCCCAATCCGGACCCAACAGGCAGGCTAGAAGATAACATCTGTCATTTTTCCAACAAGGATTACCGCCGTTCCCTTTGTTTGCAAATCCTGGTATGAAGCTTCTCGCAGCCCTCTTTGCTGGAAGTCCTTGAATTACACAGGAAATGTACTTCTCTGTATTTCAAGCTTATTACAATGATCACGTTTCGAAAGCTCCAATCTCAGTATGAATAAGAGTGCATGATTCATGTGGGTTTCAATGGAGTGGATCAAGAAAAATGGGGAGGGAGAGGTGGAGAGATTTGATTCTGCCGCTTGGAGGAAATATTCGAGAGGGAAATCTTGGTATGAAGCTTCTCGCAGCCGTTTGTGCTAGATGTTTGTTGTTTACAGGCGTTGCTCATCACTTCCGATGAAATGGGCCAAACTCGGAGGAGCTTATGTTTAAACATGTATTTTTTGTAAAAGAATACACTTTTAGCAAAGTTGAGTTGTGCAGAAGTTGATTTATGGTAGGTCTCTTGATTGAGGATCTTCCAACAGATCTTTGGCTTTAGAAGAAAGAAGCGAATTTTGGATAATAATCTACTAAACTCTCCTCTAGAGAGACCCTTGGTAAATATATCGGAAACTTGATCCCGAGTAACTTGATCAACCCGCTCTCCAATGAAATGATTATCAAGCTCCACATGTTTAACTATACCATGAAACTTTGGATTAACTGTAATATAGGTGGCTGATAGATTGTCACACCACAAGTGTAACGCTTAAGATGTTTAAAGCGCCTGCTAAAATTGACAGGCTTGATTCACTGCAAACAGTATAACCGGTCTTGTAAGAGTTAAGTAATGGAGAACACTCCCAAAATGACTAGCTGAGGTTTGGAAGCCTCTTTCCAACTAATAAATAAAGATCTTTTCTCTCAAATCTAAAGTTCCCCGGCACGTGTGGGTCTTCTTTTGGGCTCCTACACGTGGAGAGGCCCACGCACGAGCACCCGCTCCGATTCCATGTAAATGTGTATTTTCTTATGTATTACTTCTTCATGAATAGTAGTATGTATAGTTACAAATTAGATACATCTGGTTTAGGTAATTCTAAAGGAATAAGGAATCTTAACAAAGATAGACACAAATTTAAAGAATGAAAGAATACACGTTTTGAACAATATGAATTATACATAAGTTGATTTATGGCAGTTCTCTTGATTGCGGATCTTCAAATAGATCTTTTAGCTTGAGGAGAGATATTTTCTAACAATATGTGGAGGTCCTTGACTACAAACTCTTTGATACCCATTATGCCTTAACATTTTTTTGTAGAAAGGTAACCTTACTATAGCTAACCCTCTGGTTTTATATATAGATTGGCTTCCGAATTCCCATTTTTTTATTTGTTCGGAGTACAGTACTATTGACTTGCAGATGCCCAAATTTGAAACGCCTTAATTTTCTGGTTGTTTAGAGTTTGATAATTCTGAAGCAGTGTAATACTGTCTGAAAATTTTCTTTTCTTGTTTTTTTTTGCAAAAAGGAAAGATCTCGAGTTTTAGCATTTTGATTATTTCGATCCCCCCTTACACGACAATTTCCTTGTTTTGAGGGAAAACTGCAACAAATTGGGTGTTTTAAATGACCGTTGAATTCCTTGACGATGATGCAGCTTCCATTGTTGTTGGATGGTGATGTTAACTTCCCCGAGATTGATGAGGAAATATGGGCTGCGGCTATGTATCTTAGGACATTTGATATGGCTTACATAATACCGCTTACACGTTGCCTAAAAGGAACATATCGAATGATGAAGACTTCTCTTGTACAGATCTATCCGAAATGTAATTTTACTATTTTGTGCCATTGTGCTTTTTCTTTTTCTTTCCTGGATAAAAGATGCATTGGAGTTTTTGGGTGATTAAAATTTAATTTTCCTGCTATTATATATCTTTATGCTTGTATAGTTGGTTTCGTTGCTTATTAACAAGCGAAGTTGATATATAGAACTGCAAAAATGGGAGCAAAATTTAGGTACACAACCCTAAGCGAGTTACTCTTATCAATGCAACAAGAGATCACTAAAATTTAATTTTCCTATCTTGTTTACTCTTATCAATGCAACAAGAGATCACTAAATTAAGTTGCCGAAGTACCATGAGAACATAAATAAGTAAAATGCAAAAGTAATATTGATCGCATCTGTCACAATTAGTATGAATAAGATAAAAATGAGTTAAATGGGGTCACCTCGTATAAGCTATGTAACTTTATTTTGATATTTCTTACTTATAGTGTTGTACGAAATGATTGGAAAAAAGGCTAGAAAGCATGTAACGGAACAGAAAAAGGGATGAATATGGAATATAACATTTTCCCCTTTTTTCTGTTATTTCTTCTCTTCTTTCTTCTTCTTCTTCAAAATTCCCATAATTGCTGCTTTGGACTACGCCTTTCACTCGAAGATTTGCGGTTTGAACAGCTTGCTCATCTTGCAATTTTCAAAGTTTCAAACGGGTAATCACGGGTAGCATTCTGACAATGTCAGCGGCATATTGATCAAGGATTCTACTAGTAAGAATTAGAACACGTAATTTCTAGAAATTTTAACAAAAAAACAGAGAAAATGCCATGAAAGGGAAGATGGAGATAATCAAAACCCTCAAACTCATTTCGATTTTGAAACCAATTTGTTTCAGACATCCCACAGCTCCCACTGGATCATCAAAAAACAAACAACCAGAAAGATGGTGTTTCAAATTTGGGCACCTGCAAGTCAATAGTACTTTTCTCAGCACTAATTAAAACAACGTTGATTCGGAAGTACTAAAAGCAGAGAATTAAGTACTTTAAAAGGCTTTACTAGGCTTACTGTAAGAGGTGAAACTGTGACTTAATGCATTATTGAGAATCACATGTACATATCGGCTAGAGTCTAAGTGGTAGTCTAGCTCGACGTGCTTGACCCGTCCGTCAAAAAAGGGGTTGGCTGCAATATATGTGGCTGAGAGGTTGTCACACCAAATACTCGGAGGATCTTTGATGAAGATCCGAAACTCACAAAAGAGTTGCAACAACCAGGTCACTTCCGAAAAAGCTAGAGCCAAATGCTCGATACTCGGCTTCAGCACTAGAGCGAGCTATCGTTGGCTGCTTTTTAGAAGCCCAAGAAATCAAAAAGCCACCGAAAAAGACACAAACCTGTGACTGATCAACGATCATCCAAACACCCACCCAGTCTGCGTCACAAAACACATCAAGCCCAAAATTGGTGGTGGGCTGAATAATAAAACCATGGAGCAAATTACTCTTGAGATAGCACAAGAGATGTTTCACAGAAGACCAATGAACATCAGTAGGGGCCCGCTGAAATTGGCAGGCCTGATTGACAGCATATTGGACGTCCGGACGAGTAGGAGTCAACTTTTGCAATGCACCAACTATGGACCGATATTTTGTAGCATCGAAAAGAGGAAAGCCTTCGAACTTTGATAACTTGGAGCAAACAGCAACAGGTGTGGATAAGGGGATTAACATCTGCTAGACCAAGGTGGCCAAGAAGAGATATACTGGGATTAAGACAAGTGAATATATGTTCGGTCACAAGAAACTTCAATACCAAGAAAGTAATGAAGTGGACCAGGTCTTTAAACGAAAACCTTCTGGAGACAGGATACAACATCAACAATGTCATTGGATGAGCTTCACTTAATGATAATATCATCAATGTAATCCAGAATATAAGTAGTGGAGCGATCTCTATAACGATAAAGCAATGACGAATCTGCATGGGACATAGGAAACCAAGATCAATAATAGTAGACATTGGTCGATTGCACCATGCCCTTGGGCTATGTTTCAGGCCATTTAGAGATTTCTGAAGATGACAGACTGCTATAGGCTACAAAATGTTAATAAATCCCGGTGGCTGACTCATATAAACCTCCTCAAAGAGAGTCCATTGCGAAAAACATTACTGATGTCGAGCTGCCGAATAGACCACCCCTTGTTGATTGCCAAAGTGAGAACAGTACGTATAGTGACCGGTATGACAACCGTAATGAAAGTCTCGAAATAGTCTTGCCCTTCTCTCTGTGTGAACCCTTTGGCTACTAGGCCAGCCTTATACTTCTCAATGCTGCCGTCACACTTAGTCTTCAATCGAAACACCCATTTACAACTGTCCGTTGCCCCTGTGGTAAAGCTACAAAACACCGAGTATTATTAGCAAATAAAGCATTGAATTCAGATAGCGTTGCCTCACGCCATTTCGGATGCTTCACCATCTGACTATAACAAGTTGGTTCACTGGGCAGTGAGACAATTTAGAAATGAGGCCACGGCTTGAGGTTACAGTCATGGACCGAGTAGTCATAGGATGTGTGCCAAGAGGTGCAAGGGGCCGAGCCGGGGTGGGCTCAACAGGGACAGGAGACTTGGAAGAAGAGGTAGACACGGAAGCAAGTGGGTCTATATTCTCAGCTAAAGTGGGTGAAAGGGTAAGCATGGTCGGGACATCTAGATCAGGGGTAGCAGAGCTCGGAGTAGACAACTGGCAGGGGATAGAAGGGGTAACACACTACACTAGAAGTGGCAAGAGTTCAACTGGAGTAGTCAAATGTGATGGTGACACAGAAGTAGGAAGTAAGGTGGGCTGCGAGAGCGGAATACATGTCTCATTGAAGATCACGCTGCGACTCACGTAAATGCGGCTTGTCATGGGATCAAGACAACAATATCCCTTGTAATGATAATGGAAACCGAGAAAAACACATGCAGTAGACCTGTCAACGAGCTTGTAGGAGAATACAGTTGCAAATGTGGGTAAGAAAGACAACCAAAAGTGCGCATCAGCGAATAATCGAGTTTTTTTTCAAGGAATCTCATAGGGACTTTTAGAACACAACAGAGGTGTAGGCAGTCGGTTAATGATAAAATTTGCAGTTGATATAACTTTTAGAACACAATGCAGTTTGGGCAAAGAAGCTTGCGCAAGCAGAGTCAGACCCATCTCCATGATGTGTCTATGCTTGTGTTCAGCCAGCTCTTTCTGTTGTGGTGTATAAGGGCACAAAAGTTTATGATGAAACAAATTCTTATCCAGCTCTTTCAGCACTATCATCTGATGGAAAGAATTTTATTTTGGAGGAAAACAAATTCTTATCCAGATTTTTGAATGCAAGAAACGAAGAATACATATCTGATTTACGAGTAAGAAAATAAATCCATGTCAAACTCGAATTATGGTCAATGAAAGAGACAATACTTATAACCATTAAACGATGGAAAAGGACATGGTCCCCAAACGTCAGCTGAAATCGTATGCAAAGGTGCAGGTGACCGAGACTGCAAATTTGAAAATGCATGACATCTCTTTTTTATTAAACTTATAAACATCAATGTTCATAGAATGAAATAAAGCGCAAATTACTAAGCTACCTGGATAACCTAATCGGAAATGCCAAACTGAAAAGGCAGACGAAGCTGAAAAGAAACATGACAGAGATGCAGCCTGATCGACAATGTAGAGACCATTCTTATTCCTCCCCTAGAGTATTATTCTGCTCGAACTGACTTCCTGTACACGAAAACCATTAGAATCAAAGGTGAGTGTGCAGTTATTATCAGCTGTGAGCAGAGGGACAAAAAGGAGATTCTTTGAAGACGTTGGAACACAAAGTACATCACAAAGAGAGATAGAAGGAGTAAGTTTTGTACTACCAACACTCGATGTGGGGAGACCAGAACCATTGCCAAGGAGCACCTGCTCTAAGCCATTATACAGATCATTATCAGTCAATTGGGAAGCATCCGAAATAATGTGGTGCGACACACCAGAATTCGTATACCAGGCTGCGTCATTAGAGCCATTGATCTTAGCAGAATATTCTTGTCGAGTCGCAGTATGCTGATAAGAGAGATTAAAATGGTTCTAACACTGGAGTACATTATGCCCAAAGTTCTGACAAATATAACAAAGAGGACGATCAGAGGGCTCAGCTCGATCGTTCCTTTCACGGCCTGGACCAGAACTACATCCTCGTTTATTGCAACCGCGACCCCGCTGATTGCAGTTGGAGCGACCCTTGCCACCATGAGAGGCAACATTGGCCGAAAGAGAAGAAGTCGAGTCGATTGCGGACATTTGTTCCTGTAACTGGAGACAATGTTCCTTTAACTGGAAACAATGTTCCTGCATTAGAAGCATACTTTGGAGAGTATCGAAAGTTACCGGATGTTCGTGGCTGGTGACGCCCTGAGCAAAGGACTCAAAATCAGAACCAAGTCCGCCGAGAATAGAGTGAAAAATAGTGACATTGTCGAGAGGTTGTGAGAAAACTAAAATATCATCAACTATGCGCTTGATTTTGTCAAGATAGGTCGACATCGAAGAAGACCCTTTGCGTAACGATTGGAGATGAAGACGAAGGTGATTCAGCCGGGACTGATCGATTGATGCATAAACCGACCGAAGCTAGTTCCACATTGTGTTCACTAATTTGAGGCAGATTGTCTATCCGAGGGCAGCCTCACGAAAGCGTAGCTACGATCCAGCTGGATCTTCTGATCAAAGAGATATCACGGTGTGTAGGCTGGATTGACTTCAAGATGAGATGAGTCGGCGCTAGGAGTAAAGCAGTGGTGGAGGAACCACAATCCCATTGACGAGTCCCATGACAGAGTGACAGTTGAAGATGGGCAGGATCTATTGGCGCCATAGAAGATATTTCTGGCGATCGAGCTTGATGGAGACATAATGTGATGAGGATATAGAAGCTACAAGGAATGTCCATACTCAAGATCCAATTAAAGTTTTAATTGGGCCAATAACAAGGGGCCGAGCAAAGAGATCCAAGAGGAGTTGAATAACCACGTCCAATGAGCTATTCACCAGCATAATAACATGTTGATTACAAAAAAGTGACTAAAGACTGGTTTTACTCATCCAGGTTGATCTGGTGATAGCTAATCACATTCTAGAAGATCAACGATCCAATCAAGCTGAAATTCACGTTCTAGAAGATTCCAAGACTTAATCAAATCTTTGATGCCCAATTTGAGCTAAGAAGGCAAATAAAAGCCCATGGAAGATTCATGCACGAAATTGGGGCGTCTTCACTATACCAAGGTTCTTGCTTTGCTAAGCAACGGGTTGTTGTTCCATGCATTCTTGCTTCTCTTGAGTTCTTCGTCCATCTTTGATTCTGGGTTGTGTCACATGGTTTGCATCAGTTTGGTATCAGAGTTTGGGATTATCAGGTGTGCTCATTGTTTCCTTGTTTTATTTAGTCCACTTTTTTTTTCGTTGTTTCATTGTTCTTCTTCTCTTGCTCTTGTTCTTTCTGGTACGTTGTTGAGTCTAGATTTTGAATTCTAGTGTTTGTTAAGTTTTTCGAGGAGTTTGTCTAATTCTTATTTTATTTGAGTCAAAATATCAAAAACAAAAATCGAATATTTCTCTGTCTGTTCATTTTTCTCTTTGAGTTTTTTAATACACTTTCCAAATTCATAGATTTCAGAGTTTTACATCAATTAGGACTCTTGTACTTCCCTAATTCGAGGATTTTAGAGTTTAAGATCAATTAGGACTAACACTTCCTTAATTCGTTTGTTTCAAAGTTAAATTTCAATTAAGACTTTTGTACTTTCCTAATTCGTGGATTTTGCAGTTTGAGATGAATTAGGAGTCTTCACTTTCCTAATTCGCAGACTTTGGAATTTGAGATGAATTAGTATTCTTGCACTTTCCTTACTCGTGGATACTAGAGTTTAAGACCAACTAGGACTCTACCACGCACTTGGACTTTTATTCTCAATAAAAAAAGAGATAAAAAGGAAAAAGAAAAGGAAAAAAAAGTGAAAGAAGAACAGAGAGTCCCAAAGGGATAATATAACCCTAATCTAGTGACCTACGTTTTGGAAGAAAAGTGGAAGAGCAAAGAGGCCATAAAAATCAGGGAAGCCATATTCTCGAATTTCATCTTGTAATCCACATTCTATTCTCTTCCTTCTTGTCTTATCTAGCCAAATTTGGTTGTTTCTGGCCTTAGTTTGCTCAATTCACGTTTTTCATTGTTTCTGGGCTTATTCGGCTAATTCACTTGTTTTTGAGTTTGTTTCACTCAATTCTACTCGTTTCCTTGGTTTCTCTCTGTTTTAGGGTCATAGAATTGTTAATTGAACCTTTGATTGGTGTTCAATTCATTTGAAAAGAACTCAAAGAAGAACACGAGTTGCAACATAGAGAGAGAGAGAGAGAGAGAGAGAGAGAGAGAGAGAGAGAGAGAGAGAGAGAGAGACAAAGAAGGAAAATTTGAGAGAAATTTTGAGTGAAAATACAAGAGAAAATTTAGAGGAGACTTCGCATATTTCTTTCTCTATTTCTAACCATCTTTGGCAGGTGTAAGACACGTCTAACGGTTCAGGGAAAAATACAAACGAAGAGGGTCAACTATCCTCTGTTCCGAATTTGCAATTGCAAGCATTAATGAAGGAGATAAAACAGATGATGAGGGAAGAGTTTGAGTATGCTCGTGAGAGGTTTGATAGACTGCTAGAGATATCTATAGTAGTGGCTTGGTACAAACAGTTGCCTCATTACCCTTTTCATTTCATCCCATATTTCGATTGAGTGTTCTCCTTTCCTCCGCCTATAAATACATAATTGATCCCACCACACAGTAGCGTAACCACTAAACTCTGTAGCAGCAAGTCTTACCTTCTTATCTTTGTAGTAGTTTTGACAGTCAAAAATCAACTCCATCTTCCTTCCCTACTCAAGATAGGCTTCTGGATCACTCTTCCGTGGAAAGACATGGAGTTTTATTTATGAGGTTCCTAACTCCTCTATCTCTTCCATGACTTCTATGGCTATTGATTGGCAATCGATCAAACTCATGAGCTAAACCATCCCTTTCATAATCATCGACTTCTCCCACTTCTCTCTTATGCACCTGGTTTCTTCTATGAACATTTGCAGCAGATTGAGGATACTATGTGAAAGGCAAGGTATGTAGTGTTATTATTGATGGAGGTAGTTGTACTAATGTAGCTAGCTCATCCATGGTGGAGAAACTGGGTCTCACAACACTCAAGCATCCTCAACCATATAAGCTGCAATGGTTGAATGATAGTAATGAAGTAAAGGTTACTAAGAAGGTTGTAGTACCATTTCACATTGGAAAATATGCAGATGAGGTGACACGTGATGTGGTACCAATGCAAGCTGGTCATCTATTACTTAGAAGACCATAGCAATTTCATAGACGTTTGCAGCATGATGGCTTTACCAACAAATATTCGTTCATTCTCAATCAAAGAACAATCACTCTTGTTCCAATGACGCCTAAGCAGGTCTATGAAGATCAAGTGAGTTTGTGAAAAATCAAGGAGAAAAATCAGAGTGATCAAAAGAGAATGAGAGATCCAAAAGAAAGCGAGAGAAAAGGAATGAGTGAAGAAGATACAAAATTTAGAGAGCTGAGAGAGAGTTCAACCAATGAGAAAAAGATAAAAGAGATTATCAAATGGATTCCTCCATCGCCGTTTATGGCATCTTCACTATACCAAGATTCTTGCTTTGCTAAGCAAAGGGTTGCGGTTTCGTGCATCCTTGCTTCGCTTGAGTTATTCATCCATCTTTGATTCTGGGTTGTGTCACATTGTTGGCGTGGTTCGCATCATAATGTGAGATATTTGAGATAGTGAGATGGTAGCGTCCTTTCGGGCCGCCTAGAACAAACATCCGATCAGACGGAAGAGGAACCAGAGGCTGCGTATGAACCACCGAAGGAGTGGTGGAGTCAGCCTAATGCGTCGTCATTGGTCAGAGTGGAAGGATCGAAAATGAAAAGGGTAAGCAAGAGAAGAACTGAGCAGTACGTCCTAGGGTTTGTGATCTAGGGCCAGCCTGATACCATGTAAGAGGTGAAACCTTGACTTATTGTATTATTGACAATCACTTGTACATATAGGCTAGAGTTTGAGTCGAATTATAAATCTGACTCAAACTTAAGCAAAAACAAAAGTATCTTTACAAAAGATTATATGACTAAAATACTACATCATGTACATATGGAAAGAGTCTCAAGAGGGCAGGACACTGTGATCGTGATCTCATCTGGAGACAGTATCTTTGACACTTACTTCTCTGCAAAATATGCTAATGCGTCAAGGGTATCAAAAAATTTGTAAATAAGAACTATGACTGAAGCTCCTCTGAGTTCTGCGAATTTCACAAAATGTGATGAGCAATCAAGGTCGTCATGATAATCTACGATCTCCTTGAAATTAAGGGATTTCCAGCAAATAGGGCTGGGAGAAGCTTCATACCAAGATTTGAAGCTTCATACCTCTGAGTTCTTCTAGATAGGCCCTCTCGAACATTTTCTCCAGAAGCAACGGAGGCAACTCTCTCCACCTGGTCTCTTCGATGCTAAAAGTGCTCCCTCGCATTTCCTCCTGCTCCTCCCATGAATCAGAAGGGGGAAGTACTTCCTTGTCTGCTGGACGTTTGCTTCGGCTTGCTCCGATTAAAATGTTTATCATGTCAGGTTGTTTGTGATCTGATTTCTGTAGATTTTATGTAATGGAACCATGTCTTTGACGACTCTGAAGATCCAACATTCGAAAAGTGTGGTTTCTTTTTAATGCAGTGCTTGAATACCAGCACATCGCTTTGCTCCAGATTATTCTTGTGAACAAAATCTGACCACGCACCCTTGATCAAACCCACCTTGGCCGATGGCCTTCGGCTTGTAGAAAAACCAAATGAATCCATATTTTTCAGCCTTTCTCTGATCATTACACCTTATTGCAGTTGCGACTGCTAAAATACTTTGGGAAGATTGAGTACAAGCTCAAATAATGCTAGCGATTCTTGTGCATCAATTCCATGAACAATTTTCTCTATAAATATTGATGACCTTGAGGTCTGCATCAAAGTAAATACTGATAAAAACTTTGCACCACGAGGCTAGCCGATTTGGGTATGCCTCTGACATGGATGCATAGCTGTTACTTTGTTATTATTTTGTAGTCCAGAAATTAAGGCTACAACTATGCAATTGGAAGTGGTGAACAACAGCTTCGAACAATATCTTCGTGCTTTCACTAAAAACAAACCCATTGCATGGTTTTCCTTCTTTGCATGGGTTGAATTTCAAGTCAGTCCTTGCACGAGGCACTCATAGATTGTGATGATCTCCTTAGCATACTAAAGGTAAATCTATTGGCTGCTCAAAACTGAATGATAGAGGTGGCTAATTGGATCTTGGCTACTAAAATCTGTCGTTCCCATAGTGAGCAACACTGACTGAACTGCGGGAACTATGGGCTAACAATCTAGTAAATATTCCAGTCACAGACGAACTCATTTATGTATTTGTATGATATTCGTTAAATGGTCTCTTGTCTATTGACATCTAGCTTCCATTGTGTTTACAATTATCCTGTGTCTTCATTTTGTTGATTTATACGCTTGTGTTTGTGTTTAGCACTGAAATTATCTGCATTGAGGCCTATCGAGTAAAACTACTACCTGATTATATTCAATTTAGTTTGAAAAGCTACACCATACACGTTATCTACAAAAATGTCCTTCGTGTTATCTGTTGTGTTTAGCACTGAAATTATCAATATGGGTAAGCTGCTCTATGAGAGTGGCGGGAATCAAACATTGTGTACTTGGATATACTCAAAATTATTCAAAATTGAATAGGATACGACGTCGTTATTTTAGGTTTATGCACATGGATCATCTTTCATATATTCAATTAAGTGAATAATTAAATCAGTAATGCTAGGCGCACACAAGGTGGTGCGCATCCCATCCACCCTCCCCGCTCACATGTATTAAAATAAAAATAATGCTATACGCACACAAGCTGGTGCACTTCCATCCACCCTCTCTCACATGTATTAATATAATGGGGACTTCGATTTCTGTGTAGGCCCCCATTATTATAATACATGTGAGAGGGAGGGTGGATGGGATGCGCACCACCTTGTGTGCGCCTAGCGTTACTCTTAAAATAATGGGGGCCTCGAATAATGGGGGCTCACACAAAAATCGAGGCCCCCATTATTTTAAGAGCTGTAATATAAGTACTGTAGGTTTTTACTTTGAAGACTACATCTTGACGTGGTGTCCAGGTTAGATATAAACTAAACGATATGATACACCGATTTGTTTAGGGAAGCTATGATGACACACCACATTGTTTTTTTCTTTTTACGCAAAATATGTAGTGTCCGGCGACAGAAGTACAAGTGGAATGGCCGCTTGTGGTCAGCTTACCGTTCCATGGCGGCCGGAACGCCGCAGGAGGTCAGGGGTGACCTTCGGTGGCCCTGTTTCAATCTGGTTCGGTTCGATGGTGGTTTAATAAAAAACGATTTTACCTTATAAATCTGGTTCAAGTCATTAGTAAAGTACAACTTGGATGAAGTTTGCACCATAATATGAATAGAATATTTTTTATTTTAGGCTATATTTTTTAAGAAATTTTTAATATTTCCTTTACTTCAAGTAATATAATATAGTTTATTATAATATATTAGGTTTAATATATTTGGATTTTATTTTTGATGAATTATTGAATAAAAAAGAGTAAAACCAATGCTTTAAAAACCGAACCGGTGATCGAACCGGTGGAGCTTCCGATTCTGGTTCAACCGGATCAACCAGGTTCAACCGGTATGAGTTTTTTCTAATTAAAAAATACATAATAAGATTTCTATATACAAAAAATAATATTAAAAATACAGAAAACTATTAAAATACTAAAAAGGTAAGTAAACCGGTTCAACTGGTCTGGTCTGATTTCCGGTTCAGCTGTTGAACCGCTCAAAACCGGCCTGTCAACCGGTTTTTTACCTATTCTGGGTCTTTGAGCGAACCAAACCGTTCAAAGTCCCTGTTCTGGTTGAACCCGGTCGAACTGGCCGGTTCGGTTTGGTTTTTAAAACACCGAGTAAAACTTATAAAAAATATAGTAAATTATTAGGATACTGATTATATTCCAAATGATGGGTGATGTGGGTAGATCTTCACATATAATTTTGTGAAAAACAATACTTTGACCATACTACACAGGATTGGATCATGTTGTAAGAAAAAGACTGGGTGGTGGTATTTAAGATAGTTATGGTGTTTTCTTTTGAATATTTACTTCAAAAAAAATATTATGTCTTTTATATTTATAATATTTAAAAATATTTATATTTTTTCATTATTTTAATATCCTAGAGTATTGATACTTAATATATATTGTGTATCTTAATGTATTCATGACTATTCACGATAAGTCTCCATTTCCTTAATGACCCATACTATGCGTATCTCCCATACTGCAAACTTGTTTTGGAATAATTCTGGCACGCATTCGAACAATGCCCTCTTCTGTCAGCTTCTTTATGTCGTCTCAGAACAGCTAAAAGATACAACAGACAAAAAATACCAATTTTGGATATCCGGTTTTCTGCAATCCGGATGGATTGGATCCGTACCATTAGAGTAATGCTACGGGAACGGAGGCTGTCCTCCGCCTGAGTACCGAGTCTAACGTGGATGGCTTACGTGGCCATCCACGTCAGACGCTGAATCAGACATTCGAAACCGAAACCCATATGCATCCGGGCTAAAAATTTCCCGAAATTTGTCTTTCCCTCATTCCCTCCCGACAGCGAACCCTCCCGACAGCGAACCCTCCCGACAGCGAACCCTCCCGACAGCGAACCCTCCCGCGGTGCGTCCCTCCCGGCCTTCCTCCTTCCCTCTCTCTCGCAGCGTCCGTCCCGCCCATCCCGCGGGGTCCTTCCTGCGGCGTCCCTCCCGCAGCCGCTGCCTCCTGCGGCATCCCCACCGTCTCTCCTGCGGCATCCCAACCGTCCCTCCCGATGGCGTCATCCCTACGGCCGCATCCCGAAGGCCCCATCCTGACGGCCGCATCCCGACGGCCGCATCCCAACTGCGGCATCCCGACGGCCGCATCCCAACTGCGGCATCCCGACGGCGTCCCTCCCCACTGCGGCGTCCCTCCAGCGGCGTCCCTCCAGGGCGTCTCTCCAGTGGCATCTCGACGGCATCCCTCCCCACCACGTGCAATGTCGAAGGCTCGCCAAAACGATGACGAATATGGGCAGCCTATTCTGTCCCTCCCCGCCCTTTCCTCCCGCCCTCTCCCTCCCGCCCTCTCCTCCCGCTCCCTCCCTCCAGCTCCACTCCCTCCCTCGTGCCTCCCCCCCTCGTGCCTCCCTCCCTCTTGCCTCCCTACCTCATGCCTCCCTACCTCTTGCCTCCCTACCTCTTGCCTCCCTCCTTCTTGCCTCCCGGCCCTGCCTCCCTCCCTTGCCTCCCTCCCCTTGCTGCCCTCCCCTTGCCGCCCTCCCTTGCCGCCTCCCTTTGCCGCCCTCCCACAACCTGAACAATTTCTCCTTCAGCCAACGCACACCGCGGCAAAAGGCTAACGGGAAAGAAGCAATGCAGAACAAGAAACGAGTCACAGAGGTTCGATTCTGATTTTTTGTAACTTTTCTTTTTAAGTGTTTTTCTTCAAAAAGAAATTTTAAATTCTATTCTTTGTAGTTTTTATTTAGGAATACATTTTTTATTGTTGAATTTAAATTATGAAATGAATGTTTCCGTTCGATTCAATCTTCTACATTGTATGCATCATGTTTGTGGATTTCTACCATTTGCTGTGGCATGTTTGTTAAAGTTATATATGTTATTTTAGTTAATTATCTACCTATCAAATGCAATAATAGAATTCGATGTTATTATGAGTGTGATGGAACTTGGAATATTACCTGGGTTTGATGTGTATGAAAACCTTGTTTTGATGCTTGAACCAATTTTATTCTTTTCTTATAAATGTCGTCTTTTTACTGTAGGGAATGAATAGTGGTTGTATAAAAGACGAATTTTTGGATGGTAGTAAAAAAGTATTGATTTTGGATGAACCAATTGTTCATGAAAAAAATTGTGAGCAAGTACTTCATCATCAAAATTTAGTTGAAGAAAAATATGGAACCCCTCGATTAGGATTGCTTTTCACTACCCGTGAAGATGTAGAAAATTTCTATGGTCAATATGCTCAACGCGTTGGATTCGGTATAATGAAAAGGAGTTCTAACCATAGAGAAGATGGTACATGTGAAATGGTTACACTTGCATGTGATAAACAAGGGAAGCCAAGATATAGAAGTAAAACTCCTTATCTTTCAAGACCATCAGCAAAAACAAATTGCAAGCCAAAATTATTGCAAGGAGGAATGAAGATGGGTTTTATTATTTGAACCTTTTTCATCTTGATCATAACCATGTAGTTAGCCCATCAAAGTCACGATTTTACAAATCGAATAGAAGGTTGCCCAATCATGTAAAGAAAAATCTTGAATATAATGATGATGCAGGAGTACGTACAAACAAATCTGTTCAAGTATGGGCAAAGAGAATGGGAGGGTTTGACAAATTGGGCTTTTCAGAAAAGGAATGTAGAAATTATGTGGAGAAAGTGAGACGATTGAAGTTTGGTAAGGGAGATGCTGAAGCTATTCAAAATTATTTTGTTAAAATGCAGAGGAAATATCCAAATTTTTTTTATGCGATTGATATAGACTCTGAGAGCCGATTGAAAAATGTGTTTGGGCTGACTCTAGATCAAGAATTGCATATCAATATTTTGGAGAAGTAATATCTTTCGATACTACGTATTTAACTAATAAATACGACATGCCATTTGCACCTTTTGTTGGTGTTAACCATCATGGTCAATCAATACTTTTGGGTTGTGCTTTGCTTGCAAATGAATGTATTGAGAGTTATACTTGGTTGTTTCGAACATGGCTAAATTGCATGTCTGGGATTCCCCCTAAAGCAATAATTACTGATCAATGTAAGTCTTTACGTGCTGCCATTGCCATTGTATTTCCAGATGCTCATCATCGTTTGTGTTTGTGGCATATTATGAAAAAAATTCCTCAAAAGCTGGGTTGTCTCGATGATTACAAATCTATTAAGATGAAGTTAAAGTCAATAGTGTATCAATCATTGAGAATAGTGGAGTTTGAAAAAAATTGGTTTAAGTTGGTTCAAGATTTTAAACTTGAAGAAAATGAGTGGTTGCGATCACTATATGAAATTCGAAGGTATTGGATTCCTGTTTATGTGAAAGACATTTTTGGGCAGGTATGTCGACAACTCAACGAAGTGAAAGTATGAATGCTTTTTTTGATGGGTATATTCATTCCAAGACTTCTTTAAACCAATTTGTTGAAAAATACGAATTTGCATTGCAGAGCAAATATGAGAAAGAAGCACAGGCCGATTTTTACTCGTTGAATATGAGTCCACCGTGGGTATCTAAATTTCATATGGAGAAGCAAATGAGTGAAATTTACACATATGATATATTTAGGAAGTGTCAAGATGAGATAAAAGCTTTATTATATTGTCATACTTCTTTAGTGGAAAAGGATGGATTTGTTTCTACACTCGAAGTTTTAGAACTGGTTATGAGAAAAGATGGAAAAAGTGTTGACCAAATGAAGTATGAAGTTAGTTTTGATGAAAAAGAACAAAAAATTTGGTGCATATGTCGTTTATTTGAGTATAGGGGTATTCTTTGCAGACTTGCTTTATCTGTGCTATGTTTTTTCCAAGTGTTTGAAATTCCACCTCACTATATTTTGCCTCGTTGGAGAAAAGATTTTAAGCGTTTACATACATTGGCTTCTACTACTTCGGTAGTTGATAATTCTTTGGAACGATCTGAAACCATGCACATGCATTGCACGGAGCTTGCAGAGGTAGCCTTGGATTTTGGTGATAGATATGATATGGCTCTGAAGTTAGTAATTCAATTCAAGGAGACACTGCTAAAGAAAAAAAACACTTTTAGAAGCAGCCAAGAAAATCATAATCATGCTACAAGTCTTGATAGCTTAGATGGTGTAGCATGTGGAATAGAATTTGATGATCATATTGAAGAGAACAAAAATATATTTGGGAAGATTGTTGATCCAATCCCAGTAAGAAGGAAAGGTAGACCACCTATTAAGAGGAAGCAGTCAATAATTGAAAAAGTGTGCAGTAAACAAAAAAAGAAGGTATGTTATATTGTTATAATTTTGGCTTACCGTTACTTTTTATATATATTTTTATATTTGTTAAGATCTTAAAAGTTGTTTAAGCAGGTTTCTCAAAGAAAAAAAAAAACTGGTGATGGTCAGAATTTGGAAAAGCATGATACTCCAACATGGACGCAAGTCATTACTGATTTGAGTGCCTCTACAAATTGCACTCATTTTTCTGGTTTGTAACCAAGTATTTCTTTTCAGTTCTTTATGAGAAGTATTCAGTAATACTGTGTTGTTCTTATCCTTTCAGGAATGGATGGTGCACCAGTGTGATGATGAACGGTAGAGATTTCAATTTTAAGAAGCTTGCAAGGAGAAGAATCAGCTTGGAATTCCACAAAATATAGGCTACCCAAGAAGATTGATTTTGTTTGTTTCTGTTAGTTTTAAAATTGTTAGAACAAAAGTTATATTTTGATTTGAAGTTTAATTTGTGTACCAACCATTGGGTTATTTTTTGTTTGTTTCTGTTAGTTTTAAAATTGTTAGAACAAAAATTATATTTTGATTTGAAGTTTAATTTTTGTACCAACCATTGGGTATCTATTATGACTGCAAGAAGCAATCCAGAGTTGAGTATGATCTATCTCTTACGCACATTCAAGATCTTTACTAATTTTAAAACTAATTTTGTAATTAGCTTAAAAAAACTAATTTCGTAATTAGCGCATAAAAAATCTGAACAACACAAAGAAGAAGAGTTTAAGAAAGGAGTTAATCAAAAAAAAAAAATTTGGATCTTGGTGGATTCGAACCACCATCCTCTCAAAAGAAACTTTTGAGTGCTCTTACCATTTTGAGCTTAAAGATCCACTGAAAAATCTTATACTTTGGAGATAAGATACAGAAAAATCAGAAGGAACACCAACATTATGACAAAGAATAGTCCTCCACTTACAATCATCAGTAATACAGCTGTTCCAAAATTATATGGAGTGTGCTATACCACTAAATACATATATAGAGGGTAGCTTTATATGGAGGATTGCAAATGCAAGAAGCAGAAGTGACAATACAATAGGATAGAAGCAGTGCTGTATAAGAACTAAAGACAGCAAGCAGCAGAGATCGTCATACAATAGAAGAACAGAAGCAGCATTTATATCAAGAAAAAATCAAATGCAATTCCAACAAACACATGAGTAAGCCACATGAGTAAGCCACATGAGTAAGCCATTTATATCAAGATTGGCCCATTTTCCCAATTCATATGGATCAACATAATAATATAGCTTGATCCTGTTTGAGAAAGAGGTCACAAAAGCAGGTCAAACACCAACCAGATCATCAAGGAAATATCTCAGCAATGCCAGTCCAACTTGGAATACAATCTGAACTCCCTAAAGAAGTGATCCAAGTTGGTTAAAACTAACATTAATATAAATAATGATCAACGAGATGCCTCAGCTTGGAAGTATTAACAGGATTCAAATTGTGCATTAAAATTCAAAAAGAAAAACACAGTCACTAAATTCATGTGTAATTGCCCAATAAGCACAAATTCGTACAAAAATCAAGAGAAGGCAAGCCATGTTGGAGAGCATTTTATTACATTGGATTTTATACTAAATTCCACCCAAGTGCTAGAGAGGCTTGAACTTTGAGATCTCAATCAATAAATTGAAAACTTCTTCCATTAGTA
The DNA here is from genome assembly GCA_022405105.1 of Aristolochia contorta. Lineage (NCBI taxonomy): Eukaryota > Viridiplantae > Streptophyta > Magnoliopsida > Piperales > Aristolochiaceae > Aristolochia > Aristolochia contorta. Next base: position 271,944 of record JAHZSQ010000069.1, read on the forward strand.
AAAGCGAGCCAAATTCTGATGCCACAGAATTAAAAATAAACTCAGCTGGCATGGTCCAGATCAAGTAAATCAAGTCCTAAAACTGGATCACTCTCGCTTCAAAAGTGTACTGACTTGAGATGAGTAAATTAGAACCAAGTACAATTCAGTTTTTATAATGGTTGCTATCCAAATTTTACCCAAACAATAAACACGGAAATCCGAGGGTACTGAAACATGTAGTCATTGCAAAACAGCTCATCAAATCCCAAATATACATGCTCAATTTGTCCATTCTAAATTGTAAAATTGCATGTCTCCTTAAAATTAATGCATCAACAAACTTCGCACAAAATATCCATTTACTAACCTCATAAAGAAAGACATCCCAGATACGAAGAGCCAAAGGAAATGGGAAAGAGTATGGCGCCGTCGGGATGGCACCGTCGGGATGCCGCGGGAGGCAGCGGCTCCGGGAGGGACGCCGCAGGACGGACCCCGCGGGACGGACGCCGCGAGAGAGAGGGAAGGAGGAAGGCTGCGAGGCGGACGCCTGAGCGCCGCGGGAAGGAGGACGCCCGAGAGAGAGGGAAGGAGGAGGCGGTGGGGATGCCACGGGAGGCAGCGGCTGCGGGAGGGACGCTTGCAGGAAGGACCCAGCGGGATGGGCGGGACGGGCCTTGAGAGAGAGGGAAGGAGGAAGGCCGGGAGGGGACGCGCCGTGGGAGGGTTCGCTGTCGGGAGGGTTCGCTGTCGGGAGGGAATGAGGGAAAGACAAATTTCGGGAAATTTTTAGCCCGGATGTATATGGGTTTCGGTTTCGAATGTCTGATTCAGCGTCTGAGGTGGATGGCCACATAAGCCATCCACGTCAGACTCGGTACTCGGGCGGAGGACAGCCTCCGTTCCCGTAGCATTACTCGTACCCTTATAAACACCCAAACTAGGGAAAGGATGGTAAAGCTGATTAGACAGACGGACGCTTCGAGTTTTCCAACCTTTCTGCTATTCCGATTTGCTTCAAGAGAAATGATATCAGTACTTCGAAGTTTTACTTGAAGTTTTACTCAGTTTTACTGTCTGGCGTGGATGTCTTAAGTGGCATCCACGTCAGCTACCTGGCAAAAGGAGAGAGAGAGAGGCGGGCGGGAGAGGAGAGAGGCGGGCGGGAGAGGGAGAGAGAGGCGAGGCGGGAGGCGGGAGAGAGGCGGAGAGGAGAGAAGCGGAGTGGGAGAGGGAGAGGACGGGCGGGAGGGAGAGAGGACGGAGGCGGGAGAGGGAGAGGCGGAGCAGGAGAGGAGAGAGGACGGAGGCGGGAGAGGAGAGAGGACGGAGTGGGAGAGGAGAGGGAGGAGGCCGCAGAGGCGGAGGGAGAGGAAGGGGGGGGCGCGCGATGGAGGCCGCCGAGCGGAGGGAGAGGAAGGGGGCGCGCGATGGAGGCCGCCGAGTGGAGGGGAGAGGAAGGGGAGGCGCGCGATGGAGGCCGCCGAGCGGAGGAGAGGAAGGGGCCACCCGCCCCGGCGGCGTGAGGGAGGCCGAGGCCGAGGCCGCCTCTGCCCCACCAGCGCGTGAGGGAGGCCGAGGCCGCCCGCCGCGCGCGTGAGGCGAGGCCGCCCGCCCGCCCGCCCGCCCGCCGCCCCTTCCCTCTCACTCCCGCTCGGCGGCCTCCTGGCGTGGGAATGGAGGCCGAGGCCGCCCGCCGTGGCGCCTCCCTTCTTCCCTCTCCCTCCCGCTCGGGCGGCCTCCCTCCCTCTCCCTCCCGCTCGGCGGCCTCCTGCCTCTCCCTCCCGCTCGGCCTCCCTCCCTCTCCCTCCCACTCGGCGACCTCTCTCCCTCTCCCTCCCACTCCGGCCTCTCTCCCTCTCCCTCCCGCTCCGGCCTCTCTCCCTCTCCCGCTCCGGCCTCTCTCCCTCTCCCGCTCTGGCCTCTCTCCCTCTCTCCCTCTCTCCCTCTCTGCCAAATGGGCAGCTGACGTGGATGCCACAAAAGACGTCCACGTCAGACTGTAAAGACCGACAGTAAAATGTCGCAGTGCGTATATCACGACTCTTGCTTCAAACGCGGCATTAACTACGAATCAAATGAAAAGATAATTTTGACTAATAAATTTCCTTGTTAAATGGAGAGATTCATCGGTTTTTGATCCCTCGCATGCTAGGGTTGGATAGTAATCACTGGAATTTGGAATTTGCAACCTAAAATTGACCCGCCAAACTGTCATATTTTACGTAAGTAGAGACTGTGTTCAGCTCAAGAGTGCCAAATTGTTGTATTTTGATCCTTTTTTCCTTTCTTCTTTTCCTGTTTTGTGATTGGTAGTAGCTATACTAGACTTGTTAGTTCTATATCTTGTCGGGTGGTGCAAAGAATCGAGTATTGGAGCAGGAAATTGCCATCTTGGTTTGATCAGATTTTTTGTTGCATCCATCTACCATGAACAATCAGGGGTTGGTTTCTTTTCCCCAATTAAGCTCTTTGTTTTTTAGAGTTATTTTTTGTGGAAAGTCTCAACTCTCGAGGCCTTCTTTTCTATATAGAGGTAGTTTCTTTGACATGCTCCATGTTTTGCATGCTTGGATCAGGGCTGGTCCCCCTTGAGATACACTATGGATAATTGTTTTGGAAAATGCTAGTTGCACCTGTTCACAGTACCTATGCCACGCACATGTTAATCTAAACCATTTATGCCTAGGGTTTATCATTTAGAATATAGAATTTTATATAACAAAAAATATTTTTTTTATATTTTTAAAGGCTTAGATTAACATGTATGTGGGATAGGTCAGCTTAGTTGCAGCAAGCATTACTCAATTGTTTTATCCCTGTTTTTATCTCCAAAAACAAAAATTCTCAGAGAAGAGTACAACACTCAGTCTTTATTAGATGGAAAATACACTCACAATTATAAATTCTTGCCTAATCACCTAATTACGAAAAATATATGAAAATAAATATTTAATTTTTTTTCACTTGCTTACTCTTAAATTTTATGGATAAGAATTAAGAGAATAATATCTTTGCTTACTCTTAATGATCAGTTGAAATATGAAAGGACCAAAATATATTAATTAAGGAAATGATGTCTCTATCTAGTAGAGTAATGCTATATCCACTTTACTATAGAGCACTTTGTGCACTTCCCCCTCTTACTGTAGCGGTAGATATTAAAATATTCATGGTGTGGGTCCCACTGTTAAAGTGAGAGGGAGAAGTGCACAAAGTGCTCTACAGTAAAGTGGATATAGCATTTTTCTATCTGGGAATGAATCAAGCAAGAGAAAAGAAAGCGGCAACAATAGAATTTATATAAACACAAAAGAACAATAAACTATTAATAAAGGAGTTCATTTAGTATTAGCAAAAATTTGACGAAATAAAATTCTTCTCTCACTTGGTTATATTTTTGGCACAAAAATCTTTCATAAATTCTTCTTTTCATTAACATATGAAAAAGTTTAATATATGAAAACGGTTTCATTATTTTCTCTTAAACCAGATTTATCTTGAAAGGTTTTCTGGAAAATGTACAGACTTTTCTTTGATTGCCTTCTCAAGTATAATAGATGCCTAATCAATAAGGTGATCCACAACTAATAATACTAATACAAATTAGAAGTGGATTTGAGTATGAAAGCCCTTAGGGTAATTGTGTCTAATGTGTTTTAATCCCCTTTTAAGCACCTAATAAGTACTTAATTGCTTCTAGGAACACTATAAAACAGCGGAAGGAGATTAGACTAACATTAGGCAGCGTCCAATCTTGCCAAAGAGCAGGGACGAGTTGGGAGATTTGGTGTGAGATACTCGGAGGAGCTCACAGCCGTGTGTGGCCAATAGGGGCTACATACTTGCAAGTCTCCCTGTTCCAACTAGGTTCTAATTAACAATACCCAGCAGAAATGAGACATTACATCAAAATCGCATCCCTCTTAACTTCTATATTTTTTTCCCGGTGTGAAATTACTCCCTTGTGTCTCCAATAGCTATAGTTGGTAAGGTAAAGTTTTAGAAGTTAACTCAGTCCATCTGACCTGAACTTACCAGACTTTATTGCTTTAATTTATAATCTTAATTTTCATAAAAATAAAACATTAAGTTACAATCTCTAAATCACATCTCCACCCAATATCCACCCCATGTATCTACTACGTCTCCAATGTCCCTTTTCCCTACCTCATCCTTACTAACCCTATCATCCCATCTCGCACCCCATCTACCACCTTATATAACACTGCACCAAACCAAAACCGTTGCGATTCTCGATCTCCAACATTTTTGTCCGCTAGGTGCGTCTAGCATTACTCAATGCCTGTCTTGAGGTCAAATATTGTTTTTCTTTTTTGTTATAATCCTTGTCCTGGTCTGGGAAGCTAATTCTATTTTTTTAAATTTATATATTACTTCTAAATTATGTTGAGATTTTGAAGCGCATATATTCATCAACGCTGAATTGCAGGGAGCTAGTACCCACAAATCAAAGGCTTGATGTGCACCTGACATTCTGGTTCTCTGCTGCCTTAGTGTGTGGCTTCTGGTTGCTGAAAGAAACGCAGCAGATGGCTTTTTGAAATCTGTGCTTAGTAGCTGACCATGAAATTGCGCCCGCTATATTTTCTGTATAAATAATCTGGGCTTCCATGTTTCAATAGTTGTGGCATTTGGAAACTGTTTCAACACGGTTTGCATCGGTTGCTTGGCTTGCAAATGGTATAAATTGAGATAAAGGTTGTTCACTGGGTCGAGTTTCATTTAAACTTGACCTGACCCGACCTATCGGACTTACATATTAATTTAAGCTATTAAAAAAATTAAAAAATATATATATATATATATTTTTATAAAATCCTAGGCATCAATGGCTTAGATTAACATGTACGTTGGATTGGTGCGTCCGCTAGGTGCAGCTAGCATTATTCTTTCTTTTTACAGAAGAAAAAAAGAATAAGTGGTGCTTCTTCCTTTACGGGACTGTAACATGCACTACGTGATTTGAAAGATGACATTCTTTTTAATTCTCCTTTGATTTGCATATCCGATCATTCATTGCTTCCGTTGTAATTTTCTCTAGAAGAGACAGTGCGGAGTTTGTCGGATCAGGCATATGCCAATGAATACGCAATTGCTTATTAAAATCATTCTAAAAAAGTAATTTTTATCTATATTAATAATTTTTATTTTTTATATTTTACTACTGGATTATTCTGTAAAAAACCGTTTTTTCTTTTTGATGATTGGCTTAACTTCGAATCCCCTCCCACATTTTCCGTTCTAACTAATCCAAATTCTCTACTAAAAAACAAAAATAATAACAAAACGAAAACGAAAAAGAAAATAAAACGAAAACAATGTCCCAGTAAATTGAACAACATAGAACAAAAAAGAACAAAAAAGAACAAAAAAGAACAAAAAAGAACAAAAAAGAACAAAATAGAACAAAAGAGAACAAAAGAGAGCGAAGAGAGCGAAGAGAGGCGAAAGAGAAGCGAAAGAAGGCGAGCGAAAGAGAGCGAAGAGAGCGAAGAGAGCGAAGCGAGCGAAGCGAGCGAAGCGAGCGAAGCGAGCGAAGCAGGCGAAGCGAGCGAAGCGAGCGAAGCGAGCGGGCGAGCGAAGCGAGCGAGGCGGGCGAGCGAAGCGAGGCGAAGCGAGCGAAGCAGGCGAAGCGAGCGAAGCAGGCGAAGCGAGCGAAGAAGCGCGAGCGAAGCGGGCGAAGCGAGGCGAAGAGGCGAAGCGAGCGAAGCGAGCGAAGCAGGCGAAGCGAGCGAAGCGAGCGAAGCGAGCGAAGCGAGCGAAGCGAGCGAAGCGAGGCGAAGCGGCGAAGCGAGGCGAAGCGAGCGAAGCAGGCGAAGCAGGCGAAGCGGGCGAAGCGAGCGAAGCGAGCGAAGCGAGGCGAAGCAGGCGCGAGCGGCGAGGCGAAGCAGGCGAAGCGAGGCGAAGCGAGCGAAGCGAGGCGAAGCGGGCGAGCGAGCGGAGCGAAGCGAGCGAAGCGAGGCGCGAAGCGGGCGAAGCGAGGCGAAGCGAGCGAAGCAGGCGAAGCGAAGCGGCGAAGCGAGCGAAGCGAGCGAAGCAGGCGAAGCGAGCGAAGCGAGCGAAGCGAGCGAAGCGAGCGAAGCGAGCGAAGCGAGCGAAGCGAGCGAAGCGAGCGAAGCGAGCGAAGCGAGCGAAGCGAGCGAAGCAGGCGAGCGAAGGCGAAGCGAGCGAAGCGAGCGAAGCGAGCGAAGCGAGCGAAGCGAGCGAGCAGGCGAAGCGGCGAAGCGAGCGAAGCGAGCGAAGCGAGCGAAGCGAGCGAAGCGGCGAAGCGAGCGAAGCGAGGCGGCGAGAGCGGCGAGGCGAAGGCGGAAAGCGAGGCGGGCGGCGCGGCGGCGAGCGAAGCGAAGCGAGCGAAAGCGAGCGGAAAGCGAGGCGAAGCGAGCGGCGAGCGAAGGAAGCGAGCGAGCGAGCGAAAGCTGAAGCGGCGGCGAAGCGAGCAGCAGGCGGGCGAAGCGAGCGAAGCAGAGCGCAGCAGGCGAAGCGAGCGAAGCGAGCGAAGCGAGCGAAGCAGGCGAAGCGAGCGAAGCAGGCGAGCAAGCGAAGCGGCGAAGCGAGCGAAGCGAGCGAAGCAGGCGAAAGCGAGCGAAGCAGCGAAGCGAGCGAAGCAGGCGAAAGCAGAACAAAAGCGAGACAAAAGCAGAACAAAACAGAACAAAACAGAACAAAAGAGAACAAAACAGAACAAAATAAAACAAAATAGAACAAAATAGAACAAAATAGAACAAAATAGAACAAAATAGAACAAAATAAAACCAAAACAGAACAAAACAAAAACAAAACAAAATCGGAACAAAATCGGAACAAAAACAAAACAAAAATGAAACCAAAACAAAACCAAAAGAAAAAGAAAACAAAACTAAAAACCAAAAAAAAAAGCAAAACAAACTTCAAAAGAATATTAATAAAACACTTAAAAAATAAAATAAAGTTTTTCGTTAAAACTTACCTCGTGGATGAGGGGAGCAATATCTGTGGTCCCCGATCGTACGCCTATACCTACCATACATCAATACTCCCTAAGAAAAGGTATCACAAAAACATTCTGCTTTGCTCGGTCACTCCCACTCATCCCTGAGACATACTCTTCTAGGTAAGATGCGTTCATGATTTACGTGTGGAGCATGATACACTAAAGTTTCATTGTTATTAATCCAGCCTCATACCTCTTATGAAAAGAAAAGAAAAAAGGAAAAGAGAGCAAAAGGTTGATCATTTAACCTTATCAAAATTTTAAACCCATGCTACATGTGAGTTTAATATTTCAGAACCCAAAGCTGAGAGAGAGAGAGAGAGAGAGAGAGTGGAAGGGACGGGGAACCACCCAGCCAGAGAAGGAGATAGGCTGCACGAGTGATCCACACCAACCAACCCCCTTCTTTACTTCCCTCATGGTCTTCCCCAGTCAAACCTACCCCTGCCTCTTTGGAGGCATGAATGAAGTCGAATCCCCAAATAGGATCATCCAACATGCACTACGTTTGATTTTCTATTCCCAGGCTTCTTACTTACGAAATGTCCATTTACACGCCTGAATATGAAACAACATATTAGAACCTGTCTGTTGGGACGAGACGTATGGCGCAAGTAGAAATACATAAACTAAGTCATTAATTGATAGGTGACTTAGTAGCAAGTACAAATACATAAACTCATGCTTAAGGACGATCCTTGGTCCATATATGCCAAAAACAAATTATATAATGTATAGACAATATGTATATCTTCGTAAAGTTTTCAACTATTGGCAATATATATACGACCTACTTTCATAGAGGAAGGTGCCAATCCCGGTTCTGAACATGAACGCTAACTCCTCAGTGATACGTCAGACTCCCGGCCCTCGAACATCAATAGAGAAGAAAAAAAAGTTGCATAATGTTATGAATGAGGAAACATGAGGTATATATAACGAAACAATTTAAGCTAATACCTTTGGGTTTTTGAAAGTCTCGAGTGGGTTATTCTTTCACCATTATATTAACCATTCCAAATAATAGAATTGATATGTATTTAGAGAAAGTAATTAGATAAAATTGATACATCTTTCATACAATATTAATGTAAATAAATTTATTTAGACACTCATCCACCACTACTAGAAATATCACTTTTCCCTACGGTTTTAAACCGTAGGGAAAAGTCAAAATAACCGGTACACCGTCGATAATATTGCGTCGGTCTTAAAAGCGAAGGGAATAATCTTTCATTATGGTTGAAACTGTAGGGGATAATAAATATTTTTCCCTACGGTTAGAGACCGTAGGGAAAAATATTATTTCCTACGGTTTGCGAAATCGTAGGGAAAACCTGCTTTTTGCCTACGGTTTTAAACCGTAGGCACATTCGTAGGCAAAACTTATTCCCTACGGTTAAACCGTAGGTAGTTCCGTAGGCAAATATTATTCCCTACGATTTAACTGTGGGGAAAACCGTAGGCAAAACGTATTTGCTACGGTTGAACCGTTAGAACAACCATAGGGAATACTTATTCCCTACAGTTTACCCTTAAATACAACCGTAGGGAATACTGAAATTCGTGACTACAAAATTGACTATTGCCTACGGTTATTCCTTACCTATTAAACCATAAGCATAGCTCTCTTTGAGCAATATTATTGCCTACGGTTCAACCCTAGGCAATAACATTTTGTGCTATTAATTATTTTATAAATTTCCTGTATTTTTCTCCCTGTTTTATATATTCCCACACACTGTACATTATATTTGTCAAACACACATTCAAAAAAAAACCCAAAAGTATATAATAACATTTCATAATCCAAGCACATCAAAAGAAAATTTTTGCCAAAAAATAAAAAGTATTACATTAACTGTTTATACATGTCATGCCCAAAAAATAAGCATTACTTGCATATACATGTAATTGCCAAAAACAAAAAAACAAGCCTGGACTGCGATCAAACTTAAATTCATGTATGAAGTGTGATCAATCTACTTCATCATGTCAAAAAAAAAAAAAAAAAAAAATTCATGTATGGAGTTCACTCTAAGAAAGGAAATTATTGTCTAATGAAACCTGAAGATGATGATATATCTGTGTTGCACCGTTGATTCAGCAACAACAATTTTTTCCGTATTCTTTTGAACTCTCTGTCCTTTTTGTTCTCTCTTTTCAGCACCTTCTTCACCCTTTTCTTCTCCCTTTCATTCCACTCATGCTCCCTTTTCTTCTCCTGTTGTTGCCATTCCTCCTCATGTTTCCTATTTCTTTCCAGCCACTCCTCTTCCATTTTTCTCTCCTTTTCTAGTCTGACCTGCTCCCTTTTTCTCTCTTTTCCAGCATCTCGTGCTCCCTTTTCCTCTCCCTTTCCAAAAACTCCTCCTCCCTTCTCATCACCCTTTCCATCCAGTCCTCCTCCTTTTTTCTCTCTCTCTCTCTCTCTCTCTCTCTCTCTCTCTCTCTCTCTTATCTCCCTCAGTTCGGCCATCACTGCAGCCTCTCTATCTTTTACTGACTCGAGTTCTGCAGAAATGGACTCTAATTGTGTCGTCATCTGGCTAGAACTTGCTTTCATATAACTCCTTCCCCTGTTGTAACCTGTCCCAACACCTCTCTCATACCCTCCATGGTGTCCATAAAAAACTTGATCCAAAACTACACCCAAATCACGTAAATCCCCACAGTTCAAATTTTGTTCATCCATAATGTGTAAAACTTTCATCTGTACCTGTCATCAAGATAAGTAAAGACATAAAAGACATGATAAGTAAGATACTTTTGTTGATAACTTAAAAGACATGATAAGTAAGATACTTACACATTTCTCCTCAGTGCTCTTATTGGGGTAACTCCCATCCTTTCTCTGATGTGCTTAAACAAACGCTTCAAACACATTGAAGGTGGTGCCTTTTTCTTTTTCCTGGATTTAAATGTAATTGAAGAATAAGTTAAGTACTATTCTACAAAAAATTGAAGAAATGAATAAAAGAGTATTCAAATACCTCTTCTGCATAGTGACAACTGAGTGATCTTGACCCAAGCGTGTGAGTGGTCTTCAACTTAGCCCAATTTTCCTTTTTTTTTTTTTTTGAAATCTCTAACTTTTCCTCCTCTTCCCAATACTTCACAAGTAGCTCCCACGATTCTGGGTCCATTATCGAGATCGGGTTTTCTTTCAACTCATCATCAGTCTTGCCAGCATGATATTTCCTCCTATAAGAAGACCTCTTGTCCCGAACTAACCTTTGGATGTACGGCTTGATTGTTGGCAATACATCATCAACATCCACAACCTTACCATCACTATCAAAAAAATCATATTGCTCATGTAAACACAATAAACACCATTCAACATGCTGCACCAAAAACGAAGGAATTGAAATATCATTCAGTAAACAAACATACCTTCAACTCATTGCACATCTTTCTGAGTTTATTCTCATCCATCTCTGCCCACACTAAGTGTAGAGGAAAATAATGTTCTTTATGAGCATAACATGCCACTTTCTCAATAGTATACTAACATCACCTGATTTGAATTGCCCGTTTTGGATTCCACACTTCCATTTAGTGTTAGGAGGGGGGGATCAAGAGAAGTCTCTCTACTGGGACCCCTCCCCCTACGATGCACAACATCCTGAGTGGTTGGTTCAAGATTAACTTCCTCTAAAGGGGATGACGATGATAGACCTAAATTGATAGACCAAAAATAACATCATCAACATTAATAAAGTAAGTTAAAAATGAAGTAAAATATAATGAGAAAACAAAAAATTATTCTTTATATATACCTGCATCATCATGTTGTTCTGATACCGTGTGTGAGTGTGCTATCTCAGGCGATCCAAGTGGTGAATTGGACATTGGTACGGCTGCTGACTCCGATGCAGCTCCAGGCCTCGACTTTAGAGTGTACCGCATATAAGACCTCGGTGCTACCTTCGGTCGTATTTTCGTACAAAAGAGAAGAATACAGGTATGCTAATTTTATCAATATATATTACAATATCTTGATAATAAAAAACATGCAAGAATACCTAAACATTAATTTCATCTCTATCCACCCTCAACCCTGCACCAAGTTCTCGACATACCCACACAACGTCTTCGTTAGAATTCAATTCCTCCACTTCTCCCACCCTTGGATCTTGGGCCAGAAATAATGCTTCATCTTCTTCAGCACCTCCATCAACATCAATCGGTGGGCCCTCGTAGTTGTCTCTCGATCTCCACCTACAAACTACACTCCACTCTGACTGAATCGGATCCACTAAATAGAACACTTGTTGAGCTTGCGATGGAAAGATAAACGGTTCATCTTCAAAACTTCGTTTCGTAGTATTCACCAAAGTGAAGTCATACTCATCAACCACACGGCCACTTACCTCCTTCAGTACATACCAGTTACACTTAAACAAGTTAATAGGTGGCAATGTGCCAAACACCACCTGAAGTGTAGATTGTAACACACCATAATAAACTTCATCTCCCTCGCCCACAGATGCAACACCACTATTACTCACATAATGTCAACAAAGACTGTGTTGAACTTGTATCCATTCACAAAAAACCCCAGATATGAATAAGCATCATGTTTTGGACCTCGTGCTAGGGAGTTAACTTCTTCACCTATAACTTCTCCTTCTTTCAAATTATGTACCTAAAAAACAAAGTAAAACACACATTTCATAATCAACTACAATGACTAAATTAAGGCAAAAACAAATTTACACGTGTGAATAATATGTACACGTGCACAAAACCACTGCACAAATTTGGTATGCTGCTCTCTTTGGACCCGATGGTCACTCCATAGGGGGTGCAACCTCTTCAAAAAATCTCTATGTTCCCTACAACCATTCAATGGGACTGAATATTGTATAAAATTACATATACTCAAACAGATTCAAATGTATGAAGGAGACAACTTACGTTAAATATTGTTGCACTTCAGAGCCATTAAATAAGACAAACCGGTGTACTTGATAGGCCTTTTCAGCTGTAAGTCGATACGGTCTTGCTGCCCCTAATGGTCCATCCTCATAACGTACTGGTCTGTTTAACTTGGATTCCATTCCATCAATATATCGGGCACAAAATATGGTAACCTCTTCCATCAAATACCCTTCTGCAATAGATCCCTCTGGCCGATTCTTGTTACGAATATAATGTTTGAGCGTCAACAAGTAACGTTCAATCAGGTAAATCCATCTGTACTGGACTGGTCCTGCTAGCCTAGCTTCAGTGGCTAGATGGATGGTTAAATGGATCATAATATCAAAAAAGGCAGGCGGGAAGATCCGTTCTAACTTACATATGATAAATGGAATTACTATCTCCAGTCTCTCCAGTGTCTTTACATCAACCACTTTGGCACACAACTCTCTGAAATATGTGCAATATTCATTTAATACCTTGCCAACTGGTTTTGAAATTGATTTCATCAAAGCCACTGGGAGGAGTTGTTGCATTAACACATGATTGTCATAACTTTTAAGGCCAACAATTTTCCTCTCTTGGATTTGTCCTTATTTTGGGAGGTTAGAAGAGAAACCTTCTGGCAATTTCAACTCTTTTAGCACTCGAAGAAACCTTGTTTTTTCTTTCTTTGTCAAGTTGTATGAAGCGTGTGGAATAATAAATTTACCAGCAACCTTTACCGAAGGACTTGGATGAAGGGGTTTCCGTATTTTCAACTTCTCCATATTCAATCTTGACTCTATATTATCCTTTGACTTCCCATCTTTTTGTAAAATTGTACTCAAAATACTCTCGCAAACATTCTTTTCAACATGCATAACGTCAAAGTTATGACAAATCAGTAAATTCTTCCAATAGGGTAGTTCAAAGAATATACTTTTCTTCTTCCACCTTTCGGGCAATTCATGTCTTTCGGCTCTCGAGCGTTTAACCTTGCGAAAAACAAAATTATCATATCCTTCCCATATCTTTAAGATTTCCTCTCCTGATAGAGTTGGGGGAGCACCATCACATTCTTTTGTGCCATCAAAAGACTTCTTATCTATTCTCCATGGATGATTATTAGGTAAAGACCTACGATGTCGAAGATACACACATTTCCTAATGCAAAGTAAGTAAATGGATCCATGTTTAACATGACATGTAGGAAAAGCTTTATACCCTTTTGTGCTCCACCCAGGTAACATATCATATGCAGGGAAGTCAGAGATAGTCCACAACACCGCAGCCTGCATCTGAAAGAATGACCGAATGTTTGCATCATAAGTCTTCATGCCTACCTCCCATAAGACTTTCAACTCATCGATCAACAGTTGTAGGTAAACGACAATATCCTTACTAGGGGACGTCGGACCATCGATAAGAAGACTCATGATAAAGTAACTCTGCTTCATAGCTAACCAAGGTGGCAAGTTGTAAATAGTTAAAACAACTAGCCATGTACTTCGACTTGAACCGATTCCAATCTTAAAAGGACTAAAGCCATCGCTAGCTACTCCTAGCCTAATATTCCGTGGATCGATACTGAAATCTGGATATTGGGCATCGAAACGTTTCCATGCCAAAGAATCCCTAGGGTGGATCATCTTCCCCTCTGTAGTTGGAGTGGACCCATGCCATGCCATTGATGCTAAAGTCTTATTCGACATAAACATCCTTTGCAACCTCGGAATTAAAGGAAAATGTCTGAGGACTTTGACTGGTTTGTAATCTGTTCTATCCCTCTTACCCTTTTTCTCTTTCCATCTCGAAGGCCCACATCTTAGGCAACAATTTAAATCTTTGTATTCATTTATGAAAAACACACAATCATTGGGGCACGCATACATTATTAGAAAGTCCAATCCTAAGTCTGACATCATCTTTTTTGCCTCATACCAGTCCTGAGGAAGTGTATTGTCTAGGGGAAGAGCATGCTTAAAAAGTGCAACCACATCTGAGAAAGAATTGTTACTCCATTTGTTTAGACATTTCAATTGGAACAAATACACCATGAAAGATTACTTGGAGTATTTTGCACATCTTCCGTAGAGTGGCCTTTTTGCCTCGTCCATCAAATACTCAAATCTATGAAATTCTGAGTCTTGACCTTCACAGTCTGCATTATCAACATCAACATCTTGCATAAAAGCATCGTTTAACATCATTGACATCTCTAGCTCATGACCAATGGCAAATCGAAGCATTTTCTTATTGTTGTGGTTCTCCATGAAGGTGCCATCTCAAATACCCTTTGACGAAGCCATCTCTAACGATATGGAATTTGATGCTCTCACAATCCACTTACTTTGTGTTCTCACATTTGACACATGGACTTACATAACACCATCTTTCTAGATCCCCATGTGTTGTTTTGCGTACTCTACGAAGAAACGAATTCCACCCACAAATTCATCCTTGCATCGGTCATTTTTGTTGGTGTACTCGTACATCCATTTTTTATCATTGAGATAATCCACCTCTAAGGCAATAAACAAAGACAGACTAAACAACAAAAAAATTAGATGATAAGTACGTGTGGGTTGATTTTTCCCAACAATTAACTTAAAAATGAAATCAACAAACCTATGTGGGTGCGTTATTATTGACATGAAGCATTTTAGACTTAAAATTCTAATTTTCATCCATCTAAAGCAAGAGTACTGATTTTTTTAATGAGCAGTAAAACACATTTCTTGAATGCTATATATACGCCAAAACCATATTGGCCAATATAAATAATTAAGCATTCTTGTTGAAATATAATATCCCATTCCATCTATACAAAAATAAGTGATTCGTAGTGAAAGATGTTTCTAAATGAGCATACTCTAAACAAATAATTTTTTGAATCAACATAGTCTACACAAATACTTACAGAAGGCCAGAAGCACAAGTTGGAGAGGTTGAAAGTGTTTGATATCTATTAAAGAGGTTGAACAATTACAATCAGAATGTATATTGTTATTGAAAGATAAATTTAGTACAGAAATGCGAATCAAACACAATAATCAATTGATAGAAATACCTCCAGGACAAGTTCACCGGCCACTGGAAACAATTCTTGTGAGGGATCCTTCATAAACGTAGCTGTAGAAAATGTATAAGTATCTGAAAAAAGATATGAACTTTCATACAGCCACATGAGTTAGTTCAGAAAATGTTATTAAGTTTGGCTAATTATTCTGGTAGGATTGACACTATAAGTTTCATCCTTTAAAAAACAAAATTATGACCTATGTCTTCTAATTAAGCTCAATTAAAAGCGCAAGCTCCTAAATCAGTCTTTTCGAGAAAAAAAAATGTCCTAAAGCAATATGCAAGTGGGCCAGCAATAGTGGAAAGGGAATCGGCTCTAGCCATTGGTTGGAAGAGTAAATTAATAGGGAAAGCCAATCTTTAATTGATCAAATCTCTGTATTGGCCAATAATCAATACCAAAAGCAATAGAAAAGCAATAGAAAAGCAATAGAAAAGCAATAGAAAAGCAACTAAAAAGCAATAGAATCTTTAATTGATTTTCTCAATATGATTCTTTTTTGGCTGTAAACCTTATAATACTGATCGAAAAGCAATAGAAAAATAACGAGGAAGCCGGAAGAAGAAGAAAATCAGGACAATGAGGTACAAAAAGCAATTATCAATGGTACTTTATCCAATAAAACTTTCAATTAAAGGATCAGAGTATATATAGGAAAGAAGCTAGAATCAACATTAACCCTCTTGGTACTAATCATAAATAGAAGAAGGGATGTATAATAAACCAAGAAAAATGGAGTGAATTAAGCACCAGAAAAAAACAATTAAACACCCATGTTAATTTATTTCACAAGATGGATATCATAAATAAGAATAAAATTGTGATTAATTAAGCCACAAATTAATTAGCCGAAATAGGAAACATTTTCGTTGGAAATGGTGCTGTAGTCAGTGGTGGTGGAAGATGGGGAAAAGAGCTGGGAAAAAGGAGAAGTTGCAGGAAGAGGTGTCGGTGGGATGGCAATGGACACTACTACTGAAGCGAGTACATGAGTTGGAAAGTAATATGCTCCAAGGTGCGTAGATTAGCAGCACCTCATTGAACCAGGAACACAGCAGAAAGAATGAAACAAAGAAGAAAAACAGCGAAAAGCAAAAAAACTAACCTTCACGGGAAAAATCTCAAAAGCTAGCTCAAAAGGGGCTTCAATTAATGGCGATCCGCACAGCCTGGCATTTGTTGTAACGCAAACCCTAATCCCGATCGACTACGAACGAAGTGGGAGAGAGTTTGGGGAATGAGTAGTGAAGAATTTTGCCATCGGATGTTCGCAATAGTGATGGAGTTTGATCGGCTTCGGTTAGCTAGGGCAGAAAATGAAAAGGTCGGGTGGGCCGGGGGCAAGGGCACGCGTGTAGGAAAGAATTAAAGGGGGTTTTATTATTTTCAGTATTTTCTTCGGTTCGGCATATAATCCAAGGGAATAAGGGTTTTCGCCAGGGGTGGAAGGGGACCGAAGGGAAAAATACTTTTCCCTAGCGTCCATTAGTGACCATAGGGAAAAATTATTTTTCTCCTCCGGTTTGTCCTATAACCGTAGGGAAAAGTGTTATTCTTGTAGTGCACACTACTGAAAACTAAAAAACAATTTACGGAACTGTAACATGCACTACATGATTTGAAAGATGACATTCCTATTAATTCTCCTTTGATTTCCATATCTGATCATTCAATGCTTCCGAAGTAATTTTCTCAAGAAGAGACAGTACAGAGTTTGTCGGATCAAGCACATGCCAATGAATATGCAAGTGCTTATTAAAATCAGCATCTAATAAAATTTTTTTTATCTATAGTAATATATTTTTTATTTTTTTTAACTATGGGATTATTCAGTAAAAAACCGGTTTTTATTTATGATGATTGGCTTAACTTCGAATCTCCACCCACATTTTCCGTTCTAACTAATCCAAAATCTCTGGCAAAAAACAAAAACAATAACAAAACGAAAACGAAAAAGAAAAAAAACGAAAAAAATGTCCCAGTATTTGTGAACAAATAAAAAGAAAACACAAATAGAACAAAATAGAACAAAATAGAACAAACAAGAACAAAATAGAACAAAATAGAACAAAATAGAACAAAAATAGAAAAAAAATAGAACAAAAATAGAACACAAAAGAACAAACATGACAAAAACTGACCAAAATAGAATAAACACAGAACTAAAACAAAACTAAAACAAAACAAAAACAAAACAAAATCAGAACAAAAACGAAACCAAAACAAAACCAAAACGAAACGAAAACAAAACAAAAAACAAAAAACAAAACTTCAAACGAATATTAATAAAACACATAAAAAATAAAATTAAGTTTTTCATTAAAACTTACCTCGTGGATGAGGGGAGCAATATGTCGTCATACTACCGGAGAAGACAGCGGCCAGGCGATGTATGTGGATTGCCACCAGTGGTCCCGAGCCGCGCACGATCGTCCTCCATGGTCCTCGCTCGTACGCCTATACCCACCATGCATTAATACTCCCGAAGAAAAGGTGTCACAAAAACATTCTGCATTGCTCCTTTACTCCCACTCCATCTCTCAGACATACTCTTCTAGGTAAGACGCGTTCATGATTTACGTGCACTATACCATACACTAAAGTTTCATTTCATTGTTATTAATCCAGCCTCATACCTTTTCTGAAAAGAAAAGAAAAAAGGAAAAGAGAGCAAAAGGTTGAGCATATAACCTTATCTAAATTTTAAACCCATGCTACATGTGAGTTTTAATATTTCAGAACCCAAAGCTGAGAGAGAGAGAGAGAGAGAGAGAGAGAGAGAGGAAGGTACTAGGGAGACACCCAGACAGAGAAGGAGATAGGCTGTACGAGCGATCCACACCAACCAAACCCCTTCTTTACTTCCTTCTTGGTCTTATCCAGTCAAACCTACCCCTGCCTCTTTGGAGGCACGCATGAAGTCGAATCCCCAAATAGGATGATCCGATATGCACTTTGTCTGAGTTTCTTTACCTAGGTTTCTTACTTACGAAACGTCCATTTGTACGCGTGAATATGAAACAACAAATTAGAACCCGTCAGTTGAGATGAGAAGTACAATAATATTTTATGTAACATTTGTTTGGTTGAATATAAATGACTCCCATTGGCGTAAGTACAAATACATAAACTCATTCTCAAGGACGATCCTCAGTCGATATATGCCAAAAACAAATTATATAATGTGTACACAATATTTATATCTTTATAAAGTTCTTAGCTATTGGCAATATATATACGACCTGCTTTCACGGAGGAAGGTGTCGATCCCAGTTCTGAACATGAACCCTAACACCTCTGTGATACGTCTAATCCAGGCCCTCAAACATCAATAGAGAAAGAAAAAAAAGTTGCATAATGTTGTGAATGAGGAAACACGAGGTATCTATAACCAAACAATTTAAGCTAATACCTTTGGGTTTTTGAAGTCTGTCTCTAGTGGGATATTTTTTTATCATTTTATTTACCTGGCCAAATAATAGAATTGAAACGTATCCACAGAAAGTAATTAGATAAAATCCATATAGTTGTCATCCAATATTAATGTAAATAAATTTATTTATACAGTCATCCACACTACTGAAAACTATTAAAATTTTTACAGAACTGTAACATCCACCACGTGATTTGAAAGATGACATTCCTATTAATTCTCCTTTGATTTGCATATCTGGTCATTCACTGCTTCCATTTTAATTTTCTCAAGAAGATACCGCGGGGAGTTTGTCAATCAGGAACATGCCACTGAATACATAATTGTTTATGAAAATCCTCTTCTAATAAATTTATTTTTATTTTTTATTAACAGGATTATTCTATAAAAAACCGTTTTTTATTTATGATGATTAGCTAAAGTTCGAATCCCCTCCAACATTTTCAGTTCTAACTAATCCAAATTCTCTGGCAAAAAACAAAAAACAATAACATCTCTGGTACTCTGTCCCAAGTCCTTAATTTACATAAAGCAGCAAAACATCCTTCAGATCCACATCAGTCTTCCAATGTTTGGAAGTTGAGTTTTCTATCTTTTTCCTTTCTCCACTACCATCAGCCAATGTATGCGGCCTGAATGCAAAAAATCTTTGAAACTCAGAGGTAGGGCATGAAGATGAAAAGGTCAGCACCAAATTGCGGCCTGCAGAATTTTTGTTCATTAAAGAAAAACAAAGAAAAGGTAGAGCATGATCAAATGCATATCTGTAGTTGCATATTGTATTCAAAACAAATTAAGCCAGAGAATTAGAAAACAAAAGACACCTTTCACATTACACACCACCAACGCATTGTCATTTACCACTCAAGAAAGTCATCTGAATGGCTAAGGATATTACTAAATTATTCACACAAGTCGGCTATCCAAAAAAAACTAAGAAAATGACAAGACGATGCAGCTCACTTAATGCTTGCCCTAACTTATCAGCCACCACAGTTTAGAATGCAGGAAGTTCTTTAGACAAAACTTTGCTTGACTCCATTGGATCTTCATCATACGTCATCTTTGCCAGCTGATTGAATTATATAGCAAATCAGTACGCCTTAAACAACTACTTAACATTTTATTTCTTGAACGACAAAAATTAAGGTACACCCAATTGCATTAAATTAGCATTTAGCCAAGCCTAGAAATATTTTCATAGAAAAATTTCCTCCAGGCACCTTGTTGACATATGTTGTCTATTTCAAGTGAGAATCTACTACTTAATATGTAGGGCAATGCAAGAAATCACAGACAACACTCAAAGAGCTGGGAAAGAACATGATATAGCTTCTAAAAGGGAATGCCCTACCTTGTCTTTGGTATTGATAATTAACTGTCATAGTTTCTGTGAATAGCACACCACTGTCATTCTCACTGTTTAACTACATATAGATGATCTGAAAACTGACTATGAAATTATTATATGTGATATCAACTAATTTGCATCATGTAAATCCGTCTGTATGTTTCTTACAGTCTACAAAAAGTGCACAAAACATATCTCATAATAACCAAATAATTAAAAATTTGAAATTCGCAGAAACATTTTAAACACTTCATGACTCAGATGAAGTTCGTTTAATGTCAGCAAAC
Source organism: Aristolochia contorta (assembly GCA_022405105.1). NCBI lineage: Eukaryota > Viridiplantae > Streptophyta > Magnoliopsida > Piperales > Aristolochiaceae > Aristolochia > Aristolochia contorta. Next base: position 291,981 of record JAHZSQ010000069.1, read on the forward strand.
TCCATAAACAGCATTCAAACCATACCCAAAGCTGCTCGAATCATCCTAGTTCTTCTCACACGTCATCATTTCCAACTGATTAAACGTAAAGAAAAAGAGAGTATTATCCTTCTGGTTGTGCTGCTCAGTCTGTATTCTGTGTTTAGTCCTAGACAAACCATATATAGGTAGCTAGGGGCAATCAGTTAAGAGTAGGTTCTCTAAGAAATTCATGCACCTTTTTGCAGCATTGAGCAGAACACTGCTAAAATATTTCTTATTTGGTTCCAATGTCCTTATCGTCTCTCTCCTACTTAGATGATCGACAACACTTTTCTCGATGGCCCTTTGTTTCTACACATTTGACTAATCACCACTTTCAGGTTTTGGACTTATGCTTCTTTGACTGTCTATTTTAATTATTGGAGGGGTTTTGATGACCTACACTAAGAGTCTAAGCATATGAATTAAGAAACGGTTGTTGGTTTCATATCTTGGTGGCCCCTCCCTAGCTAGCTAATTTGTCCTTTAATTCCCCGTTTCTTATTTGAGGGAGACTTGGCAAGTTTTCCCTCCAATAAATACAAGGGCATGCAGACTACTTGACCACCGCTAGGTTTACCAAACCTCGCAGTTCCTTCTACCGGTTGCCCAACCTCACCATGACAAACATAGCTTTCAATTCCTTTAATCATGGGTGAGGGAATATAAATTATGAAGTATAAATTGGTTTTGGGTTAAATATGAACTATATTTATCTGTTCGGAATCTGATGGATTCCAGTCCAATGTGGTCTGCACAGCAATGCACAAAACCTTTACTCAGTTTATCAAAGTTAATGAACAAAAGAATATTTCCCACGGATTTCAATCTAACGTCTCTTAAGGGCTTTTGTTTTCTATAACACTATGAGCCTGCTAAGCTCTTTGGAGGCTAAAGCTCTTTTTTACCTCCTAATCGAAAAAAATCTTTCTTTCAAATAGGAGATTTTAATGTTTTGACACAACTCCAAATTTAAACTTTTCCAAAAAAGATTCTTATAAAGAGTTATATTGAAAAGTCCTCTGTCATATAGAATAGCCAAATGCTACTAAAGTGTAATTAAAAGAACCGAATGATCAATATCACTGCAAGATACAAATAGAGTAAACAACCCATCCATTTTGGCTGCTAATAAAAATTGAATAAATAACCCCATCAATTTTAATTGAGTAGCTTACATACAGAAACACTACTATAAATGGAAATATATTAAGATCGTAGGTTGATCCATGAGCTTCTTTTAATGGGTCTATAGCTTTGCTCATTAGAGGAGTTCTTGTGAATAAAAAGAAATTGAATAATTCATACTGACATCAAAATTTCAGTGTTATAATTAAAGAGACTACAAGCTAGGACAGTCTCAAAAACATTTACTCACTACGCAACTCAGGACGCAATCTGGGGCTGTTCCACAAGCGGGTTCCGCCGTTTACTGTTGAAATGTGGGGTTTGTCGTCGGAATCAGCCGTTGGCCGTCGGAATCAGCCGTTGGCCATCGGAATCAGGCGTTGGCCGTCGGAATCAGACGTTGGCCGTCGGAATAAGCAGTTCGCCGTCGGAATCAGCCGTTCGCCGTCGGAATCAGACATTGGCCGTTGGAATCACGAGTTGGCCGTCGGAATCAGCCGTTGGACATCAGAATGAGGCGTTGGCTGTCGGACACTGCCCTCGGCGAAGACGATGAATTATATTTTTTGACCTGGTGGAGAGATGCTAGGTTAGGCGAAGACGACAAACTTTACTCGTGATGAAAGAAAAGAGATGTAAATTTTTTTTCACTAAGTATAAGGTTTAATTACACGACGGGCTAAAACCGTCGTAAGTTCAAAACCAACATAGCAAGACGGACAGACCATCGAGTGAAACCATTAACTCAACGGTCAGGCAAACCCGTCGGGTAAAGAAATTCCAACAACGGGTTTTCCTGTGAAGCGACCCGGACCAACTGGGTCAGACCGGACCGACGTCTATGCTCATCATACCCGACGGTTTTAAACCTAGACAGTTGGGTCTGCCCATTTTTCTACTAGTGATTGAATACCATAAGATGGTTTAAGATCAATGAAATACAGATGCTGGGTAAAATTCGACCTTCTGTTGTGGAGGCAGACCTCCTATTCTAATTTTCAATATTATCATTCATAGTACTTTAAAGATGTGACAAGCAACTGTTCTCAGGTAAACAAAGATATTAAACCCACACGTACAATCATAACAACTAGAGTTTAAAAAGAATTCTTCACAAACTAACTGAAATTAGATAAATAGTCACCGCAAATAATATTCGATTACGTATCAATTGTTAAAAATTTCAACAAATTGCACATAAGTGCTTCATTTTTTTGAAAAGTTAAAAAAGAAATAAGAGTATTCACATCACAAGTAATAAAATGAGTAACTCATAATCAAACAAACTAAGCTAAACCATTCTGTAGAGAATACACTCAATTAAACACAAAAGGTAAAAAAATAATAAAAATCAAATGTTGGAGTTCTACCTTAGTCGGCCTTCAGATCCCTAGGAGGAACCTTAAGAGCTTTCAGGGCTTCAAAAAGACATTGACCACTTCACCATGGGCAGGAACATCAACGCCTGGACCTGCTGTGAGATGTCCTCGCACCGGCACTTCTGTCCCAGACAGAAAAGGTTAGAGAGGAAGCCAATACCAACTTAATGGCCATAAACTCTGATAATTGGCAACTGATTAAGGTGAGATGTCGTTTTGTCAAAATGTAGTGGAGATATTTTCATTCAATTACAATAAATTTTTATTATTCCCTTTACCGAAAATGAAACTAATGAAAGTGAACTTTCTCATGCAAGTGGCCGAATTATTTTATTATTATATATCTAACACATCATACTATTCGAATATGACTGATCAATACTCATATTGATAACGTTTGAACTAAGGAAAAACATATTTAAATAATTGAAACTAACTCTGCCGAAAAAAAGTTACCTTCCGGGCAATTAGACTACTTTTTCCATATATATTTTTCATTTAATAGTCACAAAATCAAAGACTTTCTTTGCATCTTTACTGATTTCCAAGGGAGACATCCGTATTTCGTTTTGACTATTTAAGTACGCAGACTAGACTTGAGGTGGCAACATGCATGAAAATCCCTTTCACTAATTCTCACCCCTTTGGTTATGGAAACAATATCGTAATCGAATCAATTCTGGAAAATTGTATTCACTTGTGCTCACATACATATAGCCACAAAGATTTAGAGTCCTCGTCTGTTAAGGCAACTGTAGATAGACTTGGAAATCTTAGTCTAAAAGTAAGGATACAAAGATTACATATCTTATAAGGACTCCAACCTAGCAAGGTCTTTGGATCCGATATCATTGTTCTGAATTAGTATTTTATCTGTCCCCTGCAAGCTGAGTGGCTTTTGAATAACACAAAGCTTGGTAAGAAACTTGAGAAACTGACTGTGAGAGACTCCTTTGGTGAAGATATTTGTAACCTGATTTTGTGTACAAATATAGCCAATAACTAAATGACTGGCATTGATTTGCTATATGTTGAAATGGTAGTCTAGTTCCGCATCCTTTACTCGACAATGAAAGATTGGGTTTGCCGTAATATATGTGTTGGACAAATTATCACAACATAACACTGACAGTGGGAAGGCCGAGCGTGTGGCCAAGAGCTGCTTCAGAAAGTGCCGCAATGATCCAGCTTTGGATCATTTGGTGAAAATCGAATGAATTCTGGACATCATATTCTCGTGTTCATATACATATAGATACAAAGATTTCGAGTCTTTAGTTAAGGGAACTATGGGATAGACTTAGAAGTCTTAGTCTAAAAATAAGAATACAAAGATTACCTTATAAGGAGTCTAATCTAGCAAGGTCTCTCAATCCGAGATCCTTGTCCTGAATTAGTATTCTATCGAAGTATTACAGTAATAAAAAATACGTAATTATTTAATGATGATGGTTATTGCTCTTTTATGTTTATGTAAATTCTTTTTGTTGCCACCCTTTCTCTTGTCTTGCCCCAGGAGCTTTTTCTGGAAATTTTTCAAAAGCTTGACTCTGATAAAGTTTTAATGGCGCCCTTTGTCTGCAAGTCCTGGTACCAAGCATCTCTCAGGAACCACTTGTGGAAGTCACTTGATATGGATGACCTCTTTTAGAAACCATTTGAGGTGATGAAGTTAATGCTAGGCGTCGCTGGTACCTCTGTTAGACTATGGTGTGGAAAGGTGACCGCCCCATGCCATTCTTCCATAGAGTTTCTCTATGCAGCTTGTTAGCCACATTTGCTTATTTAACATATTATAGAATATTTTCTCTCAAAATATAGTTTGAACAGTTAAGAGTGTTGCATTGCACTAATATAATCATTTAATTAACACCTTTTGTCTGGATATTTAGTACCATAGAATTGAGGTAAGGAACTCTTTTCTTTGTCATTCATATATTCTCTTTATCTCATCTTTGACATATATTTGATAGTTGACTGCTTTGTATATTGATAGTAAGACAGACTGAAAGAGTTGATCCAGAGTGTATCCTTGGATGTACTTAAGGAATTCAAGCAGTTTTTCTTGCTGTTGAAATTTGTGGACTTCCTATTTTTAGAAGTAGGCATCAAGCTTGCTCATGGTCCGTATTTTTCATGATCTTTGTTTTCTTTTTCCTTTTACTCTTTCCTTTTGCCTATTTGTTCACAAAAAGGGCTAACCAGAACTCGGACATCCTCTTTGTAAATTTTAGGTGCATATATACATCTATATCTTGGGAATGTGATTCATGAATGCCTTGTTATTCTTCATCCGATGGATGTGGGTTTGGAGTAAGTAGGCCCTGTAGCAATAACGGCATCCAAACGGCGGCCAAAACCAGCTGTTGGATCCCAAAATCGAAAGCATTGTCGGTGAAAGCTTCACCCGGCTAAAAGACCCGTCGCACGAGTTTTTTGCCTCGCCTGACGAATTGGGCCGCTGGCAGAGAAACACATCTGTCGACGGACCCATTTTCGCCTGGGGATAGTCATCCTGCCGATGAAATAGAGTGCGTCGGTGAAACACAATTCCGCAGACGAAACAACGTCCGTTTATTCCGCCGACGAACATATGCCCGTCGGCAGAACAAAATTCTGTCGCCGAACAATGGTGTGTGGGCGGAACATAATTCTGTCGACGATGTCTGATTTGCCAGCAGAGAGAAATTCAGCCGACAAATTTCATTCGCTAGTGGAACACCATTCCGCTGATGAATATGTGGGAGCTGGCGGAACTTAATTTCGCCGACGAAATATTTTGATAAATGTTTTTTAATTATATTTTTTAATTATTTTCGTTTTATCTGTTTAAAAGTCAAAATACATTTAAAACAACTCATACAATATTTTACCTATTTCAAAGTCAAAATAAATGTTTAAATCACATATATTTAAACAACACAGAATTTATAATTTATTCAATGTTTAAATCTGTTTCGACAGACCAATATTTACAATTGACATAAACAAAAAATTGTAGTCATTAACAATGAACACCCCCTCCCCATATATTCAATGACACAACTGGTTGCTTCGACCTTCGTTTGAAGTTCGTGCATAAAATAATGTTAACTATGTTATAGACATAAATTTTGAGTTTGTAACCGATTCATAAACTGAAAACAATACTTACCCTGTTGTGATTGAGCAACAAACAAATGTGTCAGCTGGTCCATGCGTTGGCTCATGGCTTCCATCTTCTTGGACATTGCCTCCCTATCTCGTCTTTCCTTCTCTAGTTGTTCACATAGGGCCAAATGTTCAGGAGAGTCATTAAAAAGAGCTTGTAGAGGCACCTCTTCACATTTTTGCACCTGTGCAAACTCCTCTCTCATAACCACCTTTGTGGCCCCCAAACACCTTATCCAGTATGGGTGTCACATCGTGGTTCAGACCCAAAATTCGCACGACAGTTTTTTTTATTTTTCTGAACCGGAATGACGGGTTGGCTAGGACCGACGTCTTTAGACTTCAGATCCAACGGTTTTAAGGCAAGACAGTCGGGTCAGGTCATTTTTCTACTAGTGAAGGAATGGCTTAACTGCATTACTAAAGCATTTTCTAAACCATCTGTATTGTCCTTTGGCATTCTTTCAATCCTTTTGACTATAAGCATAACAAGTTATACACCAATGCATGACTTAATTGCAAACACCCACAAAAAAAAATGTAAAGAATGGAGCTCCAGCAAATCAGATACTTAATTTAGTTTCAATCCATATGCAAGTTTATTTCCAGCTCCATAACTGCAAATCCTACTTCGATATATCTCTAGATTTATTAGTTTCTTTCGGTGGGCAGCCTGGCTGTCCATCAAGCATATAGTTGCAATTTTAAATCAAGTCTCAACATGAATCAAGATCATTTCCCACAAACAATCAGCAACATGAATCAAACATGAATCAAACATTTCTCAACAATTCTTCTTAAGAAATAGCAACTTTAAATCAACAAGATACTTGATTCAAACAAATTGTGCAGTCCACTTATTCCGACAAATGACATATACATAGAGGGGGAAAAACTCACTCACAGTTCTCCACTGTTCCAATTAATGATGAACAACATGGTTCTCATTTAAAAAACTCTCAGCACAATCCACTTGTTCGGGAATCTACAAAATATGTGATAAAATGAATTAAAAGAAAAAAAAAGAAGGGTAACTTTTTCTGCTAGAGATAGGAATTGAAATAAATAATACCCAGTACGTTGGTGGAAATGAGTGGATTGACTTAAATATTTCACAGTAAATGCTGAGTATGATGAGTTTCTTCATTTCTTCAGTCTGATTTAATATTTCTTAATTTTGTATTAATATATTTGAATTTTCCTCGTTTAAATTAATCATATCTCCATGCAGATATAGCTTTAGAAAGGGAAGTAGATGATGATCTTTTGCTTGCTAATATGAATAATGTATGTCTGACTGTTTTTATTTATTTTATTCTATTATTTTATTCAACCTTGTATATCACGAGGCCAAAAAAGGTAAATAAAGAAGAATCAAGATACTTGCTGATTATTAATTAGCTTTCACTTTCCTTGGCCATCTTCAAAGTTAATAAGTACTTTTAGAATGATTTTTTGGATTTTTTAAAATTTGGTTTAGATAAACACTACAAGAAAAGTACTATCCGCCGATGGTTGAGACATTTTGCGTTGGCGGAGAGGTATTCCGCCGACGGTCTTTTTTACTCGTCGGCGGAAAAATGCTGAATCCAACCCAACCGTCGGCGGAACAACCAAAGACTTCCGCCGACGCATGACGCACTCTAACATGCGGCGGCAGACACAAAACTGAAGTGCCGACGCACACCAGTACGAACCCGTCTGGGGAACACAAATTTCATCCGCCAACGCTTGCCGACGCACCGTTACAAGCGTCGGCGGATAATAACTTAAGCCCCGACGCACCATTTGACCCGTCGGGGGAATATTCCTTAACTTCCGCCGACGCACCCTAACACGCGTCGACGGACTCAAAACTGAAGTGCCAACGCACTGCAGTTCGAACCCGTCGGGGGAACTCTAATTTCGTCCGCCGACGTACCCTTACAAGCGTCGGCGGATTGTAGCGCCGACGCACCCCAAAACCCGTCGAGGGAATACTCCTTTTCTTTCGCCGACGTGTGTAGTACGCGTCGGCTGAAATTTCTGCGCTGACGCGTAGGTACGCGTCGTCGGACAATTTTCCCCTTTTCTCCCTCCCTCGTGCCCTTCTCCCTACCCCGCGCACTTCTCCTTCCCCCGCGCCCTTCTCCTTCCCCCGCGCCCTTCTCCCTCCCCCGGCCTGCGCCCGGGCCCTTCTCCCTCCCCCGGCCTGCGCCCGTGCCCTTCTCCCTCCCCCGGCCTGCGCCCGCGCTCTAGATCTCCCTCCCCCGGCCTGCGCCCGTGCCCTAGATCTTCCTCCCCCGGCCTACGCCCGCGCCCTTCTCCCTCCCCCGGCCTGCGCCCGCGCCGTTCTCCCTCCGCCGGCCTGCGCCCGCGCCGTTCTCCCTCCACCGGCCTGCGCCCGCACCTTATCCCTATCTCTGGTAATTTGATTTGGTCCTTTTGAATTCTTTATCAATGAACAATTAAATTTGGCCAAAAGTGCTACTACTGTATCAATTTCTCTATTACTCGAATGACCCTTGTCGGTATAGCTAGTTGAAGCTCAAATTAATCATTTCCAGTGGTCCAGCTCAATAGCAATCTCACGTATTATTTGCATATCCTATATTTCTTCTTCTACTTCAACTTCTTCTTCTTTTTTGTCCCCTCTTTTTGTGTTGGTTGTCACCTCAATCTTGTCTTTTGCCGTTGGCTTTAATAAAAGTACCCATTCCACTATGAAAAGAAGGGAATTATAATTATCAATGGGACTGGTTGCCGTTGGGTCATGTCTCTCTCTCTCATCTCTCATCTCTCTCTCTCTCATCTCCTCTCTTTCTCTTCTCTTCTCTCTCCTCTCTCTTGTCTTTCTCTTCACTCAGAGGCTATAATGCAGAAGTTTTTTGTACTTCAATGGACTTATGGCTGTGGATATAAATGGCCGAAGAGTTCTATCAACGACTTATGGCTGTGGTTGTTTTGTTCATTGTAGTTAATTCACTGTCCTAAAATTTGTTTTTATTGTATTTGTTCTGCAGCATATTTCAATGATGCCCAGAGGTAGGCTACAAAGGATGCCGGTGTCATTGCTGGTTTGAATGTGGAAAGAATTATTAATGAGCCAACCGCTGCAGCAATTCTCTCCTCTCTCTCTCTCTCTTCTCTCCTCGTTCTCTGCTCTGTCCTCTCTCTCTCTTTCTCTGCTCTCTCTTCTCTCTTCTCTCTTCTCTCTTCTCTCCTCTCTCTTCTCTTTCTCTTCACTCTCTTCTCAATTATTTTTTTTTATTTTTTCAAACATTCCGCCGACGCACCCCCTGTTGTCGGTGGAATAGATTCCGCCAACGCACCGCGGTCCGTCGTTGGATGATTTCCTCCGCCGACGGTTCCCGGCGTCGGCGGACAAAATTCAGTCGCCCGACGGGTGTTTTTGTCCCGCGACGGGTTGTTACGTCGGCTGACGCCTCCACCTAGGGAGGTTCCGACGACGTGACGTTACCCGTCGTCAGAGTTCTGCCGACGGGTATTCCTATTCTGCCGGTGCCTTTTGCCCGTCGGTGGATAATACTTTTTTACTAGTGAAAGGCACACATTATCATTTTTATCCAGTCTCATATTTTGATATTAATATGTGGTTTTGTATGGTTGTTATCTTGTTTTTTACTAGGCGCTGATAAGGCCTAAGTGAACGAAGTTTGAGATTGAAATCAGCGTGCACTCAAAATCGTCCTTTTCTGCATATTGTAGTACAAGAGTTTTTTTACAAAGCACAAATGTCTACAACTGAGACCAAGTGAGGACAGTTTTTTGTTTTTGTTTTTGTTTTTTTTTTTTTTGGTGGCGGATGGACATGATCATTAAGCTCCTCAAAAAACACCTTTATGTATTGAAGTAGAAGATTGCAAGGTGTCAAATTATTTATGTTCAGTGATAGGAACCATTTGGGCAAAGCCAATGACAATAACTTATAATGTCGGATTGTAAGCAGTCATTATTTATTATACTACGAGAAACTCAGTATATATCAGCTGTAAAAGATAAATTTTTTTTATAAAGAAAACCTTTGTTCCGGCCATTTTATAACAGTCGGTACAAATTTTTAATTATAAAAATGCTTCACGGCAGTTATAGAAACCACCGGTAAAATAAATTATTATATATTTTAAAATAAATCTTACAGGCGAAGTGCACATAGCTGGTATATCTGCCGGTTATAAATTACCAACGTTATTTACAGCCGGTAAATGACAGACGCTGATTTCCTTGGATAATCCGCTGACAGGGCACCCACCAACTCCTATGGGTGGCGCTGTCGTTACTATTGGTAGAAGATCTATGGACGGTTTTACTGCTTGTACCGGCAGTTTCAAACCGCTAGTAAACCCCATTTCTTGTTGTGCGTACCCTAATGTAAGAATCCTAGAGTGGGAACCTGAGAATTGTTTCAAATATTTCAATTTCTCCTTGCTCGGTTGATGTTCAATTACAAATAATTGGTAGCATCTACTACAAGTTGGATAAATTTGGTACTGCAACTGATTTTGCTAGTGATTTCTGAAACATTTGGCGATTGGTATTTACTAATTCTTATATAAGTAGAGAGAATTTTCTGAAAATATTATGTGCTTGTGAGGATCTTGAAGTATTGGAGTAGAACGGTTTTGTATGCTTCAAAAATTGACTCAGAAATACTTAAATTGGCTTCCCATATTCTGGTATTTTGCTTTGGTGATGCAAAATTAGAAGTAGGACGTCCTCATGAGCTGTAACCTAGTTAATTTGTCCAATTGTTTTGGACAATTCTTTGGCTACTATTTTTCTAATTCTGAAGAAAGAATATTTTAGCCAGATTTCGATAGTGAAGAGGTGATTTGTTTGAAATTATTTTATATACATATTTCATCCTAACAGTGTTACATTTATATTTTATGACGGGATTTCCAATCTCACTTTGTCCATGCAACGTATAAGGATTTCGTATTGGATTTCATATTAATGCATGATATTTGAAGAATGTGAATGTCAAAGGGGAGCACTTTGGAGGATCGATCTGTGGTGGTGCTTTCTAGAAGAATGCTATTGTTGTAGTAACATATCATTTGATTTTTGGTTATTTTGTAAATTATTGATTATGTAATTAAGTTATATTTCTGATCAGAAGCCTTCCACAGATTGTGGAATTTTTACAAATCCTCACTTAGCAGTTCTGTTAATCCTACTTTTCTACTGAAAAATAAGATCATAGAATAGAAAAGTAAAAGTTCCAGGGGAAGCTTCATATTCAGAGATTGGAGATATTTTATTTAATTAAATAGTCTGCACTACACAAACCTGTGGTATTGATTCGGCGAGTTGGGACATACGATAAGTACCGTCATTTAATTCATGTTCAGGCAAACTCATATAAATAATCTGGTGAATAGTAACCTTGAACCAAGTAGTTAAATTTTATCTGACTTCAGATATGGGAGAGATATCTAAGCATGTCACTATCTGGCCTTTCCATCTGGTTCAACCGCTTCATGTTTGAGATCTGCCTCTTTATGTCTCATTAGAAGATCTTAACTAGTTATAGTTGCGCATATACTTAATAGCTTGCCAAAGCATGGTAGTGAAGAAACTTGGCGCTATCTTCATAACTAAATGGAATATTGAACTTTCTTTATTGAAGCTTCATAATTAAAATAAATATTGAACTTTCTTTATTGAAGCTTCATAATTAAAATAAATATTGAACTTTCTTAACAGAGTAATGCCGTACTCTGACTTGGAGCATGGGACCCACCATGCCTAAGGCCAATCAACCTTCAACACGTGGCAGTTGGAAATATGTAAAGGTAAGGAACAATCAATTTGCAGAGAGATCAATTAGCGTGAGATCAACATGCAGATTGATCCCAGAATCTAGCAGACTTTCCACGTTGTGCTTGAGTCAACGATGCTACATATATATAATCTTTCAAATTGCGTCCGTACATGTGAGAGAAGATCAGTGTCTTTAAATATGCCGCAGAACACTCATTTAGCATTAACTTTAGATTGCAGAAAAGCTCCATGACGCAAAAACTCAAATGCTTCTTTCATACTCCCGGATGCAAAGCCGAATAAAACGGCTTACATTGAACAGATCACAATCGAAATCATAATCAACTTTGTCTTCAAATCGGACGTATTGTGTGTTGGAAATTTAGAGGCATGAACATCTCAGTTAATCAACAAATGAACCCTGCATATGCAATTTCAACACTTTTAACTGAAGCAATTAAATAATGATGTTAACAGTAATAACTCATAATGAAACTATAATTCCAAAACTTAATTAATCAATGACAACAATCCTTTATAACTATAAACTAATTGAAAAAAAGACTAATTAAAACAACCAGAATTCTATTTCAGAATAACAACACTTATAATTTCAATCAATAACAATTAATCAATGAACTTTATAATTACTTATAAGCAATAAAAAACTCAACTAAATGAGATCAAAGCGAATTCACCACCACACTACCACATTCAAATTATTCCAACAACTCTAATCTGGACTTCTTAATCAATTTACACAAATGAATGAATGTGCAATCCAGATTGCTACAATAAAACCAGCATAACTACAATGACAAAATCCCAACAGAAAAAATAACAACACTTTAATTAAAGTAGAATAATTACAACAGTACAATTGTTATAACAACATGCTGTAACAAATTCAATTAAAAGAGAAAATTACTATCCAATAGTAAACACAACAACATGTTGAACAACTATTCCTAATCAGTGCATAGAACACAAAGGAACTATATAATTCAGAGGACATAAAGAAATCAGAAAAAAAACCAAAAAACTTATCGGTTTGAAGATTGAAGCTGCAGCGTGGAGAACCCACTGCCTTAAAGACTCAATCGCCAATCTCGGATGCATAATCAATGTTTTGATAGTCTCCCAAGGTGACACAGTTCTCCTCCGGTGAGGTGCACTCGTCGCTGGAGAAGTGGAATCGCCGGAGATGGCCAAGAATAGAGAATCGAATTCGGACAAAGAGCAAAAGAGAAGCTTTGATTAGGAACGAAGAAGAATAGGACGAAGGAAGGATTAGAAACAGAGAAGGTTTGAGCGATAGAGAGAGGTATCGAAGGGGAGAAAGAGTTGTTTTTCCCGTACCTATGATTTTCGGGAGAAATCTCTTTATTCCGAACGCTTCAACAGTCACCACCTCTTCCGAAAACCCTCACTGAAAGCCGTTGTCAAGCTCAGAGCCGTTGCCGATCTATCGCGCCATAGAAGAGCCGAACCGATTTTCCTCTTTTCCTCTTTTCCTCTTTCCCTCTTTCCCTCTTTCCCTCTTTCCCTCTTCCCCAATTTCTGTTGGGAGAACCAAGAAAAGAGATGACACATGTCGGATATCAGATCCGGACCCAAACCCGGATCCGACTCGTGGGAGTCATTTTTCCAACAATCCCCCACAAAATAACACACACGAATGATTTCTGTTCTGGGCATAACAAGAGCCGAATAATTAAGTATCAATATTTTTCGATTTGAATTGAAACGTAGTGAAAAGAGGCAACAAACGGATCCACCAAGTGAAGTTGTCTTGGACTTAGTGAATCTTATTTGAGACCCTCACAACATGCATCAAACTCTTACTCTCGGGCGAACTCCACAATATAGCATTGCGCTTTTATAAGGCCATGTACAAACCTCAGGATTTCTCATGAGCGTTCTAGAAAAACAAGCCCAAATCTTTCATATGAGGTGGCCACAAAAGAGATGACACGAGTCGGATCCAATTATCGGATCTGAACCCGAATCCGGACCCGAACCCCAAATACGTACCCGAACGCCAAATCCGACTGGTGGGAGTCATTTTTCCAACATTGTAAATCGGCCGCATCAAATGTCTTAAGATGCGAAGCGGCAGCCCGTATTCCCTCATCAATCCCATCGAACTCAACATGACCAGTCAAGGACAACTCTTTAAGCTACTTACAACCCCGCAAAATTAAATAAAGGGACTCACGGTAAAGCAGCGAATCACAGATTCAAAACATGTAATCCTGGGTAAGAACTTGACAACGGCAGCTCCAAAATGGTAATAAACAGAAGATGCAATTTGTTGCAGTTTTCATCTAAAACAGGGATAATGTCATCTACGAAAAGTCGGAAATGACTAAAACGCACTATCTCGATATCTTTCCATTTTGCAAAAATTTGTTTAAGACATTCCAATGCTCCTACACAATCTTCGAAATAAAAACCACCATAAAGATGAAGGTCTTTCAAATTTGGGCACTTGCAAGTAAACATTACTGATTAAAACAATGAGGATCGGGACGTTTATAAGTAAATGTTGATGATTAGCTACTTTAAAAGGCTTTACAATCGAGGCATACTTCTCTGCAAAATATGCTAATGCATCAAAGCTATCATGGAGCTTGTAAACAAGGGCTACGACAGAAGCTCCTCCGAGGTCGGCCAATTTCATCTGAATTAATGAGCAACTGTTATCGTCGTGATAATTCATGATCTCCTACAAATTGAGGGACTTCCAGCACAGAGGGCTGCGAGAAGCTTCATACCAGTTAAAGGGAACGGCGGAAATCCTCTGTTTGGGATAGACCGTCTCGAATATTTTCTCCAGAACCGGCAGAGGCAAATCTCTCCACCTGTTCTCTTCGATGTTCGATGGGCTCCCTGGGCTCCCTTCCATTCCCTCCTGTTCCTCCCCTGAATTACAGCAATAACCCGATACCACCACTGTTAATATTTTTACCCGTCTCCTCTCCATTCCTTTCTTCTCCCTGTCACTCTCCAGTTAAACAAAAAGAAGAAGATCTCTCTTATTAATAGTAGCAGAAGTGAGAAGGGGACATAGCACATTCGACGTATCATACGTACGTTTCGAGTTCTTCAAAGATATTAATATGGAACGCTGTTTTTTTTTCTATTTGCTTTGAACTCCAAGAACACTTTTGACAGGTTTTTTTCTTGAAAATGGGTGGAACGCATCGGCCTTCGCTCCTTCCATGACCAGAGGGATGGAATATTGGTTCTGTCACTGCATGTGATCGAGAATTAAGATAAACAGGGACTAGTGCATTAATACACATCAATTCGTATTTCATTAGTAAAATTAAGTTTCTCCAAGAGAACCCGAACGAAGCAGCATGCAGGGCCTGGCTGTACCGTTATAGTAATATATATCTCTGAAAGAGGGCTTTGAGACTGCATGGTAATCTCACTTAAAAAGGGTCTAAACCTATTAATTCGCTTTGGACCTGACCAACCACTTCTCCAAGTGACATGGAGATGGGTTTTATAATATTGTATTAATAGGGATTACTTTTATCTGAAACAGAATGATATTGAACTAAATAATTGTATGGACTATGTGTAAAGCTGTGAACTCTGATTGATTTCATTGATCATCAATACATGTACATATCTTCAAAGAGTTACAATATTGGTTTGGATAACTTTCTCTAAACCAAATAAGGAAACCAAAAAAAGACATGTACAACACGTTTTACAAATGCACAATTATGGTAGAAGTTCAATTAATGTAGGACACTAGAAGGATCTTCTGAAGGATCTCTTTCTTGATTACCAAGATTGTCTTTAATATTCCCCCGCAAGGTGAGTGTCTTCGGAGAGACACGAAGCATGGAAATCAACCTAGTGTACTGACCTCGAGAAAGGCCTTCAGTAAAAAATATTAGCCAACTGATCCTGAGTAGGGATGTACTTAACCTGTAGAAGACCAGAGGTTACTCGCTCTCTAAGAATATGATAATCGAGCTCCACATGCTTAACACGGCCATGAGAAACTGGATTCGCTGCAATATAAGTTGCAAAAGGATTGTCACACCACAACACGGGAGATACTTTAAGAAGAAAACGAAGTTTTTTAAAGAGTTATAGGATCAACAAGCTTCTGCAGCATAAATAGCCAAAACTCTATATTTGGCCTCAGCACTAGATCAAGCAACAATAGGTTACTTTTTAGAAGACCATGAAATGAGAGAACAACTAAATAGGATACAAAACCCGGTTACTGAGCGATGATCATCGGGGCAGCCTCCCCAATCCGCATAAGAGAAAATTTCAAGGTTGAAATATCGAGCTGGTTGAAATCTCAAGCTGGTTGAATTGAAAATACATATAAAAGTGTAGGTTCTAAATAATGCAAGACGCACTAAACTGCAGACCAGTGAACATATGTGGGGGCCAGCTGAAATTGACAAGCTTGATTCACTGCATATTGAATATCGGGGCACGTGATAGTTAAATATTGCAGTGCGGAAACAGTGGATCTGTATTAATACCTGTAGCATCAGCGAGTGGATAACCATCATGCTTGGACAGTTTGGAGCCCGCAGCCACTGGAGTGTATAGTGGCTTAACATCTGTGAAATTAAGGCGAGTTAACAAATTACAAGTATATTTTGATTGAGAGAGATGTAGAGCACCTAGATCTTTAACCGAAAACTCAGTCTGCAACTTCTATAAAATTTGCCGAATGATACTAGGTGAGCTCCCAGTCACTATAATGTCATACACATAAAGAAGAATATAGACAATAGAACCAGAATCATATCGATATGGTAATGAGGAATCAGCCTTGGAAAGAGGGAAGTCGATTTCAAGTAGAAATAGGTAAGGCAATGATACCAAGCACGTGGACTGCTGGAGGTCATATAGTGACATGTAGATGATAGACATCATGAGGTCCAGACTGATCAATAAAGCCAGGGTAGCTGAACCATATAGTTCTCCTTCGATAAAGTATCATTCAAAAAAGCGTTACCTATATACAATTGATGAATAGGCCAGTGTTTGCTGACTGCGAGTGCAAGAACTGGCCGAATTGTGTTAGGTTTAACCAGCACTGAAAGTATCAAAGTAATCTTGTCCGCCTCTTTGATTGAAGCCTTTTGTGACCAAACATGCCTTATGATGATCGATCGAACTATCAAGATTTGGTCTTGAGAAGAAAAACCCATTTGCAACCAATAGCACGCCTCCCCTGTGGCAGACAAACAAGTTTCCATGTTCGGTTAGCCAATAATGCATTAAACTAATCTTTCATGGCCTCTCGCCATTGTGGTTGAATCAGACTTAGGGGGAGGGAAGAAGGATGGGGAGTGGAGGTGAAAACTCTCGGTTTAAGGCGACTAGTCTTAAACCTGGTCACCATGGGATGTGTAGCTAAAGGAGCACTAGGATGAGCAGTAGGAGGGGTAGCCTAGGGGCTCGACTGTCATCTGAATCCAAGGAAACACTTGAAGAAGTGGGACAAGAAGATGAAGTATCACTCGGTGGTGAAGGAGAAGAAGGGATAGAATGTGTACAAACCAAGCCTAGAGGAGTAAGGGGCGGGTGCAAAGGTCTATTGTGTTTAATATGAAGGGGTAAAAGTGAAACTAGTGAGGAAATCGAAGACTCCGTCTATGGAGTAGGAAGCAAGGGCGTTTGAGAAAATGGAAAAGACGTTTCGTCAAAGACCACACTGCAACTGACAAAGACTCTACCAGTAGACAGATACAAACACTTGTACCCCTTCTAATTGGGGTGATAACAAACAAAAACCCAAGTAGTAGATCGATCATCAGGTTTATGACTCGAGTAAGAATGCAAGTGAGGATAACACAAACAACCAAAAAACACACATCAAAGTATAATCCAGTGTTTTACCAACAAAAAGTTTTAAAGGATTTTTAAAGGACAAAACTGTTGTAGGTGTAGGAAGCCAATTTATGACAAATACTGCAGTGGAAAAGGTTGAGTCCCAATGAAGCTTAGGCATAGACGCCCGTGCTAGGAAGGCCATTCCCATTTCAACTATGTGACGATGCTTGCAATCAGCCATACCGTTTTGATGAGGGGTATAAGGACAAAATTTTTATGGTGAATACCAGAAGTAGGGAACAAAGTTTCAAAACGATGATTAAAAAATTCGGTTCCTCCATCAGATTGAAAATATTAAATTTTGGAGGAAAACATGTTTTCAGTCAGATTTTTTATCAATAAAAAGGAGTATTTAAAGACACCAAACAATGTAACCGGACAAGGGGCCCAGACATCAGCACAAATAGTATGTAAGACAATCAGAGCATGAACCGTGGATGCAGAAACACAAAACAAGCATGGCACAAAGCTTTTCTATGAAATTTTGAAATTGAAATATTCAAGACTCGAAATACACTGCGAAGAACTTCACTACCCATATGACCTAGTTTTTCATGCCAAAAGGAAAAAGGGAAAACTACTGAAAGCAAACACGAAGGGGATGCAGCGTGGTCCACAATGTAAAGTCCGTTCTTATTCCGATCGTTGAGTAAGGTTTGGCCCATACTGGCTTCCTATACAAGAAAATAGTTAGAATAAAATCAAACAGTGCAATTTTGATCAGGGGTGAGCCGAGAGGCAGATAACAAATTATTAAGTGATGATGGAACATCTGGAAGGGTAACTGGGACACTAAGCTTATGAGAACCAATAGAGGAGATAGTCAAACCTGAACAGTTGCCGAGATGGACCTGGTCCGAGCCTAAGTAATGTACGTGTCCGTGAGCAAAGAAGCGTCAGGAGCTATATGATGAGAGGCACCAGAATCAGTATACCACACCAAGTCATTCACACTATCAACCTTGGCAGAATACGCCTGTGGAGTCATAGTGTGCTGGAAAGCGAGATTGAAATGATTTCGGCACTGTATAGGCAAGTGTCCGACCTTAGAACATATTTGACAAGTGGGACGGCTATCAATGTTATCATGCTGGTCTTGGCCTTGGGCATGGCCTCCTAGACCACACCTTGGATTGGTGAGACCTCATCCTCAGCCGTTATTACGACCTTTGCCACCACGTGTAGCAACATTGGCCAATGGACGTGCAGAAGTATCAATAGAGGAGGGGTTCTCAAGCATCTGAACTCAATGTTCCTGGGAAAGGAGCATATTTTGGAGAGATTCGAATGAAACTGGTTCTTCCCGACCAGTTACTGACTGTTAAGACGATTCAAAATCCTGTCCAAGACCACAACATAATGGATAATAGCGTAAGGATATAGAGGCTGACCTGAAGCAGCTAAATCATCAATGATGTACTTTATCTTATCTAGATACACAGTCATAGAGAGAGAGAGCCCTTTTCAGTGTCTGAAGGTGAAAACGAAGGTGATTCAGTCAGGATTGGGAAGAGGAAGCATCGGCAGAGCAAAGTTTCTACTACATAGCATACGCCGTCGGAAGCCTGAGTGTGTAGCGAAGTGCAGCCTCGGATAGTATGGAGACTATCCAACTCTGGATTTTATGGTCGTACCACTGCGTATAATGTGGATTAGGGACCATGGTGTCAGTAGTTGCAGAGTGAATTAGCTAGAAAAAAATGAAAGCTTGTAAAGGAGTTGAGACACAGGTCATTCAATATGTCACTCTAGTAAGACCAAAAGCTTCTGAATATATCAATCATGCATGAGAAAAATTCAAATTCAAATCGATGAAATGTGAACTACCTTGTCAGTCCTGCAAGAGAGAAATCTAACCTTTACCAGATTTAGTAATTATAGATGCAACAAGAACCACCTAATCATCAGATTGAAAAAGATTAGTGAATACAATAGAAAAAATTCATATAAAATTCTAAAGAAAATTGTCAAACTACAAAGCCATATTAGTCATGCTCCTTCTAAGCATAACACTCAATTGAGCTACTACAGCTATTTGACATTAATGCAAAACCCAGCATCACTACTACAAAAACATGCTCCCCTGGCGGTCGAATTTGCCAGCAAAGAAGCCCAAACCCGCCGGCGGAGTTAATTTTTTTAAAACTTTTTTAATTTACCTGTTATTTCTACAAAAAATATATGCACATTCTATTAAACCTTATTTTTTTAAAATTTTTTAATTTACCTGTTATTACCCTAAAGCCCTGCACACTAACCTTGTGTTCAAACCGCAAATATGAGATCCTAATTTTGTCCTTAAACTTATTTTATGCCTATAATACTTATTTTTTCTTTTCCACTTCATCGTAGGAACATAAAACTACATTGGGTTATCACTTTTTGTTCATATTTTTTGGAATTAGATGTAATATCCTATAGATGAGATCATAGTGAATGGAATTTAATATAATATCTTATAAAAGACGACCATGGAATTTGATGTAATAACTTATAAATAAGGTCATAGTCTTAGATCTAATATCTTATAAAAAAGGACATGGAAGAACATGAATTAATGAATCAGAACATGGGTTCTTTTGTATTCACCCTTTCATCCTCAATATATGGCTGTTTAAAAATTGAACAAGTTAAATTCTTCAGTTATTTTTAAAATTTTTGTCATATGTACAAATTAACCGGCAAGATCTAGGTAAAGTGAGCAAGGTGGGACTAAATCATTCATAAGAAAACAAACAGGGCACTACTTGAATGCTTTGTTGTTTTTTTTTTTCTTAAGAGTACATTTTTTGCTTGTGAATAAAAGAGGAGAACGAGACAACAATGAGAAGCACCGCTAGAAGTCACCGGAGAGGACGCTAGCTGAAAGAATGTACCAAATCTTAGACACAGATTAGGCATAAAAGTGCATACCGATCTTGTTACAAGTTTAATCCCCCCCGGAAGATGAGGAAAAGGAGCCTCAAGATGCCCCGAACGAGGTTCTTTCTTGATACAGATTAAAAGAGTAAAGACTTACCCGAATCCATTGATTAAAGAATCAATTGAGAACAGTAGCTCGTGGCTTGACAATCGCACGTGACTTAGAACAGTGGTTTGTGGTTTTCCTCAACCAAATCCCTTAATGCCCAAAGGCCAGAAGTTCTCCTATCCAGATGGGGAAAACAAAAGTTGAATGATTTGGTGTATTGGGAACTATAACCTTTAGCCTTTATATATTGGTTCATCAGGGTACCTATTATCCCTTGATGGGCCAATATATGTATCCACTCATAAAGACCGTATCAATTTAGAAGTCCACGGGCTTATCAGATAGGATCACATAATGTAAGCCCATTAATATAAATAGTTCTTCAATGGTATTATTATGGATTACTGTTTTTCGCTATTTGCTTTGAACCCAGCAACTCTTTGAAAGTTGTTTTTTTCTTGAAAAAGGGAGGGACTCGGCTTTCGCTCTTTCCACGAGGGGATGGATCGATACAAGAATTGGGATCAACAGGGACTTGTGCATTTAATTTACATCAATTCGTGTGTCATTAGTAAATTACATTTAAGTTTCTCCAAGCAGACCCGAAGCAGCAACAGAGCCTTGCTGCAGGACGGTTATAGTAATATATATCACTGAGAGAGGGCTTTGAGACTGTAATATGGTAACTTCAATGGAAATGAGTCTAAACCTATTAATTCGCTTTGGACCTGCCTAGCCACACCTCCAAGTGGAGATGGGTTTTATAGTATTGTTTTATTAGTGATTAATTTTATCTGAAACAGAAAATAATTATGAACTAAATAATTGTATGGACTATGGCTGCATTGAATTATTTTATTATTATCTAATGCATCAAACTGTTCGAATATGACTGATGATCCAATACTCATATTGATAACATTAATTGATCTAAGGAAAAAATATTTTACTAATTGAAATTAATTCTGCCGAAAAAGAAAATTTATTAATAAGGGCAAGACTATCTATTCCGTAGATTATTTGTTTCATTTAATAGTCACAAACTCAATGACTTTATTTCCATCTATTTTGACTTACAAGGGAGATATGCCGACATGTATGGGCTTTGATCACTAATTGGCAACTTACTACAGTTACGTTTCACAGAGAACGTTCTTCGTTAGAGTTTGAAGCTTGGACCTATCTTATGTCAGATAAGACATGTACATCCGGTTCATATTCCCTTGGTTATATGTATAAATTTAATATTCCTCATAAAATTCTTTTTTTTTTTTTTATAGATTGAGGATGTTATGCGTACTGTCATGGGGTATATATTAATTTGGGTACATTTTGACGTAAACCACAGGTTGAAATTAGACTGGTATTTGACATTGTGGGCCCTAGCTATGATCCAAGTCAAACTGTACCGAAAAAGGTACGCTATGATCCAATTACATGCATGTTCAAACGATCGCATGCACTGCATGGAAGTTGGGAGATTTCAACTCTCTCCTGTTGTTCTCTTCAATACTCAACCTGAACCGCCTCAATCTATCTTGCATCTTGTTCCTCAACTTATCTCATTCTCCCATTTCTTCTTTATATATACTTAGTCATATTAATGATTGCTTTCTATGACTGCTCCAATCGATCAAATTAGGAATAATTGCATTTATATATCGTTCGTCTGGAATTTCGGTATATATCTCATAATGCATTCCTAAGAGCCTGTCAGGGGAAAATCGTATCAGATTATGTCCCCATGGCAATGAAACCAAATACTATGCAAGCAATCGTGGAGAAAAAGTTCCCCAAAAAAATAAAAACAGATGTCCATAGAGAGAAAGTGAGGAATCAATGGCAGCAATCATTATTTTTGCTTATGTCAAACACAATTTAAAGACTATATATTATGATTAAGTGAAGGAAACAACCGAAACATCCCATAAATATAAAGCACGAAAACTCCCTCCATCACCGAAAAACTCAAATGAGTCTTTCATTCAGCGATGTAAAGCCGCATAAAATGGCGTAAAACGAGAAGATCACTATCGATATGATCATGATCATCTTCGTCTTCAAATTGGACATATTGTATAAAAGCCGTCTCAAATGTCTTAAGATGGGAAGCGGAAGCCCGTATTTCCTCGTCAATCCCATCGAAGTCAACACGACCAGTCAAGGACAACTCTTTAAGCTTCTTACAACCTCGCAATATTAAAAGAAGGGACTCACGGGACAGCAGCGAATTGCAGAGCTTCAAACAGTTAATCCTGGGTAAGAAATTAACAATGGCAGCTGCATAATGGCAAAGGACTGTACCAGTAATAAGTAGAATATCCAATTTGTTGCAGTTTTCACCTAAAACAGAGAAAATGTCATCTAAGGGAAGATGGAGATAATCAAAACGCACACACTTGAGATCTCTCCATTTTGGTAAAATTTGTTTCAGACATTCTAATGCTCCCACGGGATTATGGAAATAAAAACCACCATAAAGACGAAGGATTTTCATATTTGGGCACCTGCAAGTCCAAAGTACTTTACTCAGTTGTCACTAAAACAATGAGAATTTATTGGAAGTGCATAAGTAAAAGTAGACAATTAAATACTTATTGAAAAGGCTTTACGAGGCATATATACTTCTCTGCAAAATATGCTAATGCATCAAGGCTATCACTGATTTTGTAAACAAGGCCTATGACAGAAGCTCCTCCGAGGTCGGCCAATTTCATCAGACGTGATGAGCAATCCTTGTCGTCGCGATTGCTCATCATCTTCTCGAAATTCAGGAACTTCCAGCAAAGAGGGCTCCGAGAAGCTTTATACCACGATTTGCACACGAAAGGAACAGCCGACATCCTCTCTTCAAGTGGGACCCTGTCGAATATTTTTTCCAGAAACGGCAGAGGCAAATCTCTCCAGAGGTTCTCTTTGATGCTTGATGGGCTCCCTTCCATCCCGTCTTTCTCAAATACCACCTCCATTTCTGTTATTCGTCTCCTCTCCATTGCTTTCTCCTCCCTTTCCCCTTCGAATGAAGCAGAAAGAAGAGGATCGCTCATATTAATAGTAGCAGAAGAGAGAAGGGGATGTTGCCCATTCGATGTACGCACGCTTGGAATTCTTCACAAATATTAATAGTAGCTTTTCTTTAATTGAACCCAGGAAGCCTTAATTTGACAGTTGTTTATCTTGAAAACGGGAGGGACGTCTCATCGGCTTTCCCTCCTTGCATTACCAGAGGGATGGATTGGTATACTATCTCTGTATGTAATCGAGGATCTGGATATCCGTCGGATACTCGTGCAGTAAATTATCACAGCGCGCAAGAAACGTTATTTTTTTTAATTATTATTATTATGTTTTTGGGTATGGACGTTTTAGTAATATAAGCACGGTCCAACCAGCGAGCTAAACGTCGACCTATTAATTCGCTCTGACCTAACCAACCACTAATCCAAGTGAAGAACCGAATGCAAAGAAAAATTCTAGACCGAGAGTGTGTGAAGATTGAAAGATTTATCTTACCTTTCGGCCGTCCGGCCCGGAGAGCTCTTATATAATCTTCTCCAAACGATTTAACGTCTCGGAAGAAAGCATCTCTCTGAGACGAGGAGTCGTCGCCGAACGGGAA
Source organism: Aristolochia contorta (assembly GCA_022405105.1). Taxonomy (NCBI): domain Eukaryota; kingdom Viridiplantae; phylum Streptophyta; class Magnoliopsida; order Piperales; family Aristolochiaceae; genus Aristolochia; species Aristolochia contorta. Next base: position 315,901 of record JAHZSQ010000069.1, read on the forward strand.
GAAACTCTTCGGGCGAGCGTCCTCCCACGTAACCAAAAGCTAAAAAACCCCAAATCTGCTTATGATATTGTTTTGTTAGGGATTGATATTATCTGAAGCAGAATAATAATGAATGAACTAAATAATTGTATTGATAGTACATTTGAACTAAGGAAAAATATATTTTACTAATTGAATCTAACTCTGCCGAAAAAAAGTTACATTAAGGGAAAGACGTACGATTTATTAATGACTTTCTTACCATCCATTTTTGACTTCCAAGGGAGCTAGCCGTATTTCATTTTGACTAATTAGTAGACTAGACTTGAGGAGGCAACATGCATGACAAACCATTTCACTAATTCACACCCGCTGTATTGTCAACGAAAAAATATGAAGTAATATTACAGCAACAAAAAATACACAATTAATTAACGATGATGGTTATTGTTCTTCTGTGTTTATGTAAATTCTTTTGTTGTCGTGCTATCTTTTCTCTTGCTTGAATATTAGTGACTATAGATATCATTTCTCTTTTATTCTTTTTCGTCTTTCAACTTTCATGTGATCGTTTACTTGGACTGAGGTTCAGACTTCCCAATTCCTGTGATCATTACAATCCAACGCTCGCGTGCGAATTAAGGACCAAATTAAAGCCGACGAGTCCCTCCAGTTACCAAGAAAATTTACTCTCGAAATGATCTTTACATTTGATCGTAATTAATCCTGCGTTTGTAGCCAATCGAAACGGCGGCGATGTTGGAGAACTCGAAGCTTCCGTCCATCAACTACATACGCCCTCCTTTTGCTTATGTGTATATATTTATAAGAGTACTGATACCATCCATTCGGGTTGCAGAAAAACGGAAAATATCCAAAATTGGTATTAATTATCGGGTGTATCTTTCCGCTTAATTTCTGTGACGACAGGGAGAAACAGGTGGATGAGTTAGAAGAGTCAATGATCGAATGCGTGCTGAAGCAAAGGGAGAGCAGGTGGAAGGACTTGCCCCAGGAGCTTTTGGTTCAAATCTTTCAGAAGCTTGACTTTGAAAAAGTTGAAACAGTGCGCTTTGTCAGCAAATCCTGGTACCGAGCATCTCGCAATCCTCACTTATGGAAGTCACTGCATTTGAAGGGCTTCTTTTGGGAACCATTTAAGCCGGTGAACTTAAAGCTAGACGTTGCTGGTACCTCTCTGTTAGTACTTAAAGTTTTCGTACGATAATTATTTGAAGGGTTTTGTACGCTTTCAAGTTGACGCGGAAATACTCAAGTTTGTTGCCCATATTCCAGACATTTAAAATGACAGTAGAGATTACTCTGGCTACCATACTGCTGATTCTGAAGAAGAGTGTGAGCTGTATCATGGGTTTTCCAATGACAGTAGAGATTACTCTGTCTACCATACCGCTGATTCTGAAGAAGAGTATGAGCTGTATCCTGGTTTGTCCGATGAGTACACTAGGGATTATTGAAGCAGATAGCCGAGAGGTGGTTTATATGACGATTGCCAAATATCACTATGTCCATGCAATGCAAGATTTTCTATTGAAAATATTAATGCAGGATATTTTAAGATTATGAATGTTAAGTAGTGGAGTACTAGAAGAATATTGCTATTCAAGCAGTAACAGGTCATTTGGTTTTTGGTTATGTTGGAAATCATTTATCATGCAAGCTATTTTAATTTGCTGAGAAGTTTAATCTGTGCTTTCCATAGATTGGGGGATTTATGTTTGTAAATCCTCCACCGTACAGATCGAATTTTACTTTTGGATCTACCAAAATTGTGAGCTAATTTCCTGAAAATTTGGTTAGTATGACTGTTTTCAAGTCCGAGTAAATGATTGATTCGAACCAGGATTTTCGAGCATCTGAGCCGAGTCTCAAGTCCGAGTCACACGATTACGTGTGCAAACCACTGCCAGGAAATTAAGAGATTCCAACTCTCTTCTTCTGTTGATCCTCCTACTACAATATTACGTCTTCTTCACCGCTCATCTCATGCTTTCAGTCTCTAGTTAAGACTCTTAAGATTAAAGATATCAAAATATTACAATAGCATTTACCTCAGTCTCTTGTTGCATCCATAAGAATAAAGAGGATGGCTTGTTAAAACTATTAAGATAAAGAGATGGAAAACGACTGAAAATCTCAAAAAAAAAAAACAGGAAAACTATATGAGTGGGGTGGCAAATTTTGTCTCCAACTCATAAATGAAATTTATGAAGATGAAGACGGTGGTCAGGAGAGACGGATGCCGGAATAGTTGATTCCAGTATCCCCTATAATATTAGTATAATAATATAATAATATAAGAATAATATTATAATATTTTATTATTAAAATATTTTTATTTTCTGAAAAAAATGATCCGAATTTTCTCTTTTAGTTCCTTTATTTGGCATCTTGTAGTTCCTTTATTAGAAATAATTGTAATTCTTTTAATCATTTGATATTGGATATATTTGGCAGTGCCCGTTGGTGGAGGTAAGTTACCGAACCACATAAATCTTGGTGTTATATATTCTAGTGTTCTTTTGTTCGATTAATTTGTCTGGTAATATCTGTTAGGTGATATATTGTCCATTAAATTACTTCGGAAAAATTCTGTCAAAAGGACTTATGAGTCTAAAAAAGTTGGGTCTTAAGCGAGACCATTTGTGCCTCCTCCAACACCCTAGGAATTCTTTCTTTGTTTAATTTCTTGGAACAATTGTTCACTTTCGATGGAAAACTACCCGATTTCGGCAACAATTGGTATCAGAGCCAAGGTTTACGACCTCTGCAGTTGGTTTATTTCCATGACAGTGTCATAGTTATCTTTAATTATTGAAGCATCATCAACAACCGCCGCTTCGACTTCAAAGTTTTTCTGAACGGTGTTGACGAAAGCAAAGATTGACGTGGAAAAATTTGATGGATCGAATAATTTTAGTATGTGGCAATGTGAGATGATGGATGCCCTTTATCAACAAAAGCTAGATATTGTTTTGGATGAAAGTAAGCTTTCGTATTTAGATGACGAAGAATGAGGTCGGATTAATCGCAATATTTGCGTTGTAATCCGATAATGTCTTACTAGAGAAATAAAATTCCAATATATGAAGGAGACATCAGGAAGTAAACTATGGAAAGAACTAGATAAACTATTCTTGAAGAAAAGTTGCCAAAATCGTCAGTATCTGGAGAAAAAATTATTCAGTTTTCTGTATCAGTCAGGTACGACAATATATACTCATATTTCGAATTTGTATAAGCTCATAGCTGAATTGTTGAACCTTCATGAAGCCATAAAGGTTGAATATAATCATCTAGTTACGACAATACTTCATGGAAATGAGAAACTTTTATTAGATGAACTATGTGATGTTTTGTATGACAATCAGATCCGGAGTAAAAGACTAAAAAGAACACCGTAGCTCGTCTGCAGGAGAAGTCTACAAAGTAAGGGGTCGTACTGAAAATAGTATACCCAAAAGTCGAGGCAGGTCTAGTTTTAAAGGTAGGCTTGCTAAAGACAAAAGTGCCTTCTGTCGTGAAAAAGGGCATAGAAAGAAAGATTGCTCGAAGTTACAACAAAAGGGAAAAGCCATATTAGGAGTGTGTGTAGCATGAAAAAATGAGTCAGATTATTCTCTGGCTTGTTTTTCAGGAATGACTCACACAAATGAATGGTTACTTGATTTTGGATGTTCATTCCACATGTGTTCAGAAAAGAGTGGTTTTTCAATTTTGAATAAATTGATGGCGGAGTTATCTACCTAGTAGAAAATAAAAAATGCAAGATAGATGGGATCCGCTAAATTAATTTGAAGAATCATGATGGATCAACAAAAAGTTGGCAGAATTTCTGTATATTCCGAAAATAACAAAGAATCTGATATCTGTGGAAGCATTAGAATCAAAAGTGTTCATCATAAATATACAACGTGGGATTCTTAAAGTAATTTCAGGAGGTTTGTTATAATTAGAGATGTAAACAGGAGCCGATTAACCGCTCTACCGTCCGCCCGATTAATAAACGGAAATAAAATATTATTATCCGTTTACCGCTCTACCGTTTATCGCCTCTACCGTTTATTAAACGGACGGAAACGGAAATGGCTCTTCCGAACCCGTTTTACCCGTTTACCGTTTAAGTAAGGGTAATATAGTAAATTTATATAGCTACTTAGTTTAATCATAAAATACTTATTTTTATATAAATAACCTTATTATATTTTTTATCACTTATTATAAAATTTTGTAGAATGGAAAAGTTTGGAGAGAATTTGAATATATTTATATATTTTGGTAATTATTAGAAGTCTATATTAACTTAAACTCATGGTCTCATAAAGAATCCCTAGTCATAGTCATAGACTCATAGTCATAAAGGATAGATCATATATTGTAAATTCATAATTAACTAAATAAGGTAGTATTAGTAATCTAAGATTAAAAATTTTTTATTTTTCTTACAAATGTCAGATTTTATACAAATGACAATTTTTTTTATAAATGTAAACAACTATCATACAAAAATAAACATATTATAATTCATAATAAAAATTATATAAAGATAAACATAGTAATTAACAAATACACGAGATGATTTCCTATTTTTTCAATTAGCTTACATTATTCAAATTTTTTGGCCCATAACATATTACGTCATATACCCTAAATTCTTAATAAGTTATAAGTAATATCATTGATTTTAATTACTAGTTACTTCTCTAATTAATTAATATTCTAATTTTGGTTTTCCCTCCCTCTCTAATCCTTAGTCATTGACTCATTGTTCCCTAATCCTTATGCAATTATGCTATTTAGATTTTAGATTTTTCCTAATTGATTCCTTGTCTATTTAGATATTATTTAGTTACACACTAAATTTCTTATGCAATTATTGCCATTGGGTTTTGTGCATTATACTCTATGGCTGAAGTTGATTCGGAGGAAGAGGATGATCTTGAAGATTGAAGAGTGCAAATGGTTTTTTGGGTTGGACAATTTTGAATCTAATGTATTAAATGTATTTGAATGCCAATTTTAAGTGTAGGAGACAATTTATATTTGTATTTGATTTTTGTGTTATATAACTTGTATTTTGAACTCTAAAAAAGTGTTGTATTTGACTCTTTATTATCAGTTTTCTTAATTTTTCCTCTTTTTATGGGTTTTTTTGTGATTTTTATTTTTTTTTATCATTTACCCGTTTATTACCCGTTTATTACCCGATTACCCGGTTTTCCGGCGGGTAATAAACGGGTAAGGATTTCACGGAACTAAACGGATACGGACAGTAACGGGTAAGGGGTTCAAAAAGTTAAACGGTAAAAGGAAACCCATTACCCGTACAGTTTATTACCTGTTTACATCCCTAGTTATAATGAAAGGAGTTAGGAGAAATAACATATATTTCTCTCTAGGCAGCACAGAAGTTGGTATTGCAGCAGCAGTATCAGAAGAGGACAAAGAAGTTGAGATGTCCAAGCTATAGCATATGAGGCTTGGACATGCGAGAAAAATCCATGCAAACTTTGACAAAATAGGGATTATTGAATGGAGCAAAAGTCTGTAAACTGGACTTTTGCTAGCAGTGTGTTCTGGGAAAACAAACAAGAGTAAAGTTTGGTACCGCAATCCATAATACAAAGGGAATCATGGATTACGTTCAAACAGATGTATGGGGACCAACCAAGACAGCTTCCTTGGGAGGTAAACATTTTTTTGTTACTTTTGTTGATGATTATTCCAGGAGAGTTTGAGTGTATATTATAAAAACCAAAGATAAAGAGCTGGAAAAATTTCTCGAGAGGAACAAAACGATGGGAAACAAATCTGGGGGAAAGATCAAGGTACTCCAATCAGACAATGGAGGCGAATATCGAAGTGATCCATTTTTCGATATTTGTAAGAAGGAAGGTATCACATGACATTTTTCAGTTAGAAATACACCACAACAGATTGGGTGTGGCAGTACACATGAATCGGACCTTGTTAGAGAAAGTTCGGTGCATGTTGTCCAATGCTGGTCTGGGAAAACAAATCTGGGTGGAGGCTGTCACGTATGCAAGTCATCTCATTAATCGTCTACCATCAGCTGCCCTCAAAATCAAAACTATTTAGAGGTATCGTTTAGCAACCCCTGAAAATGATTATGATACTTTACGTATTTTTGGTTCCGCTGCTTATTATCAAGTAAAAGAATCGAAATGAGAGTGGGGTGGCAAATTTTGTCCCCCTCTCATAAATGAAATTTATGAAGAGGATGACGGTAGTCAAGATAGACGGCGTCGAGAAATAAGGTGGGCGCCGGAATAGTTGATTCAGGTGCCCCCTTTATATTAGTATAATAATGTTAAAATATTATAATAATGTAATAATAATATAATAACAATATAATAATATTTTTTTAAAATAATTTTATTTTCTGAAAAAAATGATCCGAATTTTCTCCTATAAACAGAGGCATTCGGCTCCTTCATATTCTATACCATTTGAAGAGAGAGCCTTTGTGAGGGAAAGATATATAGAATTCTCTTTATCAATTTGGTTCTTGAGTTGGGTTTGGGATCATGCAGTACCCTTATTTGGAACATTTGTAATTCTTTCATCAGTTGATATTAGATATATTTGTCAGTGCCCGTGGGTGGAGGTAAATTACCGAACCATATAAATCTTAGTGTTATATTTTCTAGTGTTCTTTTGTTCGATTCAATTGTCAGGTAATATCTATTTGGTGATATATTGTCAATTAAATTACTTTGGAAATTTTTTGTCAAAACGACTTACGGGTCTAAGAAAGTTAGGTCTTAAACGAGACAATTTGTGCCTCCTCCAATTCTCTAGGAATTTTTTGTTTGTTTAATTTCTTGGTACAATTGTTCACTTTAGGTGGAAAATTTGATAGATCGAATAATTTTAGTATTTGGCAATGTGAGATTATGGATGCTCTTTATCAACAAGAGCAAAATATTGCTTTAATTGAAAGTAAGCCGTCGTATCTAGATGACGAAGAATGGGGTCGGATTAATCGCAATGCTTGCGTTGTAATCCGATCATGTCTCACAAGGGAAAAGAAATTCCCTTATATGAAGGAGACATCCGGAAGTAAACTATGGAAAGAGATAGATAAACAATTCTTGAAGAGGAATTGCCATAATCGTCTGTATCTGAAGAAAAAATTATTCCGTTTTCAGTATCGGTCAGGTACCACAATGTATACTCATATTTCGAATTTCAATAAGCTGGTAGCTGAATTGTTGAACTTTGTAGAAACCATCAAGGATGAAGATAAAACGATCTTGCTTGTATCTTCTCTTCCTGGTGAATATGATCATCTAATTAGTACAATACTTCATGGAAAGGAGAAAATTTCATTAGATGAAGTATGTGCTGCTATGTATGACAATGAGATACGGAGAAAAGACCAAAAGGTAGGCCTGCTAAAGATGAATGTGCCTTCTGTCGTGAAAAAAGGCAATCAAACATGCAAGATAGATGGGATCGGCTCAATCAATTTGAAGAATCATCATGGATCAACTAGAATATTGGTTGAATTTCGGTTTATTCCGAAAATAAAAATTAATCTCATATCAGTGGAAGCCTTAAAATAAAAAATGTTCATCATAAATATGCAAGATGGGATTCTTAAAGTAATTTCAGGAGCGTTTGTTATAATGAAAGGAGTTAGGAGAAATAACATATATTTCTATCTAGGCAGCACAAAAGTTGGTACATCAGCAGCAATATCAGTAGAAGACAAAGAAGCTGAGATGTCCAGGCTAAAGCATATGAGGCTTGGACATGCGGGAGAAAAATCTTTGCAAACTTTGACAAAACATGGATTATTGAATGGAGCTAAAGTCTGTAAACTGGACTTTTGCGAGCAGTGTGTTCTGGGAAAATAAACAAGAGTAAAGTTTGGTACCACAATCCATAATACAAAGGGAATTATGGATTACATTCACGCATAAGTATGGTGACCAACCAAGACATCTTTTTTTTTTTGGGAGGTAAATATTTTTTTGTTACTTTTGTTGATGATTATTCCAGGAGAGTTTGGGTGTATATTATGAAAACCAAAGATAAAGTGCTGGAAAAATTTCTCCAGTGGAAGAAAATGATGGAAAGCAAATCCAAGAGAAAAATCAAGGTACTCGAATCAGACAATGGAGCCGAATATCGAAGTGATCCATTTTTTTATATCTGTAAGAAGGAAGGTATCAAATGACATTTTTCTATTAGAAATACACCACAGCAGAATGGGATGGCAGAACACATGAATCGGACCGTGTTAGAGAAAGTTCGGTATATGTTGTCAAATGCTATTATGGGAAAACAAATCTGGGTGGAGGCCCTCAAAATCAAAACCCCTTTAGAGGTATGGTTTGGCAACCCTACAAATGATTATGATAATTTACGTATTTTTAGTTCCGCTGCTTATTATCAAGTAAAAGAATGGAAATGAGAGTGGGGTGGCAAATTTTGTTCCCCACTCATAAATGAAATTTATGAAGAGGAAGACGGTGGTCAGGAGAGACGAGTGCCGAGAAATAAGGTGGGTGCCGGAATAGTTGATTCCGGTGCACCCTTTAATATTAGAATAATAATATAATAATATTTTATTAAAAAATGTTATTACTTTCTGAAATAAAGGATCCGAATTTTCTCCTTTAAACAGAGGCATTCGGCTCCTTATTTCATATTTTATTCCAGTTAAAGATAGAGCATTTGTGAGGAAAAGATTGAGAGAATTCTCTTTCTCTATTTGGTTCTCGAGTTGGGTTTGGGATCTTGTAGTTCCTTTATTTGGAACATTTGTAGTTCTTTTGTCAGTTAATATTGGATATATTTGCAAGTGCCCATGGGTGGAGGTAAGTTATTGAACCACATAAATCTTGGTGTTATATTTTCTAGTGTTCTTTTGTTCGATTCATTTGTTGGGTAATATCTGTTAGGTGATATATTGTCTATTAAATTACTTTGGAAAAATTCTGTCTAAAGAACTTACGAGTCTAAGGAAGTTGGGTTTTAACTGAAACCATTTGTGCCTCCTCCAACTCTTTTGGAATTTTTTCTTTGTTTAATTTCTTGGTACAATTGTTCACTTTCGGTGGAAAACTACCCGATTTCCGCAACAAACTATATCATTCACCATCAAACTTGTCTTACATCTAGGGGACAAAATATACATAAGCTCAAAATAGTAATCAAAAAATTTCGTAAAGATCGGATCAAGAGGTGTCATGAAAAAGAGATGCAAAGTCACATCTCATATTTCGACTTCAATCTACTGGAAGTTAACATAACCAACCAATGACAACTTTTGAAGCTGCTTACAACCTCCCAAAATTTGGCGAAGGGACTCAGGAGACATCTGTTAAGAGAAGGAAATCTTCCCTCCAGTCAGCACAAACCAGGTTTCTGCCTGCTGATTTAAATCCCATCAACGGCCAAAGTCATAAATCTCAATTTTCTCTCCAGTTGATTCTTCCAGCACTCTCTCTGCCGCCAGCCTGCACCCAATGGCTACACTTACAATCTCTTCTGCAAAACCAACGGGGGAATGCACATTAATTAGCATGTAAATACATTGCCGCCAATGGAAAAGAAGTGCACAACAACTTCTGCTAGTACATATAGAGCGACCAAAGTTTGCCCTATCCATCACAGGATCCATACCGGGTCCAAAAATATCAGTCATATATGATTACATATCACTCCACAAGACAAACTTCAGGAGTGGAAAGAATATCGACTGAGGAAAGATGATGCAAACCTCAAATTAAGACATTGGAGGCGTCGAAATTGAGCCAGTACTGGCTATGTACACCCGCACCGGCTTAGGCAATGTTGATTTGGTTCATTGGTATTCAGAATCCTCATACTCCTCGACATCAGATATCTCATCAAATGGCCTTATGTCAAGCTGGTAACGGAGAAGGCCACCAATACCCTGAAGCCTCTGCAGAATTGGGATCCCTCCTGAGAGTTGAGGTCACAAACTCAAGACTGCAACCAAATTTCATGTATTAATTCATTTGCAAACCACCCAAGTAATGACATCTTCTCTTCAACTTCTAACTCAGCTGTAGATGCTTGGTCACGGAAATTGTTTTGGCCCAACTCTTGGTCCTTTGTGAAGTGCTTGACAATAAATTCCCCCGTAACATTATTTTTCAACACATAGCGATTGATATCCAAACGCTCCAAAGCAATAAGTGTCTCAACAGCACCCATTTCCAATGCTTTCAAGGTATCATCCACTCAAAAGACATACTTTCCAGTGTCTTGACTTATTTCCTGGAAATATTTCTTAATCAGCCTTTTCTCCTGAATGAATTTCACATTAGACAGAGCTTCTGAAGAAAGGTCTATGGCTTCGTCAAAACCACCCTCGCCTAATCCATATGACACACCCACTGCATTCAGTATCTTGACCTGGAGGCGAGGATCAAGCATGTCTGATTGGCTCATCTTAGTCTTGAAATCTGCAGACCCGGCTAAAATCAAGCCTGCCACATTTGGCTGACTTGTTGCAGGATTGATAAAAAAATTGGGTGACTAACTCTGCAGTCTTTCTCATGTATTTGTGGAGCTTCTCCATTCGAAGATGAGCAAAAAAAAGAGCTGACTGTCCTCCTCTGTCAAACTTGTTTGGCAAATATCCTCCTCTGTAACGGAGTTTTGGCAAATTATTAACAGTGAACTTGTGAAGGACCTCACGTGTGTTGCCACTCAATGTTCCAAAAAGAGCACCATTTCCATCCATAACTATGAAACCAAATTTATCATCAGATTCAAATAGTACATTCAGGGCCTCGGTATGGGACTTATTGTCACAGAGATAGAGAGAAGCATTTATGGGCTTGAATGGCTCAAAGTCAAAGGTGACCTTCTTTAACTTTCCATCCTCAGTCACTATAGTTCCAGTATAGAGGACATGCCCATTAGGGGGGACCTTGTTGTATAGCTTTAACCTCTGTTGGGCAGAGGTAATGGCACCTAGAACAGATTGGCTGTTGACTCAACTCATAAAGTTAGAGGCAGTAACAAATTCATCATCCAACATCTTAGTGACACGAGATATCTGTTCATGCGGTGACATAATCAACGAGATCATGCTTGTCCCATTGCCTCTTGCAGCTTCAAGAGCCTTGATCCATTTCTTGACATTCCATATCTCAATGTTCCTATCAGTTTCATGACAATGACAGCGAAAGATTCGTAAGCAAGATATTTCATGAAGAGAAATCAACTCTACATGCAGTAGCTGAAGTAAATTAAGAAATAACGGTTTGTACATCACAAGCAAAAAAATATGTAACACATAAGCAAACAAAGCTAAAGAAATTTGTAGAAAAAATACTCAATTAAACACAAAAGGAGAAAAGATAATAAAAAATAAATGAAGGACTTCCACCTTAGTTGGCCTTTAGGATCCCTTGGAGGAACATAAGGGCATCCAGTGCTTCAAAAAGACATTGACCATTCCACCAAGGGCAAACACTCCCCATCCAATCTTTCCTTTATGTTTGCACCCAGCAGTCCAGATATCGGAAGAAAAATAACATCTGCAAGAGAAAAAAAATAATATTATACGACCATTAGAACCACTTAAACCATTATGGTACACCATTATTGTTACCTAATCTTCTTCATAAAGAGTATGTGATACATGAACATAACAATAGTTATCTTTTAAAAAGAAAAAACATAAACAATACTACCTTTCTCAACTTTAAGATACCAGAACTCTGGAGGAAAGGTACCATCTTTGATTCTATTTCATCATACCTGATAAACAAGAAATTGATAAAATAAACTTTAACTACAAGCAACCAAAGCAAAATGAACGCAATATCGCACATTGAGATCTCACCTTTCTTTGGACCAATTAACAGTAGATAGGATCATCCATTTTGTTTACAACCACAAGAAGCTTAGAAACACTTAGTGCCTTTGCAAGCTTGACTTGTTCACGGATCTGGCCACCTCTCTCACACCCAGTTTCACACTCACCCTTTCGAGCTGATATTACCCTGAAACACAGCGACTCACATAAAATAAGTACACCACTACGTAAATAAATTACATGGTCCTACATTATAATTTGTAACTCCAATAATTAAGTGAAAAAAATTACAATTAACAAATACTTAGAGGAGCATCTAATTAATATGGTGAACCTTGTTTTCTCTGTCTCAAAATGAGCTCGACCACCTTCTGCAGTGACACCCTACAAGAATAATTAAATTTTTTAAAATATGAGGAAGAGATGTAAAATCTAAAATTACACAGCAGTACAACAACAATTGTAAAACACGTAGTGAATAAGGAAAATGTGTTGGAGAATTCCAGAGTCGCAATAAATGTTTTGAGAGTAGCAGAAAAAAAAAAGGAAAAAAGACTTGCATTCAGATAACTCATTTCAAGCAGAGAAAAAAGAAAAGGAATATGAAATAGATTTTAAGGATAATTGAACATAATTAATCACATTTTAGAAGTCATATTCAGTAGCAGAGTGTAAAACACCATCCCTGGTAATATCAATGTAGAACAACAAAGTAAAATAAACGTCAACCTGAGTTAGATGACCAAGGGAATAATTTGCCAAAAATGAAAAAGAATCATAGATATAATATAAAGAACAAAGTCAAATAAGAGGTTGTTTGAAAGTGGAACAAGACGTATACCCTGACTCGCTCCTCAATTGTATCCATAATGTATGCCATGTACCTATCACAATCATGAAAAGGCTAGAAACATAGCAAACTATACTCCATTAAAAGGCTACCATCAAAAGTGAAAATGATACAAAAAATGTCAGGAAAGATGTATAAAAACACTACTTGAATGGATGAAGAAAATGGTATAATCACAAGGTGTCAATTTCAAACTGTGATAACAAATAGAAAAGACAGTGGCAGATACAGTAAAATGGGCATGAATTTCAAAGAAATAAAGAAGAAAATAGTAATAAGAAATAGACAAAACCTAGTAATAACAAAGAAAGTAGGACAATAGTAAATAAAGTAAACTGGAAACATGCATGAATTTCAAAACAAGAATATACTAACTTTCTCCGATCTTATCTTTGGATTCTTGCTCATATTTTTGAACAGTTGTATCATCAACCTGACCTCTCATGAAAAGTACCTGATCTCCCATAGTAGATTTACCAGCACCTGCCACCCATTGTATTAATGAAGTGAACACTACTAGAATTATAGTCTCCGCCGGAGGAAGGAAATTGTTTTGTCGGCGGAAGACTATTCCACCAGCGGTCGTGTATGACTCGTTGGTGGAATATCAAAGCATCCGATCCAACCGCCAGTGGAAGGAAATCTGACAGTTGGGCTGGATTTGGATCAGGTTCATATGTAATATTTGGTCCTGATTTGAATCGGGACCTAAGTTCCCGCACACCGTTACAAGCGTAAGGCGAGTGCGCATGAGGCGCGTGATGCGCGTAATGGGTGCGAGCCTTCTCTCTTCCTTCTCCCGCCCTGGATATCGTTTGACGATTTTGTTGAAGAGACCCAGCACGCGAAACCGTACCTCCGGCGTTCCCCCAGAAAGCTTTGCGTTTTCCTCTTCTCGGTGTCCCACGTACTCCTCCAGCCGAAGACCCATCTTCGATGACGCTCTTGGGTTCGAAAAGTTTTTCAAAGCCACTCAAGGAAATTTCCAGCGGTGTCCTCTGCGTTCCGGCCACCCTCCCGATGTCGAACCCCTCCGACTTCTTCGCCGTCGACGGATGGCTCTTCCTCTTCGCCGCAGGTAATTTTGTTTTCGGTTCTATTTATTTCCTTTTCTTCCCATTTTCTCCTTATTCTTACAACACTGCATTTTTCTCTTTGCCACCCTCCGAGCTGCAGTTTCTCCTTCCTCATATCCTATGTTGACCACCAGCAAGAGAAGGCGACCGTCCAAGGCCATCGGAGACCAACCGCGATCACCGGAAGCCACTGGCAGACACTAGCGAGCACCTTCTCCATTACAGTTAGTACCATATTTAATTATTGAGTAGCATTTGTTAGATATAATTCTTCATTAAGGTTTTTATCATCTGTTATTTGATTTATAGTTGTTGATTGTATAGTTGCAGTTTTGTTTATGTTGAATGATTTTTCCATGGTATTTAATTATGTGTTGAATGATTCTTATAATTAAGTTACTGGTGTGTTTCTCTCAAAATCAATGGTGTGTAATTATGTGTTGAATGGTATTCGATGGTGGATGTGTACAGGTGTTTTTCTCTCAAAATCGATGGTGTGTAATTATGTGTCAAATGATATTCGATGATGGATGTGCTTATAATTCAGTTACTGTTTCTCACTGATTTATCTCTCTCTAGTTTCTCCCTGAATTCCTTCTCCGTGAGTCTTCCTATCTCTCTATCTCACTCTCTCTCTCTCTCTCTCTCTCTCTCTCTCTCTCTCTCTCTCACTCACTTACTTTCAGTTTTTTCTCTCTCTCTCTCAGTTTCGGTTTTCTCTCTCTCTCTCTCTCTCTCTCTCTCTCTCTCTCTCTCTCTTTCTGTTTTCTCTCTCATTTCTCTATAGTTAACCTACTATCTCACTCGGTTTTCTTCTAAATTCTGTGTCAGAATTTAATTCTCTCCCTCTATCTCTCTTATCTTTCTCTTTTTATATCTCATTTCTCTCTAGTTAAGTTTCTTTCTCCCTCAGTTTTCTCTCAAATTACGTTCCCGAATCTTAATTTTCTCTCCCTCTATCTCTCTTATCTTTCTGTTTTCTCTCTCATTTCTGTATATTTAACTTTCTATCTCTCTCGGTTTTCTCCTAAATTATGTTTCAGAATTTAATTCTCTCCCTCTATCTCTCTTATCTTTCTCTTTCTCTATCTCATTTCTCTCTAGTTAAATTTCTTTCTTCCTCAGTTTTCTCCCAAATTACGTTTCCAAATCTTAATTTTCTGTCGCTCTATCTCTCTTATCTTTCCGTTTAATTAATTCAATTTTAGAAGAATCAATGAATAAGTTTAGGGAGTTGTTCCCCTCTTACCAATCCCTTGTGAGTGATGATTCAGGTACAATTACATTGATACTGTTTCATAAAATGACATTTTCATGTTGACTAAGTCTGCATTTGATGTAGGGCCGGTCCCAATGGATGACATGGAGACCCAGCCTCCAGATTGGGCTGTTGATGACATCGAGGATACGCAGCCTCATGTACCATGTGTGAAGCATAAGGTGAGGGTGACGTCATTCATGCCTGAGAAAGCGGCAACGATCGTAATCAAGGATGGACAGATGGTCACATCTGCACAGCTGTCCTTTCTACTTGGAACACAAATTCGGGGTCAATTGCATTTCCCGCTACATCTGCAGTGGCGTGAGCTTGGCCCGAAAACTTACAAAGATTGGTTCACAGAAATTAATGTAAGACCAACAATTAATATTTTTTTCTGTAATAGTCGTAAGTACTGACCAAATGTTTTTTTTTTGCAGGTAAAATACATTTTTGTTGATGAGAAGGATCAGCCCATGACTACAGCCATTGCGATGAAAGCTCTACAGCCGATTGTGCAGAAAATAATATGACACAACTGTACCTTCTTTAACAAGCAATACTACGATGGAAAGACCCCTGAGCAGCAAGCAGACTGTCCCATTGATGCTATGGCTCCTGAAAAATTGGACACTGCTAGTGAAATACTGGGATGGGGTAAGGGAGTCCGGGAGTGATGTGAAAAACAAGGCAAACTGAGAGTGTCTGAAGACAACTCACACGCTTGGGTGTAAGTCTCTTGCCTGTTTTGTAGAAGAAGAGGTACGTATTGAGTTGATTGTTTTATCTGCCTTGTCAATACTTCAATTTTTAAACATTGTACAATACTTATTCTAGGAAAGTAAATTTTATGCAGCAACAAGCAGAAGGTCCAAACTTCGCGTTTTTGAGATCTTTCCTCAAGGCGCATAGGAGGTAGATAGGACATATCCTAATGAGGAGACAACAACATTATGTGTAAGTTATCAGGTTACTTACATTTTCTCCTAATACCAAGTGCATGATTTAATTAGGTTTTGTTTCTTATGTAGGACTTTTCCGGACTGCAACTAAGCTACAGGTTCCTGTCATAGATAAGGTGTTTCGGAGCCATCACGGGGGTTATGAGGGAGGACTTGGGACTGGTGCGCTGCCGTGTAGGGGTGTGGTAACGAGAGCACCAGAGTACTTAGCACCACATGTTCTTGATGCAGTCTCAGTTGCAAGAACTAAACCAGTGGCGAGCTTCTCTCCAGTCGCCTATAGGTTAATATAATTTTAAATACATAATTATAATTTCTAATTTACAGTGCCTTCTAACCCACAAGGTAGCAATCAGTCGCACAACTGATCGCTCTGATTGTATATTTCTTTTGGTTTCAGCAGGGCAGTTGAAACGTATTGTATAATGTTTTGTAATATAAATAACTTTTTATATGTAATGGTCCTATTGAAGGTCAGGTAACAGGTATAAAAAAACGAAATTTGAAAAAACAAATTTTATACATACTCCACCTGCGGTTTAAACAGTCGTTCGTTGGCGGAGTAATTCCATCGGCAGTTATTAATGTCGGCGGAATGGAATACTCATCGGCGAAGAGAACTCAACCGACGAAAGTTATTCATCAGCGGAGAGGACTCAGCCGATGAAAGGGATTCGTCCGCAAGAAGACTCAGCCAATGAAAGTTATTCCTAGGGGGAGAGTGATTCCACCGACGAATTTTGTTCTTCCACTAAAAAAATGTTCGACCGCCGGCGGAAGGTCATTCGGCCGACGAAATCTGGTCTACCCCCGCCAGTGGAATCAGAATTCTTCGTCGGCAGGTGATTTCGTCGGCTGATTCATTCCGCCGACTACAGTCCACCCACCGCCAGAGTGTCCGTTGGCGGTTTTGGGCTTCTCCGCCGACTAAATTGACTACCGGCGGAGACAGTTTTTCTTGTAGTGGAATTAAGTTTAGTTTGGAATAGGTATAGAGCAAACTTTGAAAATCCACAATGTACTGAACTCATCAAATCACAAACTAAGAACTAGTCAGCTTAGTAAGTGATACTTCTTTTTCCAACTAGCGAATTATATGTAGTAAACAGTACCGAAGACGATTGGCTTGCCAAAGCATGCAGGCATTCTGGAAGATTTATTTATCCTCTGAGTTGAAGAGTGTCAATTCTATTCATACAAAAAAAGACACAATACAGATTTAAAAAAAAAAGAAAATCTCTTCAACAGACACACTCACCAACATGGCCCATAAAGAGAACATTCAGGTGTCGTCATTTTTTTTTTGTGTCATCTTCCTCCTCTTCTTCAACATGTTTGGAGCAGTGACATCGTTAACTTTTCCTGTAGGTCAGCCAAGACAATAACCAGCACCATACATCAAAGCTTAAACAAGTCAAATAACAGAGAGATGCTTGAGAACTTACCCTCTCGTTGGACTGCACTATCATCCCAATAAGATTTCTGATCCTCTTCCTCATCAGTATGTTTCCCTATGATGCAATTAAAAACATCTATAAAATACATCGAAACCACTTTCTGTACAAGAACGAGATACTAGCTTGATGCTTTCCCAAAGAAGAACGGATCAACCTGACCAGCTACTACGTACTTACCCTAAAATATACCGGCTTCACATCTCTTAATTACGTGTCCATATCGATCCATCATACAACTGGCATAGTTTTGGACCTACCAAAATTCTGAGACATTTTACCTGAAAATATTGTAAAAAGAAATGATATCAGTACTTTCTGATTTTACTTCAAGGATTTACATTGTGATCACGTGGCTGCATAGTTAGCAGTCTAGCTAGCTAGGAGAAAATCTAGGGTTTACATAGAATAGGTTGATAATATTTTATTAAAAAACTAAAATATTACGGATTTTTTCTCCACATTTATCTCTTACTAAGCTGCAACGTGGACACCACTCTATTGTAAATATGTCTGTACTTTTAATAAAGAAAAATGATATCAGTACTTTCTGATTTTACTTCTAGGGTTTACATTGTTGTGGCTGCATAGTTGGCAATTTAGGTAGGAGAAAATCTAGGGTTTAGGGTTTACCCAGAATATTTTACTAAAAAACTAAAATCTATCTCCAAGTTTATCTCTTACTAAGCTTCAATGTGGACGCCAGGATGTAAAGTCTTGAAAGTAAAAACCCACACTGCTTATATCACCGCTCTTTAATAAACTGCTACAACATACGTACATGAATTGCCAATTATTTCTCCAAATTTCAATACATACTTACTAATAAATAATTAAAACTTATATAAAATGCTCAAATCTCATTTATGTAAAAAAATTCAAAAAACGTATTATAATATGAAATATTATTTTCTTTACAAAACAATATACCTATTCAGATGAGATTGGACGATGATAAATTAACTATTCAGTGCAAAGATCTCTTATCAAGAGGTCTGTCCAATCTGGACTCATGAGATCTCTTTGTGAGATCATGTAATCTTTTGAACTATTTTCTAACTTTTTTTCTCTGTATGTACCATATTAAAAAATTATTCTCTTACACATGAGATCATGTCATCTGACTCCTCATGAGATCTCTTTTCAATACTTTACAAATTAATTTTTAAAAAATTTAAATAAAATGCTCTAATTTATCTTTGTAATATTTCTAAAAAGTATTCTAATTTGAAATCTTATTGTTTATAAAAAAACAAATAGGCCTTTTCGAATTTAGATTGGACGACGATAGATTACCTATTCAGAGTAAAGATCTGTCAAATCTGGACTCCTCAATATAAGATCTCCTCATGAGATCATGTAATTGTTGGATCCTTAATCCAACATTGGGTTTATATGTGTCAAATCATATATTGAAGACAGTCATATTCAGCTCATTTTAAGTGATCTAATTAAGTTTTCGATTGTTGACCTGTAATGTAGCTTAAAGGATGTGACTCTTCAGTGTGTAGAGACTTAAGGGTAATTTTCATTCTTATGATGGGCAAAAATGGAATTACCAAAGGAGATGACTTTTCATATAAAATAAGATGACCTTTCATTTCAAAGGATACAACCTTTCATCTCAAGAGATATAATCCTTCATAAGGAGCATAACTCTTCATCTATAAAAGGATATGACTCTTCATCTCTATATAAAGGAGTCATGGTCCCTAGATAAGTCAATCAGTTTTCATTCTTCTGACATCCCATCTTCAGAAAGAATTTCAGAGAAACTGCGTCTTGATCTGGAAGATTATAACTCGTAAGGTTCCACACAACTCATAGAGTTTAAGACAAAGATGGATTCAGGTACATTTCCACTTTTTAAGATATTGTTTCTCAATGAGTTTTTGACATGTTTTAGATCTTGGTTATTTTGGCTAAAGTTCTTACAGTAATCTTTTGTAATATTTAGTAATCTTTTTTGTATATATCTATATGTACAATATTCAAAAAGTATTATCTTACACACGAGGATGACAACTACTTACAATTCTAAAACTGTAAAAAAATTCACTTTATATTAATCGTGACTCTATAATCATATATATCATCGATTCATCAATCGGCTATACATAAAGAGATTTTTAACTCTTTCTAAAATTTCTAATTGAGACAGTCCTGCAAAATCCATATTACAACCTAGCAATGGTTGTGTGGCTTCCCGAGTTGGGCACCATTCGCTCATCTGACTAGATTAAGTTTTTTTTTTATTCTCAGCTCACGAGTTGGGCTATCCCAAACTCATCGATCTCTTAATTAAACTTATGCCAAGTCAATATTTGATTCGAACCCGTCGGATTTTCGAGCATCTGAGAGAGTCCAAGTCATAGTCACACAATTATGTCTTCAAACCACTGCCTGGAAATTATTAAGAGATTTCAACTCTCTCCTAAAATTCTCTACATTGCTCTCGATATGATCATTTTCCTCCTACATTGTGTCTTCTTCCTCCCCTTATCCCATGAGCTCTTGTTTTATCCATACGAATAAATAGGATGACTTGTCAAGACTATTAAGATTAAGAGATGGAAAACGGCTGAAAATCTCATCAAAATAACACCTGAAAAGCTACATCAATAACCCAAAAACTCCAACACGTCTTACGTCGTGAAAAAAATATCAAACCATTTCTAAAGGATCGGTTCAAGAGAAATCATGATAACAAACGAGAAAGCCATACCCTATTCAAACATTCCTTTTTAGAGACGAGACGTATCTTAGCCGCATCAACTTTCTTAAGATGTTCAGCCGCAACCCGTATTTCGTCATCAATCCCGTGAAAGTTAACATAACCAACAGAAACTCTTGAAGCTGCTTACAACCTCGCAAAATTAAGAGAAGTGACTTACGAGACAGCTGAGAATCGCCGAGCCCCAAAGTGGTAATCTTGTGTAAGAAAGTCACAATGACCGCTGCATAATCGTCGAGGATTTTACCAGTCACAAACAGAGTCTCAATTGTTTTGCAGTTTTCACCCAAAACAGGGGAAATGAAATGTAAGCGAAGATCTACTAGATAATCAAAATGCACAAACTTCAAATTTTTCCATTTTGGTAGTATGTTTTGTGAGAATGTATGCAATCGAATGAATCTTATTCTCTGTATACTGATATTTATACAGGAATTACAGATTTGGTTAAAACGAAAGTTCAGATATTACAGGGATGATTACAAGATTGAAATTTGAAGACTAAAACAGAAATCTGTTAGATTAGGTAAGTAGGAGGATAAAATATGGACACGTTAACACCCTCCTGCAAGCTCAAGGTGGAGTCAGAACCTTGAGTTTGGCCCGTAATAGCTCAAATCAGTTACGATAAAGTCGTTTAGTGAGGATGTTTGCCGGTTGAATGGAGCTGGGGATGTTTGGAAGATGCCAGCTAAGAGTTTTTCTCGGATGAAGTGGATATCAAGATCGATATGCTTGTTTCGTCTGTGTACAACGGGATTGGAAGCCAAGAAGATGGAACTTACATTGTCGCAAAAAAGAATTAGTTTGGCAGTTTGGAAAACGTGAAGAAAATTCAGAATATGAAGTTTCCAAATTATTTCAGTGCTGAGGGATGCCAAAGCCCTGTATTCAGCTTCACAGCTTGACCTAGAAATTGTACGCTGTTTCTAGAAGACCCAAGAAATTAAATTGTGTCCCAAATATATAGCAAATCCACTAGTTGAATGCCGAGTTAGTGGACAACCAGCCCAGTCTGCATCACTGAAGCCTCGAAGATGAAAGACGAAGGAGTGAAGAGAATTCCATGAGTTGGAGTGTTCTTTAGGCATCTTAAAATTCGTTTGGCAGCCTGAAGATGGGTGTTGCAAGGAGCATGCATAAACTGACACAGTGTATTGACTAAATAGGTAATGTCAGGACGAGTCAGTGTAAGGTACTGTAGACTCCCAAGGAGTTGTCGATATGAAGTAGGATCAGATAAAGGCTCACCAGCATGAACAAAATTTGTATCACTGGCCATAGGTGTGCATACGGGTTTCGAATTAGTCATACCATAGTTCTGAAGTTGCTCATAGATGTGCTGGATGTTTCTATGCCCAAAAAATATATTAAGTGGCCAAGATTTGTCAGTTCAAAGGTGCTCAGCAGATTGTTGATGAAGTGCTGAATTGCTGGCAGAGAAAACCCCGTTATAATAATATCATCAACGTGAATGAGCATGATAATTGTAGGCCGGGCGTGACGACGAAGGAACAATGACGAGTAATGTGAAGAGCCGATAAAACCTACCTTCTGTAGGAAAGAACTTAACTTTGAATACCAAGCACATAGGGCCTGCTTTAAGCCATATAAGGATTTATTTAGGTGACAGACATGGGTGGGACGAGACGAATCAATAAATCCTTCAGGTTGTCGCATAAAGATAGCTTCCGAGAGACCGCCACGGAGAAATACATTTTTGACGTCAAGCTGGCAAAGGGACCAATTAAGAGAGACACCCAGCGCGAGAACGAGTCGAACTGTGGCTGGACGAACAACTGGAGAGAAGGTATCATTGTAGTCTCTGCCGGGTTGCTGACGAAACCCCTTAGCCACAAGACGGGCTTTAAATTGCTCAATTGAACCATCAGACCGTTGCTTTACATGGTAAACCCATTTGCAACCTACATCATTCATGTCAGTATTATAAGGAACGAGATACCATGTATTATTTTTAATAAGTGCTTGAAATTCGTCTTTCATGGCGGCCTGCCATCGAGGATCCTTCGCCACAATTGAATAACGTGTTAGCTCAAGTGGCACGGAAGACAGCTCAGAAGCAAGGCATTTGGGAAACGGATGACATTCTGCCATTTAAATCTTGGGTTTTCGGGTTCCATCTTGAAGGCGAGTGACCATTGGATGAGCGGCTGCGTGCAAGGGTGCTGGAGGCACGGGAGCTTGTTCACCAACCGGTTGTTGTGGCAAAGTAGATGCAGGAGAAACGGGAGCAGTCGGTGGCAGAATTGAAGAAGGACGACCTATCAGAGTCGTGGCTTGCGATACAGAGGAGACGAGGCGACGGTGGGAAACAGGGGTGAGCCTGGAGGGCATACGAGCAGCTCTCGGGTTGGAAAGCGGAGGAGGCGGATTGGCAGCAGAATCGGGCAAGCGGCAAGGCGGATGGTCGGAGTTATTTTGGCGAGCGCAACCTATTCTTGAGGGGGCGGTAAATTCTGGAACAGAACGAGGAAGTAGCCGACGAAGGAAGGGAGCGGCAGTGCTTCGAGATCGATGGCTCGTCAAGGCAGAAACAGTGGACCGAGCATAGGATGGAACTTGTCGGCTTGGCTCTCGCACAGCTGTATCCATGGTTGAAGGAACCCTCGGATGGGTTGGGAATGGCGAGGCGGCAGTAGGTGCGGCATTCGTTGATGGGGTTCTGGATTGAGCCGCAGCGGAGTGCAGGGGAGGTTGATCTGCAGCCGTCGTATGAGGAGAAATTCCTCTTTGTGAAGGGGGAGCGAATGGGCGAGCCATTCAGATGCCAGAGACAGAGATGCGGCATCTCGCAAATCATGCGGAATGGCTGGAAATGACCTGGAAGCAAATGGAACAGAAGATGGTCTGGTGCGGGTATTCAAGCCCAGAAATGCTTCTTCTTTAAAAGGTACATGCCGGGAGATATATATCCCAAGGCTTTTAATGTCAAGACACAAATAGCCTTTATGTCTTGGGATGTAGCTGAGAAAAAGGCATGCTGAACTCTTGAAGTCTAGTTTTGAAACATTAAATAGGCGCAAACATGGGTATCAGAGGCACCTAAAGCTGCATAAATGAGTGTATGTGGGTGGAGTACCAAATAACCGAAAGTAGGGTGTTTGGTTTTGAATAGTGAGGGTAGGTAAGAGATTTATGCAATGAACGGCAGTAAGAAAAGCATAAGACCAATACGATATCGGTAAATTAGAATGTGCCAATAAGGTCAGGCCGGTTTCTACCACATGTTTGTGCTTGCGTTCAGCGTCGCCGTTTTGTTCTGGCGTCCCCGGACATGAAAGACGATGAGAAATACCGTGAATGTGGAAAAAATGTTGCAGTGAGGTACTAATAAATTCACCACCTCCATCACTTTGAATACATCGAATTTTGGTGCCACAAGGACTTTCAATGAGGGGAATGAAGTGACAAAATATCGATGAGACATCAGATTTTCTTTTTATGGCAAAAAACCATGTAAACCTGGAGAAATCATTCACAATAATTAAGTAGAAATGGAATCCATTAACTGAAATAGTGGGAGCTGGACCCCAAACATCACAGTGAAGCAATTTTAAAGGCTTTTTAGTCCGAATTGAAGACGAGGAGAAGGGCAATTTGTGACTTTTGAAAAATTGGCAGCTATGGCATGGCTCGTTATTTGGTGAAAACGGATGCTGAAGTGCAGATGATAGGAGGTGAAGAATGCGATTTGATGGATAACCTAACCTGAAATGCCAGTTGACTTGCGTGGTTTTATTTGCAGAAAGACACTGATGTGGTACGACGGACAGCGGGTACAAACCACCCTTAAGTGGGCCTTGGTGTAGAATCAGATTGGTCTACAAATCTTGAATAGTAAAACCAGAAGGGCTGAATAGAAAACTCCATTGTTTAGAACATGACAATTGTGAAATTGAAAGCAACTTCTCTGAAATAGACGGAACTAGCAGAGTTTGAAAAATAGCTAGGGTCCCAGAAGAATGAGTTAGAGATATGGGACCAGTATGCAAAATAGAAAGTCTACAGCCATTACCAATGAGAATGGAGTCATGGCCATTATACAATTTCTTACCAGGAATATCACTAGGATCATGCGTGATATTATGGGTAGCACCGGAGTCTAAAATCCAGTCGTCAGGATGCGGGTTGGGCTGCGAAGAAGTGGATAGGGCGGCGGAAGCCGGAAGTGCGGAGCCTAGCAGTGGTTGGCCTTGTGATAGGGATGACCACACCTGTAGCAGACGACAGAGGACCCATCAGATGGATTAGAGGAGGAAGTACCAAGAGAGGATTGGGTTTCGGCCATGTCCTCGAGATGAGTTGGTGCAGCCTCGGCTAGCCGTGGTTCAAAGGGAGGAGCCCAGGGCAGAACGTGCAATCAGGGGCCTGGAAGGATCAGGGGAGGTGGTGGCGGTGAGAGCAAAACCAGGAAGCTGATTCTGCTTGGTACGAAGATCATGGTCTAGTAATAAAGCTGAGACAAAGGAGAATGTGGGAGGAGGTGTCTGAGCATAAATGATAGCAAGAACTGAATCAAATTCGGATCCAAGGCTGCGCATTGTACACAAAATAAGATCATCTTCATCCACGGGCTTGCCAGCACTGGCAAGGGCAAGAGACAAAGATTTCACATGAACGAGGTATTCGTGAATAGATTTAGTTCCACGCTGCAATGTGTGGAGTTCGGTTTTAAGCTGTTGAACTCTAGAACGTGTGACAATGCTATACACTTCCTCGAGATGGGATCAGGTGTCTTTGGTTGTGACAGCATCAACCATGCTCGGTAGAATAGAATCCGAGAGTGACTGCATAAGCCAGCCAAGCGTCATCTGGTCCAAGCGCACCCATTTGGCAAGGTCACTGGGAGAGGAGTTGACCGGAGGAAGGCTGCCATCTAGATGCCAAAGAAGACCATAGCTGTGCAGAATAGGCATGATTTGGATTTTCCAAATCAAGAAGTTGTCGGGAGTAAGTTTGGTAGAGACTTCCTGCGAGATTGATTTGACAATAGGTAGAGTAATCACGTCCATAAGGTCGTCTGCCGAAGGGTGAATATTGGACGATTGGGCCTTGATAATTTGGAAGAAGACAAAAAAGAAATTTAAGGTATAGGATCTTGAACCGGGATCACTGATACCATGTGAGAATGTATGCAATCGAATGAATCTTATTCTCTGTATACTGATATTTATACAGGAGCTACTGATTTGGCTAAACAGAAAGTTCAGATATTACAGGGATGATTACAAGATTGAAATTTGAAGACTAAAATAGAAATCTGTTAAATTAGGTAAGTAGGAGGATAAGATATGGATACGTTAACATGTTTTTCAAACGTTCCACTAGTACTCCAGATCCATCAAAAAACCACCGATCACATAGATGAAGGGCTTTTAAATTTGCGCACCTGCACGTTAATTATAGTACTGTACTCAAAACGTTTTATTTAAAACAATGGGAATTGGGAATTGAATATATAAAACCAGGTTCTCAGCTGCTTTACTTAAAAGGCTTAGTTATGTTGCTAGGGTTACCTCTGGGCAAAATACACTAACGCATCAAGCTCGCTAGAATAATCATAGATTTGGTAAAAAAGGATCTTCACAAAAATTCGTCCGAGGTCGGGCACTTTCATTAAAAATGATGAGTAATTCTGCCTCAAGTGATAACCCTTTATTTCTTTGTAATTCAGATAATTCCAGCAAAGAGGGCTGCGAGAAGCTTCATGCCAGGATTTGCAGACAAAGGGAACGGAGGTAATCCTCTATTTGAGATGTACTCCGTTGAACATTTTCTCTTGAAGCTGTAGAGGCAAATCTCTCCACAAGCTTGATCTACAACCAAAGCATAAAGTTAATTAATCACTGTAACTTACGACATTAGAGAAGATTAATTAATAAAGAGTTTGGCGCTTACTTTTCTGTAAAGTGGCAATTTTCAGATTGTGTGATTGCTTGTTAATGAGAGTACATATAGACAAGGACTTACATCCTGGTTAGGTCACGTGGAGCATACAAATAAAGAATGATTCTAAAGATATACACAAGACTTAAATAAATACAAATCAACTAAGAGTCTAATTAAGGTATGACTCCTTGGATCGGATCTTCTGAAGAAGGTAAGTCTCGTTAGACTGGATCTTCTAATTGATCCTTGACTTGATGGAGAAGTCGGTTTCTGACATTCCCCATTCCTCCACAAGGTTGGTGTCTTCGGCAAGACACATAGTTTGGATATTAACCGACAGAATCGGCGGCCCCTGGAGATGCCTTTGGTAAACACATCAGCAACCTGATCTAGAGTCGGAATATATTTGGCCTAAAGATGGCGACATTGAACCCGTTCACGTATGAAATGATAATCGAGTTCTACATGTTTCACCCGCCCATGAAAAACCTAATTTTCAGCAATGTAGGTGGCTGAAAGATTGTCACACCAAAAAGTAGGTGGATGGCGAAGGAAAATACGAAGTTCGCGAAACAACTGTAGCACCCAAGGTGTTTCAGCAGCAGCAATAGCCAATGCTCGATATTCAGCTTCAGCACTAGAATGAGCAACAGTGGGCTGCTTCTTTGAAGAATAGGAAATAAAAGCACCACCAAATAAAATACAGAACCCAGTCATTGTGCGACGATCATTAGGACAACCACCCCAATCGGCGTCACAGAACACATCTAGACCAAGATCACGAACTGGTTGAATTAAAAAATCTAAGTAGCATTGTACCTTTTAAATATCGCAATATGCGTTTCATTGCGGACCAATGAACATCAGTGGGCGACTGCTGAAACTGACAAGCCTGATTACTTGCATACTGTATATCAGGACGGGTGAGTATTAAATATTGGAGAGCACCAATAGTGGACCTATACTTAAAGGCATCTGCAAGAGGGGAACCGTCAACAACTTGGAACTAGCAGCCACAGGAGTGGGAAGAGGCTTCACATCTGCAAGGTTAAGTCGAGTTAACAGATCTCGGGTGTACTTAGACTGGAAAAGATGTAAACCAGCACCATTGCGTACTACTTCAATACCCAAAAAATAGTGAAGATCCCCAAGGTCTTTAACCGAGAATTGAGACTGTATATAATAAAGGTCAAACCATACTTAAAGAGAAGAGAAGTGTCAGCTTTAGAGAGAATAAAACCGAGTTCAAGAAGACAACAAGTGAGATGATTGTACCAAGCTCAGGGACTGTTTAAGACCATATAGGGACTTTCGTAATCGGTAAATGGCAAGAGGTTGTGAAGGATCGACAAACCCGGGAGGTTGGACCATATAGACCTCCTCTGATAGAGTGCCATTGAGGAAGGCATTGCTTATATCCAGTTGACGAATGACCCGGTTTTTACTGATTGCGAGTGCCAATATCGCGCAAATGGTAACGGGTTTGACTACTAGACTGAAAGTCTCAAAGTAGTCTTGACTCTCTCTCTGATTAAAACCTTTAGCCACCAATCGAGCTTTATACCTGTCAATTGAGCCATCTGATTTAGTCTTTAGACGAAACACCCACTTGCAGCCTATAGCTCGTAGCCCCTGTGGTAAAGAAACAAGAGATCAAGTGTGATTCATCAATATGGTATTAAATTCAGCTTGCATAGCCTTGCACCAGTCAGAATGTTTAACAGCCTGATTAAAACATGTTGGTTCAATCGGAGTAGGAGGAAGGTCTAGTGGATGACGACTAACAATAAAAAGTTTGGGTTTGAGTTTCCCAGTCATAGAACGAGTAGTCATAGGATGTTTGGCAAGAGGAGCATGAGGGCGAGCAGTTGAAACATCAGGAGATGAATCAAAAGTGGGATTCGGGCTTGGCAAAGGGAAGGACTTGAGGAGGTTGCAGAAGGAGATGCAACCGAAGTAGTGGTGAAGGGAGCAGTGACCTGGGATGAAATATGGACCGAATCTGCAGCAGCTGGGACTAAGAGCTTGGGTAGGTGCAGCAATGAAACAGTGGAAGAAGACGAAGGCACAGGCTGAGGACGTGGGAGCAAGGAGGTGCGAGCAAACGGAAACGTCTTTTCGTCAAAGACCACACTGCGACTGATGAATATGTGACCTGTAGAAGTATCCAAACACTTATACCCTTTCAAATTGGGGTGATAACCAAGGAAGACACAAGCGATGGAACGATTAGCAAGCTTATGAACAGAGTACAGGAGCAAGTGTGGATAACATAAACAGCCAAAAACTTGAAAAAGTTAGTCTGGTGGGCGACCGAAGAGAAATTCATAAGGACTTTTAAAAGCCAAAAGCTGTGTGGGAAGCCGATTAATGAGAAAAACGGCAGTGGAGAAAGCGGAATCCCAATAGCATTTCGGCATGGAGGCCTGTGCAAGCAATGTCATGCCCATCTCAACAATGTGCCTGTGCTTGCACTCAGCCATGCCGTTCTGTTGAGGAGTAAACGGACAGGAAATTCGGAGATGAATACTCGAAGAAGCAAAAAGATATTTAAAGCGATGATTAACAAACTTAGTACCGCCATCTGATTGGAAATAATTAATTTTTGTTCAGAGTAAATTTTCTGTCAAGTTTTTGAACAGAAGAATGCAAAATGAATCTCTGATTTGGCGTGCAAAAAAATACACCCAAGTAAAGTGACTATATTGATTGATGAAAGAAACATAATATTTAAAGTTGGGCCAAGGTCTATCCCAAAATGACTAGCCGAAGTTAGGAAGCCTCTTTCCAACTATTAAGCCTGGATCTTTTATACTCGTTTATATATATGGGACTTTATCTCTAACACTCCCCCGCACTTGTGGGCCTTCTCTTGGGTTCCTACTCGTGGACAACTTGGGTGGAGGCCCAACTACGAGCACCCGCACTGATACCATGTAAAGTGGCAATTTTCTAATTGTGTTATTGGTTGTGAATGAGAGTACATATTGACAAGGACTTACATCTGGGTTAGGTCACGTGGACCAAACAAATAAAAAATAATTCTAAAGATATACGCAAGACTTAAATAAATACAAATCAACTAGGAGTCTAATTATGGCATGACTCCTTGGATCGGATCTTCTGAAGAAGGTAAGTCTCCTTGGACTGGATCTTCTGATTGATCCTTTACTTGATAGAGAAGTCAGTTTCTGCACTTTCCACGGTATTGTCCCTCTCCATATTTTCGCATCTTCAGGTCCCTCTCCATTTTTCGTTTTTTCAAGATCTCCGTTTTTCTTGCTCCGCTCCAATGAAACCGTGTGGAATGAGATCAGTCTTATAAAGCCAGAGGATTAGCTTTAGTAAGCTTACCTGTCTGCAAAAAAATGCAAACTCATCAAGCTGCTTATCAATGACTTTGTAAATAAGGTCTGTGACAGAAGCACCTCCGAGTTCGGCCAATTTCATCAGAAGTGATGAACAACATCTGTAACTGTCATAATAACAAAAATTGATTTCCTCGAAATTGAGGGGCTTCCAGCACAGAGGGCTGCGAGAAGATTCATACCAAGATTTGCAGACAGAGGGAATGGTGGTAATCCTCTGTTCGAGATGGACCCTCTGGAATATGTCCTCCAGAAGTGGCAGAGTCAAATCTCTCCATGGCCTGTTCTCTTCGATGCTCGACGGGCTCCTCCATGAATCTTGTCTTCAGGTCTTTTCCAAGCTATTTGCTCAGATGAGACTGCTTAAATACTTTCGAAAAGATTGAACAAAAACACAAACGATGCTAGTGATTCTTCTGCATCGATTTATATATGGACGATTTTCTCCATAATTACGTCCAGGTCTGCTACAGACTATGCGTTGAGAAAATATTTCTGGAAATTACAGACTTTTAGCGCTCTCTATAAACGTAATCTGTTTTGGTAACTGTACAAAGTTAGAGTTTGTATAGGATACAGATGTCTACACGCCTAAGGAAACATGAGTCATAACTAGATGAGTCTATTTAATTTCGAAGGAATCCTTATTCATTTAAATTAGTTTAATTTTCAATAAAGTAATAAAATAATTAAATAATCAATGAAAATATCTTGATAAAAGTAAAAGTATAAAGAATCTTTCACCTAATTGATCAATCGTCAATTTTAATATATAGTTTATTTAATATTTTTCCAATATAAAAACTTATATATTTATTGTTTTCAAGCCGTATTCTTTCTTCATATATCTATAATTCCAAATTGTAACAGAAATTCGAATTTGACATAATTACGTAATTTGGTTACTCGGGTCCCCTCCTGTGAGAAGGATGGATTAATGGAATAAGTGGATTACAAATTGCAGCATGAGATCGGTTTCTTTTCATTATTAGTGAAAAAACTACGTCGCCTGGTGGATCGGCTGATGAAGCGTGGGAACAGTGTGATCGTTGTGTATAATTCTCCACAGGGTGGATTCTAATCTTGTCAAGGGCCTACCGAGGATAGATATTTTATACATACATGGGTTAAGTTTAGGTGAAATTTAAAGTAGAAAGGCTACTTCGATATCAATCTCAATTTATTGCCTTTGAGCAAGCTGATGAAGTGGCAAAATGGGTACAAACAAAATTATGCACCATTGTGGGGAAGAGATTGTTTGGTCCAGTTTGCCTTCATTGTAGTAGCTATGAATTGTCAAAAAATAGTGTGTATGATTCAGGGTTTGCAGTATTGGAGATATGCAAAATATCGGGCATTAAGAAAATGGATACATATATACGATACACACGGATACGTTAAGATATTCATTTATTATATACAAATACTTTAATAAAAACTTATTAAATATACAGAAAAATAAAAAAGTTATTAATATTATTAATCTGAAAAACAAAATATTCTTATTGACATAAATATTTGAAAAAATAAAAAACATTACTATCTAAAATACCACTATCTCTCTTACACACTTTCATTAATTGTTTTTAAGTATTTTTCTTTGTTATTCAATAATTCATATATATATAATCCAAATGCATTGAACCAAATTCATCTATAAACTATATTACATTAAATGAAGATTAGGAAAAATAATAAAAATTATAAAACTATATCACAAAATAGTAAATATTTTAATCTCCATATGGTTCAAATTTCATCCAAAACAGACTTTAATAAAGTCTTGACCGGATTTGTTTTTTAATCAAAAAACACATTTTTATTGAACCAGAGACGAACCAGACCAAACCAGTCTGGTACGAAGGGTCAGACCGGACCGCCAGAGGTTATCCCTATCCTCCCGCCACCGGCTGTAGAACAACCCTAGTTGCTCTACGTCGGCATTCTGGCCTCCCATAAAGTCGGCGATCGTCACAAAACAGTCCGCCGAACACCGGCGATTTCCATAATAACTAGCGAAACCTATAGATACGTGACGATATAGGGGTTAGGTTAGTTTCATGTAAATGGAAACTCCCTAGTCTTTTTTTCCATACATTCGTTAAAAAGCTACAACGATAAATTTAATTATGAAGGGATGGGCCTTAAGCTTTGATTGAGAAGAAAATGGTTGATACCCCTCTTGAGGTAAAACTAAGCTAATTTCTTTCTGAGCATGATTGTTTCATCATTATTTCTATAAGAGTAATGCTAGTTGCACGTATGTGTAGTACCTATCCCATGCACATGTAATCTAAGCCCATAAAAATATAAAAAAATTAGTTTTTATTTTATAAAATCTTATATTCTAAAGGATAAACCCCAAGCATCCATGGGTTAGATTAACATGTACGTAGGATACGTACTGTGCAAGGGTGCAACTGGCATTTTCCTTTATGTAAAGTTGAGCCTATCGTTACTCTTAATGGGTCCATAACCCTTATGTTTTGATGGATGCACCTACATCAGTGTGGGGTGTGGCTACCTCCTATGGAAAACTTGGGCTTTGAATGGAAAACATGGCTTCGATGCAAGTTGTAGTTCACACAAGGTTCACTAAGTTCAAGATTACTTCACTTAAAGAATCTTTTTGTTGCCTCACTTCACTACATATTTATTCATCAGAATTTTGCCTATTGCTTATTAAGAAGTTGTTGTGAATTTATGGATCACTGTTACTTTATTGATTTTATTCAAGTTAAACCTGGTTGCCTAAATTTTGCTGCTCACGCTTCATTAGTTACATCACAACAAAGCATAGTGGATTATGAAAATGTGTTGCAAAATTGCTGAGTCACAATAAAAGTTTTGCGAAAAGCAACACCGAAAACAGTGTTTGTATCCACCAACCACAGGAAAAAGTAAACAAAATGAAATAAATTTAGGGATAATTGAGGATAGCCACGTTTTAGAAGTATCTTCAATAGCAGAGTGAAAACTCCCTCCTAGTTAATATCATTGTACTAGAGCAAAGTGAAAATAATGTCAACATGAATTAGATGGTCAAGCGCAATGTTCAA
The DNA here is from genome assembly GCA_022405105.1 of Aristolochia contorta. Lineage (NCBI taxonomy): Eukaryota > Viridiplantae > Streptophyta > Magnoliopsida > Piperales > Aristolochiaceae > Aristolochia > Aristolochia contorta. Next base: position 348,402 of record JAHZSQ010000069.1, read on the forward strand.
AAACCAGACCGGCCATCAAACCGGTAGCACGTCCGGTTTGGTTGAACCAGGTTAAACCGGGTTGAACCAGTTTAGACTAATTTGAACCACTGCAGCCATTAGTTCCTCGTTAATCTCGTCGAAGTTCACAGAACCAGCCAAAGACAACCTTTGAAGCTCCTTACAACCCCACAAAATTAAAAAAAGAGACTCACGGGAAAGATTACAACCACCGAGCTCCAATCGGTAATCACGGGTAAGAACTTGACAACGGCAGCTGCATCATGATCGTCAAGGAATTGACCGGTACTCACAATTAGAACACCCAATTTCTTGCACTTTTCACCCAAAACAGGAAAAATGTCATGTAAGGGGGACCAAAATAATGAAGACACAAACTCGAGATCTTTCCATTATGGAAAAATTTGTTTTAGCCATTCCTCATCTTCTTCAGTATTACCAATATACAAACAAGCAGTAAGATGAAGTCGTTTTAAATTTGGGCATCTGCAAGTCAATAATAATACTGTACTCAGAACAAATAAAAAAATGGGATTTGGGAAGCATATCTATAGAACCAGAGGATAAGCCATAGTAAGCTTACCTCTCTACAAAAATTGCTAACGCATCAAGGGTACTATCAAAGAATACTGAGTAAACAAGGAATGTAACAAAATTTCCTCCGAGTTTGGCCAATTTCATCAGAAGTGATGAGCAACGTATGTAACTGTCGTAATAACAACAATTGATCCCCTGGATTTTCAGATACTTCCAGCAAAGAGGGCTGTGAAAAGCTTCATACCAGAAATTCCAGACAAAGGGAATGGCGGAAATCCTCTGTTCGAGATGGCCCCCCTCGAATCTTTTCTTGAGAAGCGGCAGATGCAAATCTCTCCACCTGTTCTCTTCTATGCTCGACGGGCTTCCGAGCTGCATTCCATCTGCTCGGTGAAAAACCTATCTTCGGGATTATGATGGAAGAGAAGATGAATATAGACAAGTGCTTACGTTTCCACAGGGCCCCTCTCCATTTTTAGCTCCTTCAAGCTCTCCGTTTTTCTTGGTCCGCTCCTATTAATCCGAGTGGAATCAAATCACTCTTATAAATGTTGGAACTGCAGAGGCAGGAAACATATGAAAGTAGACAAACCTACTGACAATCTTATAATGTATGAATATTAGATAAACAATCAAAACTCAACTGAATGAGATCAAAGAGAATACACAACAACATTCAGACTATTCCAGAAACTCTAATCTGGTCCTTTTAACAGCAGAACTACAACAATCGAGATACTGAATCAGGAAGAGGAGCAGCAAATTAAATCCTTAATCTAAATTACAGCATACAATCGAGATACTGAATCAGAAAGATGAATTCAAACTTGAAGTAACAGAGTTACTAAAAATCTAAGTAGACACTATTTTCTCTGTCAAGTAATAATTCAAATAAATGAAAATAGATATGAAATCGAATTTGAAACAAGCTAAAACTTACATAATATCTGAGCCACCATTTAACATTTAAAACACATACAACTATTCTAACATGCAGTCTTTAAATCAAAACGTTGATAAAAATCAATTAACACTTTGTATATAAATCAAGCATGCTCGTGAGTCACTAACAAGCAAATGAAACAAATACTAATAACATAAAAAAAACTTATCGGTTTGGACATCGAAGCTACGGCGTGGAGAACTCACAGCCTTAAAGACTTGATCAGCGATCTCGTATGCACAATAGATGTTCTGACAGTCTGCCAAGGTGACGCAACTCTTCTCCCGTGAGGTGCCTCATCGCTAAAAAAATGAAGTCGCCTTAGATGGCCTAGAACAGAGTTTATGAATTCGGACGGAGAATAAACTTTGATTAGGAACAAAGAAGGATCAAGCGAAAGAAGGATTAGTAACAGAGAGGGATTGAGCGATTGAGAGAGATCGAAAGAGAGAATGATTTTTACCGCACCTTTGATTCTCTGGAGAACCCTATTTATATCTTCCCCTTCAGCTTCAACGTTCCCCAAGGCTCTAACAGCAGGGAATAAATCTCTTGCCGAATAAACGCCTCACTGAATCAGATGGATGAAGTGCCGTTGCTGAAAGGATTCACTTTCCTCTCTCTCACTGTATGCTCTAACCCTAACTCCCTTTTACCCCAAAAAATATCGTGTCTCAAGAAGAGAACAGGTCATGTCCAAAAGACACGAGTCGGATCCAACAATCGGATCCGAACCCGAATCCAGACCCGAACCCGGACCCGACTCATGGGAGTCATTTTCCCAACAGGAGTCTGTTCTAGGCACAACAGGAGTCGAATACTTAAGTGTTAATATCTTTCAATTTGAATTGAGGCAACAAACGGATCTACCAAGTAAAGTACTCTTGAACTTAGTTAACCATATTTGAAACCCTCACAACATGCATTCAACTCTTACTCTCGAGTTACTCTGTGATATAGCATTGCACTTTTATAAGGCCATTCACAAACATCAGGATTTCTCATGAGCGCTCTAGAAAGACAAGCCCAAGTCTTTCATAGGAGGCGGCCATACCCCACACTCACTTGGGTGGATCCATCAAGTGCATATCTCCAGCACCACCACACAGAGGGCAATGGACCCATTAAGAGCAATTAAATGCCCAACCCTACAAAAATGATGAAGAAACCATCAAATCCGTCTATAGGACCACCCAAAGAAAGGGCTAAAATTTCTCATATCAGAGCCAAAGCTCAATATCACGCTATAAAGATGGATAAACAATATCAAGAAAGAAATTGGCTTCGTTTGACTTCAAGAGGGGTATCCACCATTTTCTTCTTAATGACAGGGCTTAAGACGCATCCCCTCGACATATCTAGAACTAATTTTTAGGTTAAATGATAAGTGCATATTTTCACAGATTTTGATCACTTCAACTTAATTACATTGGTTACATATTGGGCATTATTTTAGTTTATTTGCAAATATTTATCAATTTGAGTTTTGAATGGCTAATTTCTATTTTTAATTGATAAAGGTGTGGAATTAATAGTTTTTCATGGATTTAACTATCTCTCGTATTTTGATCATAACATCTTAGTATGTGATCATATTATAAAGATTGAAGATGCATTGGAAAGCTAACAAAGAAAGCTACAACATTTGTCTTATGTTTTTTCTCAAAATCGGGAAGAGTTGGGGTCGAAATTGAGCTCAAAGTTTGCTCAAGTGAAAGACCAAAGAAGAAAGCATGAAACATTTAGAAGCCCACACCCAATAATTACCAAGGAGAAATGACTACCAGGACGAATTAGACCCAGAAATACAGCCCCAATCAAGTAGAAACAAGGGCAGAAAATGGAATGACAAAAATGGCCCCTAACTTAAATCGTATTTTCGCTCAACTACCCTTATTCAATTCAACCAAGAGAGAGGAAAAAGATGTGATCAGTGGCAGAAAAATAGGGGAAACGTGAAAGGCACCTGGAGATCGTGTAGAGGATAAAGAGAGGGCAGTTTTTGCATCATTAACTTGGAGATGAAAGCAAAGAAGTGGTTGATTAATCTAGTAACTGCTCTATTGAAGAAGGAAAAGAAAAACAGTCCGAAAATCACCTATAAATAGGGGTTATGTGATCTGTTTGAAGCAGACACTTGGAGCACGAAATTTTATTTGGAGAATAGAGAAAGAGGGAGATTTGTCCTGCCCTTATCACTCCCTAGCAAGAGAGTGAGAAAGGCAATAGAGAAGAGGCTGGGATATGTTGTAGAAGTGGAAGAACCCATTGGAAGCAAGCTGGTTTGTTGTCCGAGGAAGAGAAACGATTCTCTTTGGGGGATGTGTCACAGCAAGCTCACAAAAGGGGAAAGTTCCTGATTTTAATCTAATTTCCAACTTCTTATGCTTTGTTCCAGCTTTGTTCTTTATTTGTCTTTCGAAAATTGCTTTTGTAATGGTTTGGCTATTATTTAGATTGTTTGGACTTCATTAAATTTAGTGTTGGTACTTTTGATATTTAAATCACACTGATTTTTAGTGCATAAAATTGTCATCTGCATGAAATTGATCATTTCATGTGTGTTGATTAAATTTACAGCTTTTCGTTTTGTTATGCACAAGGTAAACAAAATGGTTAAAAGAGGCAAATAGTTAGGTTTGGAGAGGTCACACTTATCTTAATTTCAACTAAAGCGTAATTTAAACCAACTATTTTGAACATGCTGGTATGTTTTGTTTAGTTTGAGTTGATTAAATTCGTGTTTAAAATCTGAATTAATTAGAACCTTTGCTCAATTGGTTTTAGTTATATGAAATTAAGGGGAAGTCCAGCTACTGAACTTTTCTTTGTCAACCTATCAAGAGTATAACAACAGATCTAAATTTTAGTTATTACATTATTAGCCAAGGGATTGGGAGTGAAAAGCAGCAAGTAAATTGTATATAGTAGATAAATAGTTCTTTGTTTTATTTTTCAAGTTTTTACCAATACCCTATAAACCGTGTAAGATTTATGTATTCCTATTAAAATAAATCTGAAATGTTATGCACAAAACTCCTCGTGGGATCGAACCTTTCTTACCCTATACTTTGTTGTGAATTATATTAGGGGTTAAGAGTTGATTTAATTTTGTGGCAGCAACGATATGTCATCAAAATTTTGGCGTCGTTGCCAGGGAGAATTGTTTGCTTAACTTTAAGAATACATGTTTTATTAGTAAAGCTATTTTTTTTGTTCGATTAAAATATTTTCTTCTCTTGTACAGTGAATAAAACTGGGAAGTGGGAGGATAGTTGGTGAAGTATTTGAAGCTGAAGGCTTCCGAGGTATAGAAGAAATTTTTGAACAGGAAGAGGAACCACAACAAGATCAAAGGGAATTTGTGGTTGACCAAGTCATGGCTGATCAAACTCTTAAGAAACTTTCTCAGCCCAATCTAGATGATCAACCTCTAAGCATTGTTCTTCCTGAATTAGAACGACCACTCAAGCTTAATTCAGGTTTTCTTAACTTGCTACCTAAATTCTATGGACGTGCAGGTGAGGACCCCCATAGACATTTAAAAGAATTTTTAGTTGTATGTTCCACCATGCGACCTGAAGGAATTGAAGAAGAACAAGTGAAATTACATGTTTTTCCTTTTTCATTGCAGGATTTAGCAAAAGATTGGCTTTATTATCTTGCAAAAGGCTTTTCTTGAGTAGTTTTTTCCTGCTAGTTGAATAGGATCCATAAGGAAAGAAATTTGTGGAATTAGGCAAAATCCTAATGAATCCTTATAAGAGTATTGGGAAAGGTTTAAAAGATTGTGTGCTAGCTGTCCCCAACACCAAATCTGTGAGCAATTGTTAATTCAGTATTTTTATGAAGGTCTTTTACCACATGATAGGGGAATGATAGATGCTGCTAGTGGAGGTGCTTTAGTGGATAAAACACCCACACAAGCTAGGCAATTGATGTCTAACATGGCTCAAAACACTCAACAATTTGGAACAAGAAATGATGTAGGACAAGTTAGGAAGGTGAATGAGATAAATGCTAGTCTTGTTCAAGAGACATTGAAAGAGAATGCACAACAAATTGCTAATTTAACTACACTTATGTCAAAGTTCGTTATGAATGGACTTCAACAACCACGTGCTTGTGGAATTTGTACGGACTTATCTCATTCTACTGATTTGTGTACCACTTTACAGGTTGAAGATGTCAATGTTATAGGAGGATTTCAAGGTCAATCCCAAAGGGGAAACGATTCCTTTTTCCAGCACTTATAATGAGGGTTGGAGAAACCATCCCAATTTGAGATATGGTCAAGGTAACCAAAGGCAACAATATTTATCCAATGCACCTCAAACTCAAGCTTCAAACTCATCCTTGGAGGATTTCGTTAAACAACTCACAACTCAAATTGGTCTGGTTCATTCTCAAGGTGTTCAATATCAAAAGAAAACTGACACTCATTTGCAGCACCTAGATACCCAAATTGGGCAGATTGCCAACTCATTGAGTAACATTGAAGCTCAATTTTCTAGTAAGCTCCCAGCTCAGCTGATCGCAAATCCCAAAGAGAATGCTAAGGCTATAACACTTAGGAGTGGAAAAGAATTAGAGGAACCAAAAGCTAAGCGGAGGGAAATTGAGAAAGAGTTAGAGATAAAATCAAGAGGTCAAGACAAGAGTGAGACTATCGAGAGAAAGGGAGATGTTGTGAATCTTGGGGAAGAGGATGTTAGTCCTAGCATTCTCCCTAGTGTGAAAGAACCACCACCTTTTCCTTCTAGGTTTATAAAATCGAAAAAAGAAGTTGCTGACCAGGAAATTTTAGAAACTCTTTAACCGGAGTGTCTAATTTGTATATGCCTCCTCTTGCCATTATACACACTTCTCTTAGCAACTGTGATTGTTGCTTGAGAATCATAGTGAAGGGAGACAAGAACACTCGATCTCCCTCACAGTGGCACATCTGCCAGTAGGTTTCTCAATCTGCCTCTTGACCTGGTAACTCGAGTGCAATAAATTCCGACTCCATAGTCGAGCGAGCAATGCACGTCTGCTTTCCAGACTTCCATGAAATCGCTCCTCCACCTAAATTTAAAACATAACCACTTGTGGAACTCACTTCACCATTGTAAGACACCCAGTTGGCATCACAATAGCCTTCTAACACAGTAGAAAACTTACCAAAGTGCAGTCCCCAATCCATGGTGCTTTTCAAAATATTTCATAAAACAATAAAGTGCAGTCCAGTGTTCGCTATCAGGGTTATGCGTGTAGCGACTCAGTCTACTAGCTAAATAGGCTATGTCTGGGCGAGTGTAGTTCATTAGGAACATCACACTTCCTATGATTTTTGCGTATTCAGTTTGAAACACACTCTCGCCTTCATTTTTCTTAAGGTGGACTATTGGATCGTATGGAGTTTTCATAAGAAGAAAATCTTAGCAGTTGAATTTCTTCAACATCCTCTCAAAATAATGAGACTGGCTCGTTGAGAAACCTTATTCGGGTTTTGTTAATTTCATACCAAGAATTACATCGGATTCTCCCTGTCTTTAATATCAAATTGGGAGGACAAGAATGCCTTGGTCTCTATCACCACATTCTCCTTGGTACCAAATATTAACATGTCATCCACATATAGACATATTATTACACAGTCTGCACCACACACCTTTGCATACAGGCATGTGTCTGAGGCATTTACCATATAACCATTGGTAATTAGAGTGTGGTGAAATTTTTCATACCACTGCTTTGGAGCTTGTTTCAAACCATAAAGGGACTTCTTCAATTTGCACATTTTATCTTCTTGGCCTTTAACAACAAACCCCTCAGGTTGTAGTATATAATTCTCCTTTTTTTCCAAATCTCCTTTAAGGAATGCATTTTTAACATCGATATAATTCATAGCCAAGCTATGTATAGTTGCCAACTCTACTAACGATCGTATAGTTGCTATTTTAGTCACAAGTGAATCGGTCTCAAAATAATCAATGCCTTGCATCTGTGTATAACCTACAACCACTAGTGTGGCCTTAAACTTATCTATGGAACCGTCAGGCCTTAGTTTCTTTCTAAAAATCCATTTACACTTAATAGGTTTACATCCCCTTAGGCAAATCCACTAAGTCTCATGTATGGTTGGACATAATTGAGTCCAGCTCACTGTTAATAGCCTCTTTCCAAAAACTAGCGTTCTCACTGTTACTGCTTCGGTATAAATCATAGGACATCTCAAATTAAGAACATTGAAGACACATGTTCATCTATCTTGTTAGGGTTCTCAGTTAAGAATGCAGTAACAAAATCTTATCCAAAACTAGTCTCAGTCTTCTTATCTTTCTTTTACTTTTCCTAGGTTCATCTACATACTCATTCACTCTATTAGAAGAAATGGGCAGGGAGGAATGTGCACTAGATGGACTAGGATCTATGGTAGAGTTTTGTTTCTTCCAAGGAAATATGTGTTCAAAATATTCTGCATCTCTAGATTCCGAAATTGAGTCGTCATTTAATGACATGAATCTATAAGTAGCTGAATTTTCTGCATAACACATGAATCATAGGTTTTAGGTCCTATGTTACTCCTCTTAGGAGCTGGTAAACTCACCTTGGCAAGGCACCCCCACATTTAAGGAATTTTAGGTTAGGGGTGAATCCTTTCCACAGTTCATATGGAGTTTTATCTAATTTCTAACAAGGAACTCTGTTAAGGATATAACAAGCAGAAAGAATGGCTCCCCGCCCCCATGTGGTCAGGTAACCCATAACTTATGAGCATTGCATTCATCATATGAGGATTTTGTTTTACTTCTCAGCTATGTTGTTCTGTTGTGGAGTGTTAGGTGAACTAAACTCATGTATTATCCAATTCTTTTCACATAATTCTTTAAGTAAGAGAGTTACATATCTCTTCCTCTATTGGACCTAACTCTTTTAATTTTCTTATTCAGCTGATTTTCAACTTCTATCTTATACTTCAAAAACATTTCTTCTGCTTCATCCTTAGTTTTTAGAAGGTAAATTCTAGTGTACCTAGAGAAATCATCTATGAAGGTTACATAATACCTTTCACCTCCTTTACTAAAAGTACTCCTGAAATCTGCTAAATCCGAATGGATTAATTCTAATACTTTGCTTCTTCTGTTCTCAACTGGTTTAAATGGCTTCTTAACGTCTTCGGCTTCTAAACACACATGACATTTAAAAAAATATTTTACATCTACTGAGGGAATTAAGTTAGGTTTTTAAGTCTTTTAATAGAAGCCACATTCACATGACCGAGTCTCCCATGCCACAAGTTAAATGACTCAGCAATATACACCAAAGTAGAAGAACTTTCATTTATCATTGTGATACAATGTTGAGAACAAATAAACCCTCACTAAGATAACCCTTCCATACAAACTCCCATTTCTTGGTCATCACAACCTTATCTTCCTCAAATACAAGTTTTAAACAAGCTTTATTCAATAAGGCACCTGACACTAAATTCCTACTTAGGGAGGATACATAAAGAACATTGTTCAAGGTTAAGGTTTTCCCAAAGGTTAGTTTGAGATTAACTTTTCCTTTACCAAGCACTCCAGCCACGCTTTCGTTTCCCATGTAGACACTTTCACCTTCTGAAGTGTTGACAAAGATGTGAAATAACTCTCTGTTGGCACATAAATGTCTTGAAGCTCCAACATCCAGCACCCAGTCTGTCTTGTTTTCGACTAGGTAAGCTTCGACGACCGCTGGAGCGGTGGTATCTTCAACTTCAACTATGTGGGCCTGGTTTGAAGGCTTTGTGTCCAATTTTCCCATAGGTGTAGCACTTCACCTTTGTGTTTTTTCCAATCTTCTTCATAATGTTTCTTGTGTCGATTTGCTTCTTATACTCCCCTTTGTTTTGTCCTTTCCTTAAACCCTTCTTAAACTTGAATTTACCTGAGGAGTCACCAGACTCAACTATGGCCAGTTCTTATATGGCCTATAAGCTATTTAAGTGACATTGTTTTATTTTAGTGTTTTAGAGTGTTTCTATAGTTACTCCAAGACAGTGGGAATTTGTCTAGCAAGACAACAGATAGGAACATGTCACAAACTTTATACCCTTCACTTAACATTTTTAAAGTTATGTTCTCAAATTCATACACTTGTTCCACTATAGGTTTATCATCAACCATATCGTATCGCATGAATTCTCCAAATGTATTTTTTCTTTGCAGCTTCATCTCCTCCATATTTTAACTCCAAAATTTCCCAAATCTCCTAGGCTGATTTACAATCTACAAATAGGTCAAAAAAATCTTTTGACTTGTGATTTATTAAATGTCCCCTTACGATTTTATTGTCCTTTTCAAATTTGGCCTTTGCCTCAGATCTCATGATTTTGTTCTAATTGAAGGAGGTGTTTAATTGAGATGTGGTTGGGGTATCAGTAGACGGTGCCTCAGGAGGAGAGTCATTGAACTGCATATGGTCTACTTCAAGTTATTCAAAAACTATAAGAAGTTTTTGGGACCATCTTTTATAATTTGTCCCGTCAAACGGGTCTAATTTAGATACGTCCAACAGAGCGTTGTTAAGAGCAGTAACATTCATTATATTATTCATTTCTAAAAACAGAAGTCTTTAAACTTTTAGCACGTAAATATAATCTGAAAAAAACATCAGTCCTCTCAAGCAATATGGATTTCAGTTTTTGGATTTTTGCCTTATCAATTGTTTCAAACAAATTCAAAAGTTCTAGTAGAAGCCTTTAGAATTCAGAACAAGAGATTACAACTAAATCTAGTGGACTACAATGTCATTCTAAGTCTAATTTATCAAAATAAAGAAAAAGACAGATTGAACTATAAACTACAGATTAGTCTATAGTTGAATCAATCAGATAACTATAAACGATTTCAATTAAACAATCCTAACAATAACGACAGTACTGCACACTTTTTGATTTCTATATGAAAATCAAACACTCAATCTTCAGAAATTAATCAGATCCGAGATTCAACTGAGATTAACAATAAATTCAAAATATCATGCTCCTAAACAGTAAGCTTTAAGTATTTAAATTGTACGAACTTTAGAGGCATGAAACATCTGAAAGTAGACAAACCTACTAACAATCTTATAATGTATGAATATTAGATAAACAAGCAAAACTCAACTGAGTGAGATCAAAGAGAATACACAAAAATATTCAGACTATTCCAGAAACTCTAATGTGGTCCTTTTAATTAATTTGCACAAACAAAGTATATGCAATCCAGATTACTTTAATAAAGCCAACAGAACGATAATAAAATCTAAATAGAAGATGAACAGAATATTATATTATTAATCTAAATTACAGCATGCAATCGAGATATTGAATCAGGAAGAGGAAGAGCAAATTAAATCCTTAATCTAAATTACAGCATACAATCGAGATACTGAATCAGAAAGATGAATTCAGACTTGAAGTAACAGAGTTACTAAAAATCTAAGAAGACACCTTTTTTCTCTGTTAAGAAATAATTCAGATAAATTAAATTCGATATGAAATCGAATTTGAAACAAACTAAGACATACATAAGATCTGAACCACCATTTAACAATTAAAACACAGACAACTATTCTAACATGCTGTCTTTAAATCAAAACATTGATAAAAATCAATTAACACTGTATATAAATCAACCATGCTCGTGACTCACTAACAAGCAAAGGAAACAACTACTAATTAGAAATCAAACAAACACTACTAGAAAAATCTATTCTTCCGGTGGATGGAATGTTATCTTATGGCTATTATGAAAGGTGCGTTGGCTGAACCACGCGAAATCTGACCCAACAGCTGGCAGAATGAAATCCGGAAGTTGGGCCGGATTTCGATCAGATTCATATGCGCCTAAAGGGTGTAACGCGCCATCTCCCTTTTCCCTCTCCCTCCCTGAAAACCGACGAAATTCGACGTAGTACTCCTGCGTGCAAACCAGTTTTGGCGTTCAGCTTCTGGCCAAAACCAGTTGAAGCGCTTCCAGCGTTCTTTTCTGAGCGCACGTTCTCCTCCATCCGAAAACTCTGCTTCCACAAACCCCTGGGGTTCGAAAATCCACTCCATTTGAAGACGCACGTTCTCCTCTGGCGGGTGTCCTCTGCATTCCTGCCTCCCTCCCGACGTCGAAATCCTCCGACATTGTCGCTGTCGAAATCCTCTCCACAGGATTTTAGTACTGATTGATTTTTAACCTAGTTTGTCCATACGGCTCGCTCCATAATTTATCTCCTTTCGTTCATTCTGTTTTTTTCTCTATGTGCAGGTGTTTGTGAAATTCAGTGCTTGTAACAGAGAGGTTAACTTGTTTAGTGCAAGGCTTTAGTTTTGCTATATTAATGTTCATATCCGCTTACTTATTTGACACCGATTCTTGGGTTCAATTTTCTGTTTTCTCTTTTCTTCTATGTTATATATTTACGAATATCTCTTCTATAAAACTTGCAGCAGCTCAGCGACCAAACTAGGTTGACTTGGAACTGGGAAATTTATAAAATAACTCCAGCTGATTTGGTTGAACTTATTTGACCAATCTGAAGAAAGGTACTGATCATTTCTTCTTTTCATTCTTCTAGTATGCTGATTATATATGTGTTAAAGCACGAATTCCTCAGAATTGAATCTCAAGCTTCATCAACTAATCTTCAAGATTGCAATCTTCCGCTTCTTCCTCATCTCTTATCCTATCAGTTGTAACCGCTTTCCTATATCTTGTTTAAGGGATAGCCTCCTAATCTTATCTGCAACTTGATCTCCTTTAGATCTCTAGATCTCTCTTTTAAATTAAAACTTGTAAACTTTCTATAAATACTTGTATACAGATTTTATTGATGCGTAGTTGATCAATAAGATTCAGAGTCAATTTGTCTTCACTTTGCTCTTTTTCTCACGTCCATTTACATTGTATCAGCCTAAATCTCCTGGAATAACAGTGGCCGACACTACCCCTGCTGCTCCATCCCCTGTCTCAGCCGCCCACACCAATGGCAACACATTCCACTTAGGTCGTCCTCGTGGGTCTTTCACTCTTACCATTGCCAACATCCATAATTCAGTCTCTCTCAAACTAGATCGTTCCAACTATCTCTTATGACGATCTCAATTTCTCCCGGTTTTCTATAGCCAGGGAGTGATTGGATTCCTTGATGGTACAATCATTTCACTTCCCCAATTCATCCCTCAGGAAACTCCCCAAACTTTAGTTCCCAATCCAGCTTATGAAGCTTGGTTCCGAGTTGACCAATCCATCAAAAGTTGGCTTCTCTCTACTCTTTCACCCGTAGCCTTAGGCCAAGTTCATAGCCTTAACACATCTCATGAAATTTGGCTCACTTTAAAGCATTCCTACTCGTCTAATCTTCAAGCATGTGTTCTCCATCTTCATCTTGAACTTCAAAATCTAAAAAAGGGAACTATGCCCATCTCTAAATACTTAGAAAAGGCCAGAGTCATTGCCGATCAACTCTCTGCAGCAGGCCGCACTTTAGACCAAGAAGACATGGTCTCCTTCATTCTTAACGGCCTCGGTTTTGAATATCAACCATTTGTCATGTCCGTCACAGCAAGGAGCATTCCACTGGCCTTGGAAGAGCTGCAGAATCTGCTCTTGAACCAAGAACACAGCCTGGCCATAACCATGCAAATGGGAGGTCTGACAATCTCTCAAAGTACTCCCTCGGTGAATCTCGCAGCTCAATCATCCTCCTCAAACAACAGAGGCAGAGGATGAGGTCGCTCTAACAGAGGATGTAATTCAGGTAGGACTTCTCCGAACTACTAAAATGGCAATCCCAACCAGCCTCCACTCTCAAACTGGCCTACTTGCCAACTCTACAACCGAATAGGCCATCAAGTCGACCAATGCTACAATCGTTTTGACCAGAGGTCAGATTCTCCTCCTCAGTCAGCAAGTACTCTTCCTGTGCCCTCTTCTCCTCCAATAACACCAATCGAATGTGTCACAAAATACCAAATTCAAACACCACCATCTTCTCTATCTAGCAGCCCAAAGTGCAGTCCCTCTTCTACACCCACCCCTCCTTTGGTAGACCCATTACCTATGCCCACAGTTCTCCCTGCCCCACCTCTAAATACCCACTCTATGATCACCAGATCCAAATCAAAACATCGCAAAGTCACAAGTTTTTCTCACCAGAAACAAGGTTGCTTCTTCTACTGATTTGTTGCAGGATCCTATGAGTTTCACTAAAGCAAATAAGCATCCACATTGGAATTTAATGTGCTTTTGTTAAGTCAAACTTGGACATTGGTTCCAAAACCAAAAGACAGAACACCCATAGGCTGCAAATGGGTCTTCCAAACCTAATTCAATCAACAAGGGGACAGAGACAGGTATAAGGCCAGACTTGAGGCCAAGGGTTTTCATCAAGAGGAAGGTGTAGATTTCTCAGTTGTTAAACCAGTTATCATTCACTTATTACTTTCACTTGAAATACTAATAACTGGTTCACAACTCAACTCGATGTTCAGAGAGCTTTCTTCCATGGAACACTTAAAGAAGAAGTATATATCAGTCAACCACCTGGTTTTGTAGACTCTCTTTTTCTAAATTATGTTTGTAAATTACAAAAGACCTTTTATGGTTTAAAACAGTCCCCTAGGGCCTGATTTCATCGCCTTCAGGTTGCTTTGTATGAATTGGGGTTTGCTGCCTCCAAAGCGGATCATTCATTGTTTTATTATTTTAGTGCACCTCACATCGCTTTTATGTTAGTATGTGTAGATGATATCATCTTCACAGCTAACTCTTCCGCCCTGGCGACTACTTTGCTTAAAGATCTCGAGCAGACTTTTCTAGTCAAATAACTTGGCCGCCTCTCTTACTTCTTTGGCATACAAGCAGAATTTCATAATCTATCCCTACACTTAAGCCAGTCCAAATTTGCAGCAGATCTTTAGCATCGTTTAGATCTCCATGACGTGAAGTCCTTGGCCACTCCAGCTACAACTGATTCCAAACTATCCAAATTTGAAGGGAAAGCTCCAGCAAATCAGAAGCTATATCACTCCACTGTAGGGACTCTTTAGTATCTTACTATCACACACCCAGATATTCAGTATGCGGTGAACCAGGTTTGCCAATTCCAATAAGCACCGAATGACATACATTGGACAGCAGTCAAAAGGATCCTCCATTATTTAAAGGGCACCTTACATTATGGAATCACATTACATCCTATTTCTTCTTTTGATCTAACTACATTTTCCATGCGGATTGCGCTGGTAATCTAGATGACCGTCGGTCCACTTCTGGACATTGTATTTTCCTTGGCGAAAATCTCATCTCTTGTAGCTCCAAAAAAACAGCTCACTATCTCTCCTCCTCCTCCACCCTCCTCTCTCCTTTCCTCTCTCCTTTCCTCTCTCTCTCTCTCTCTCTCTCTCTATCTCTCTCTCTCTCTCTTTCTCTTTCTCTCATATTTCTCTCTAGTTAAATATTTATCTCCCTCAGTTTACTCCCAAATTCTGTTTCAGATTCTAATTCTCTCTCTCCCTCTATCTCTCTTATCTTTCTCTCTCTCCCTCGGTTTACTCCCAAATTATGTTTCAGATGTTATATGGGTGTGTCACGACCTTGGTCATGGACGAAGGGTCAATAGAGCTTTTTGACTCCATCCAGTGACTCGATTACCAAGGTGTTCAAAATTATTTTGGTATTCTCTAAGGTTCCTGTCTGCTTGATTTTGGACAGCTTTTCATCAAAGTCCTCGCTCTCTGTCAGTCCCAACCGGGACCAGAGTTCTCTTTCAAAGATCGACCAAGATAGTTCTATTTGTGCTTCAGTGTATGTACGCTGGAGCCATTACCACCACCGGTTGGTTTCTCCATCCAAGTGGAATGCGGCTAAGGGAAGGCGTTGCTGGTGTCAAGTATTCTGATGAGGAAAAAATTGTTGAACTTTGTTCAGCCTTTCTGTCGGATTGCCTCCTTGGAATTTTGGAAAATCCAGTTTGGCATATTTGGAGGAGAAGAGTGGCTGTCTGTCCCATGAGCAATCTCCTTCATCCCAGGGATGCTGTTCTCGGTTAAGACGTTCCCCTGCACTGGTACTTCCTCCCTCATTGGAATTTCTTAAGGATTCTAGAAGTTGATTCTTGTTTTCATTGATGTTTTGAATTCCATCTTTCATCCTGGTGACGCTTCCTTGTAATGAGTCTATTTCAGTCTCAATTCATTCTATGCATTCACTGTTTGACGCCATGTCTCTGATATCATTGATATGGTCCCAGTCAGAGTGGTGATCTTTGCTGCCATTCTTGCAACCGAAGAAGAAGAAGAAGAAGAAGAAGAAGAAGATTTTTTTTAATAACTTTTTGCAAACCACCTTCGTCTTTCTTAAAGAATTAAATACATACGATAGTGAAATTGATGACTTTCAGTTACAAACTGATTTGTCTTATGCGTGCGATCTAACTTCCTAACCATCCATATACTTCAGATTCGGTTTTGGAATTCTGGTGGACTTTCTGCAGGTCTGAACTGGTTCTATCTTACGTTTCATCGTCTTCTCTTCTTTCCTTCCACTTCTGCATCAGTCACCTTCTAAAGATGGTACTTTCTTCGTCAAGTCAGCATATCACACATATTTGGTGTCCAAAAACACTGCCCAAACAAAAAACTTTTTTGTGATTAGTATGAAGGAATGTATACCCACAACAGGCCACCTAACTAGAGGCATACAGATAAACCTTACTTGTGTTATGTGCTTAAATGAACCTGAAATACCTGCCCATCTGCTTCTATCCTGCAACTTTACAAAAAGAGTATGGGAACTGGCAGTAAAGGAGAATATGAAGGTGGTTCCAATAGAAGTAACAGTCAGATCCTTCTTAATCAAAGCTTTGACTTCAAATGCCACAAGAAATCTACCTTGTTCACACACATATGTAGCAGTAACCATATGGGATATTTGGTGTTCCAGAAATAAAAAAAAGAAATTGAAAACAAGGATTCCACAGCCCAAAAGTGCTTCAATAGAATCACAGGTCTTGCACAACAGATTATATAGTGCTGGGAAATCCCAGAACATGTGAAAAGGAGGATAGATTAGATGTGAGATGGACCCCTCCACCACAAGGGGTTATTAAAATAAATTTCGATGCCTCCTCAATGTCTAACGGAAATCATGTTGGGAAATTAGCCTCCTACTTTCACCGCTATGATCGAATAGACAACCGAGAAAATTAAAGGAATAAGAAACAATCAACAGAAACACAAGAATTTACGTGGAAACTCCAAATTGGAGAAAAAACCACATCCCTCAAGAAAGAAATCCACTGTGTTATAATGACACAATTTTCCCTCCTGGTCCCCAATCTCCACAATCTTACAAATTTTTCTCAGTTTTCTTCTGCTCACACCCAACTCTCACGAGAAAGGTATTTTCAAAGCGAAAAACTCTAAGCTTTAAGTGACTTGGATCGGTTTCCTCTTCTGAAATCGAATGCCCCTATTTATAGGAGGGCATTCGAATAAAATACTATTTTATTTTTTCAGCTTTCGACGTCGGCGGCGCCCAATTCCATTTCGGCGCCCGCCTTCGGCTCGCTGCGGGGCGGCACCCGCCTTCGCTCGGTGCAAGGCAGCGCCTGCCTTAGCCTCGGTGTGGGGCGGCGCCCGCCTTCTCCTTGGTGTGCGGCGGCACCTTATTTAATAAGGTGCTTCTCTCCATTAAACAATAGTAGGTGGGAAACCCACTTATCACCATGGGGCCCACCCACTACATAAAGTGAAAACAACAAATCATGCAGGTTCTGAAATGCTAATGGAGACTCTCAAGGATCACCATTGTTGTTAGCTTGTTGGCTATTACACAAGGCAAACAAACAATGAGGCGGAATTTTTCGCCCTACATTTTTCTTTGGGTATTGCTAAAAAAATGCTGTCAATAATATCATATTCTTATTGAAAGAGACTCAAAACTTGTAATCGATTCAATTCAGGGAAATCAGCAGAGACACGGGAAGCTGGTGAAGTGGAAAAAGCGTGCCAAAGCCTACTACAAGCCTTGCTACATGTGACGCTTCAGCATCAATTCAGGGAGACAAACGCGGTGGGGAGAGGAAAGAATGGGTCAATTTTTGCAGCTCGTAGGGAGAGGAAAATTCATATATGGAAGAACAACATTCCGATCTTTTGCAAAGAATTCTATTTTAAATGACTGCTTGAGGCCACATACTAGCCCTATTTTGTGTACTTCGGATAACTGTATAACAGTTAACTCGCTAAACTCCAACTCACTCCCCATCATGAACCTCAATCTAGACACTTGAAATGAATGAAATTACTTGTTTCGGATGAAAAAAAAAAACCAGGATGCGAATCCAGGACTTATTGTTTTATAATAACCAGCAAACCTGTCCACTCCATTATTTTTTTTCTACACTTTTTCTACGGACAGGAAATTATACAATTTTAAAAAAATCAAAATGCAACAATAATGGGTTGAAATATTGCTCCAATCAGTTCAACCCGACTCCACCAAAACCGGATGTATTGATGGCTGGTCCGGTTTTTAAACCATTGGTTGCAACTATAAAATGGTTGAGAAAATTGAAGATTCTTTTTTTTTTTATTTCTAAAACCAATGAAAACATGTACATGAAGCGTAGAAGCTCTGAAGTCCATATACATAATAGTCCCACATAGAAAAAGATATTAAAAGACGTGGTGTTCAAATAAAATAGTGTGACATTTTGACTTCAAGCAAATAAGAGATTTACTAGATAGTGGAAGGGGTCTACTAAAATTTTCACCTAATCAAAATAAGGTGATACCTATGCGAGCTCGCTTTATACATTTTTAAGATAACTTTTTTTTAAACCATCAAAAGTCCATCTTATTATTGGAATGACACGGCCAGTCCAACTCATTTCAGTTGGGCCTCGGACCTAGCTAGTTGATTAAGTTAATCCTATATTCTTTTTTCTCAATTTCTACAAATTTTGAATTTCTGCAAAACTTACTATTAATCAATGTTTTTAAAACCGGACCGACCCGACTGGTTCGACCGGGTTCAATCGAAACCGGTGCTTTTTGCGGTTCGGTTTGCTCTCAAACCAGCTAGAGGTTGAAAACCGGATGACCCGGCCGGTTTTACTGGTTCGACCGGTGAACCACCGAAACCGGTTGAACCGGTCTAGTTACTGTTGACCCAAACTAGTTAAAATAAAACTCTAACCAAGTAACCAAATTGATTATTTTTTATATTTGCAGCTATTATGAATGAAAAGAAGGATAAAAAGATTGTTAATATAGGTGAAGATGTGGAAAAATATTTAGCTGGATTCTCAAAAAAATAAAATTTTTTGAATAATTTTGAATTTTGGAAGGGTATTTTATTTCTATAATTTAATTTTATTTGATTTTAAATTTTAAAAAAACTAATTTTTATAATTTTAAAATTATTATCGATTTTTGTTTGTTTAAAATTATTTTTTGAATATAGGTAATAGGCTTATAGGTAATAGGAGTTATGCTATGAATATTTTTAATGACTTACAATACATCCCTGGTTTCAACCTGGTGGAACCGGTTGAATTGGAATCGGATGTTCAATTGGTTCCATCACTGGTTCAGTTTTTAAAACATTGCAATTAATATTTTATAAAATTTAATCATATCTTTTAATTATTGGACCTTCAATGGAAATTAGGTGAAAAAGACTCGACTTCCAACCTGTGCTATAGGTGAGGACGTACGAAGTTGATCCTGTCTATTCAATGGGAACTGGAGCCAACTGGACTTTGGTAAAGGTACGTACTTAGTTTTCCATACTTTATTTTATAAACTTAATAATTACATATTTTCAATGAGTATAATACACACGGATAGAGAGTTTCGTGAACTCAATGTATAATCAAAATTTAATATAGTTTACAAACTAAGAGTACTTATAAAATAAGACATTTTTATACTTGTACATGACTTACGATATATAAAAATAGGGATTTATAAACTTTAATTAGAGTACTGCCATACCCGATAAGATTAACTTATAAGTTACCACTAACTACCCCTTCCATCCCCTTTCCTTTTCTTTTATGTTAGAGCATCCTGACATTAATGCTGGCCTCTTCCACTTTCCTCTTTGAAATTTTAGATTTTTGTTTTCGTTTTTGCTTCGATCCCAATTATGTCAATGGCAACAATATTAAGTAGATGTTTTAAGTTGTGCCACCCCTCAGCACACTTCTACGGACCCGAGATAAGGGGGACGAGGTTCAGCACTGTTTTAGGGATTAATTTTATCTGGAAGAATTAATGTAATAATGAACTAATTAATCATTGTTTATGGCTCCATTGAATTCTTTTATTAATTTCTAACGCATCATATATACTGTTCGAATATGAATCAATAGGAGCGCCTTGTGATGGAGATTCGGGAGGCGTCCAGAGGGGATGCAATAGCGATCGGCAAACTTAGCGAAAATTTTCAGAAGATGACTCTTCACCATCCACGTACTACAACTGAAGGCATTGATCTGCATACAGAGGTACACAAACTTGCTCATCGAAGGAAAATGCCGACTGACAACTCCCTAACCAGTGAGCTCAACAAAATTGCGGAAAAATTCAAGAAACTAACACACCGACGTTGTCATAAATCCCCCATAGAGGGGTTTTTCTCTTACACAGAGTACTCCAGCAACAGAAATGTCGGAGATGTTTCAACCACCACCTCAATCCAAAAAACAAAACAAATCGCAAACAATAAATGTGACTCGACTCGCTCGAGAGACAACTACATCCTCACACCCTCGAGCCCATAAATTACTATCTCCTGATGCTACTGATTTAACATCGTTCTTCACGCCCTCACAACATATACTCTCCCTACCACCAAGAAATCCCCGAACTCCGAATCCAACCTCTCCTCTCCCTGTCGTTGTGTCTTCCACCGCAGAACCAAAACACCACACCCTCCCTCTCCCTATCACCTACCTCCCCAAACCTGGCCTCATGGATTCCCAACCAAGTGAAGAAAATCAACTGATCTAGGTGGAGGTTGTCCGTTATGACTCACCCAACCCTTTTGAAAACTGCTACCCCTCCCACGCCAGCTATCTCGCTGCTCACACAAACCATGCCTGCATGCACTCGTATGATTGAAGCTAGCGACAATACGGCGAACGGCCAGCTAGTGCACATTACGGAAGGCCTTTGCAAGGTTGCTATTTTAGAAGAATGTGTATGAAAGGGTATTCCGAACCTCCAAAACGCCCTGGTCGGAATTTTTGTCGTATGCATCCCTGCTCCCCTTGTTACAATAGCCTCCACGCTTCAAAGTTTCCTGCAGAAACCTAGACTACACCTGTTGCTATCTACCCACTAAACCGCGGGTACCATTTCTCTTGTCCTGCCCACGCTCGAGCAATGCGAGGAACTCCTCCTGCACGCCCCGATCTGAGATAGAGACTCTTACCCCATCTCTTTAAATGGCCAAGTAATACCTATCTTTTTGAGCAGGCACCACTTTGGGCGCGTTTTGTTAAGATGCGACACTATCTGTACCATGATGAGGCATTACGTAAAATTGTTAATCCATTGGGAAGGTACCTTTGCATGGATGCCAAAACAGCCTTTAACCCGTGCAGCCGACCGTTTGCACGAGTGAAGGCCTTAATCAATCTTGCTGACCCAGAATGGAAAGGAACTACTGTAGAGCTGGAACATCAGCGTTTCTTCCAGCCGTTCGTAGTGGAGGGAAGACCCAAGATCTGCACAGTCTGTCGTAGAAGTATAGGATTGTTGTGATCCATTTCTATCTTCTTCTGTGTTTGGTTTGGTATCGCTGGGAAGGGAACCAGTTGGTCGGGTATTCATCGCTTTAGCCAGCTGCCCTAACTATTTTCAAGGTTATTCGTGTAGGCAAATTGGCTTTGCATGATTTACAGCAACAAATATTCATTATTTTGTATCTTCTCAACCTAATAAGGTGGCTAATATTTCTGCTGCTTAGCGTAACTTGTTGGAGTTGATTAGGAATTTTTGCGTGGGCAGCAGCAACAGTGGAAAAATGGAGCCAAGAAGGGCTAGACCCATGTATGATGAAGAGTATGAGCTTAATCAAGTTCACTAAATCTATGCCATTCACCCCATATGAAATTTGATCCATGGGAATGTGCTGCGATAGAGCCAGATTACCCTTGTTGTGTGAACCCTATGATATAATTTGATGAATACCGATGTACAGCACAAACAGGGGAGGAATGTAGTACCACTGCTGATTGGTAAACTACCTTAGAGACAGATGAACTGGACCAGTCCTGGTAGGAAGCCGAATTCTCCTCATGTTAATTACCCAAGTTTTCAAGAGACATTCATTTAGTGTTTAATAGATATCCAAAATTCTCTCAATAGAAATCAGGATCAAATAAATGAAATGGTGGCTGCATTGGACGCAGATAATATAGGGAATAGAGAACCCCTGGTCAAAGAAGGTCAACAAGCGAAAGCTGGTGGAAACACCAGTGAAGAACTGAATAGAACATCGGTACAGAAAGAAAGCAATGGAAAGCAGCAAGGAAATCTCCATGTGTGGACGGAGAATCAAGAAAAATCAGATAATAATAGCCTTAGCTCCACTAGTGAATTAGTGAGCATACCAACTCAAGAACCAATTCCAGAAAAACAGGGTTGGATAAACTTAGATTAACTAGATTTGTTTACCCTGCCACTTCAGCCTCACAACCCAGCTAGCTAGTGAATTAAGAGTAATCAAATTTATTAACTAACTTGGATTAACAGGTAGTAATCAAGCTTGATATCCGGAAAGCCGTTGACACTATGTAATGGTTTTTCCTCTAGCATACACTAGATGCCTTTAATTTCCCCATAAAATGGAAACAACTACTTAAATCATGTATCAGGACAACAACCTATGAAATTCAGATAAATGGGAGCCCTACCGACCAAATCCACCCCCAATGTGGGCTAGGGCAAAGGGACCTAATCTCTCCTTTCTTTTCATTTTAGTCACCGAGCTTCTCTCCAAAATTTTTGAGCAAGTAAGAAGAAAGAACCTGAGCCCATGGTGGCCCATACAAAACATGAGGCCAATCTTCAACAAACATTATGCCAACGATACGTTATTCTATGGTAGAGCCAAAGAAAAAACTGCTAATAACCTCGCGAAAATCCCAGATGAGTATGGAGAGTACTCAGTCCAGGTATACAATCCGGATAAATCCTCCTTCTTCTCAATAATGGTACCAGAACATGTACAAGAGCAGATCACACAAATCATGATGTTTACACCATCAACTGATCTAGGGAAATACCTGGGCCTCTACATCCCCACAGCCAGACCGACAAATACTACATTTGACCCCATCAGATAAAATCAATAAAAAAATTAAACAGTTGGTCAACTAAGTCGTTTTCTCTTGCAGGTAGAGTCATCCTAGCAAAATATGTATTGTCTAGTATCCCACTACACGTTGTCAAATGTTTTAATCCCCCCAAGAAAATATGGGACAGCATAGAAGCCAAAATCAGAAGCTTTAATAGTCTTATAAGGAAAACCAGAAAATACATTTAGAAAATTGGGGAAATGTATGTTACTCCCACAAAGAAGGTGGGCCGGGATTAGAAGTTTACGAACCTTAGGCTCAGCCTTTCAAGCAAAACTAATTTGGAGAATGTACTTGAACTCTGACTCAGTGTGGGCCAGTTACATGAGAACTAAATACGGGGAATCCCCCAATAGGATCTCCCAAAAACCCAAATAAGGGGATTCGCTTATCTGGAAACAGATATCCAAATTAATACCAGACCTGACAATATCATCTAGATATCAAATTGGAAGTGGGAAACACGTCTCGCTGTGGTACGGTAAATGCATTGATGATTTTGATCACTAGCTGAACCAAGTCTTGGGAAAATGACTATCCGAATAAGGCTTCGGATCCGGGTCAACGTCCGAATCCGGGTCCGGGTCCAAGTTCGGATCCGGATCCTCTAATTAAGTCAAGACGACTTAATCTCCTTCCTTTTGCTTCCCGCCTGTTCGCCGAATTAGGGCTTCGAGCGAACAGAATTTTTCGTTCGTGAATGACTCTTCAACAAGGGGATTTTGACGAGATCTCTTCGGCACGAAGAGTTCTACCCGACCATTGAAGAAGAAGAAACGTGGAAGCATTGGAAGAAGGTATAAAAGGGTTCTCCCGAAAACTAATAGGTACGAAAATTCAATCTCTCTCGCTCAATCTCTCTGTCAGTCAAGTTTCTCTGATTCTCTGTCTCCGTTTTTCTTCACAAAAGTCTAATCTTTTTTTATTTGGTTTCCCTTGTGCACACACGTTGTGTTGTTCCTCTATTCTGGGCTCTCTCTCGACGATTCCACTCTTCCGGTGACGAGTGCACCTCACCGGAAGAGAGCTGCGTCACCTTGGGAGACTTTTAGAACAACGATTGTGCATTCGAGATCGCCGATAAAGTCTTTAAGGCAGTAGGTTCTCCACGCCGCAGCTTTGGTCTTCAACCGATAAGTTTTTACCTATTTGGTTTACTTGATTAGAATAATTAAGCTTTATCTGTAGTTCTTCTTATTATTAGTTTATGATGAGCATGCTGTAATTTATGTCATTGAGAATGCAAATAGTTGGATTCTGATTTTATGAAGTTTTAGTTAATTTATCTACGCTTTATGCAGTAATTAGAAATAGTTGTTCGGCTTGATGTTCTGGTAAACATTGGACAGTAAAATTCTCTTTTAATTGAATATCTTACAGCATGTTGTTATAATCATTGTACTGTTGCATTGTCTTCAAAACTGATAAAGTTTATTGCTGATTCTAGATTGATTTCATTAGGTTCTCTGAATTGTAGAGCTCTTGCGTTTATTAGTTGTTATAAATTGAAATCAGATTGTTTGTGATTCTGAAATTGATTTCTGGTTAGTCCCTTTTTAGTTTATAGTTGAAATAGGATTGCTGTCATTAATTAATTACGTTCTGAAATCTGTTGTTCTTTTTGGTTAAATTTTTATTGATATAGTCCTGTTGGCTTTATTAAGACAATTTGGACTGCATATAATTTGTTTTTTGTAAATCAATAACAAAAGGACCAGACCCAGATTAGTGCTTCTGAATTGTTTGATAGATGCTCTATTGAATTCCCTTTAATCACAATCTGTTGAATCTTTTTGTTTCTTTCATACACTAATAGATTGTTAATAAAGTTTGTCTATTTTTAGCTGTTATGCGCTTCTACAGATCCATCAGCAGGCGGGCGGGCGGGTGGGGCGGGCGGCGGGAGGGAGGGAGGAGGGCAGGAGGAGGGCGGAGAGGCCGGAGGAGGGCGGAGGAGGGCCCGATGGAGGCGCGGGAAGGAGGGCCGAGGGCCGAGAGAGGGAGCAGGCGGGAGATAGGGCCGGGAGGGATTCGTTTGAGAGATCGCGGAGAGATTGCCGGAGCAGGCGGGGGTGGGAATCTTTGCCCATTCTTGCAACGAAGAAGAAGAAGAAGAAGATTTTTTTTTAATAACTTTTTGCAAACCACCTTCGTCTTTCTTAGAAATTAAATACATCGATAGTGAAATTGATGACTTTCAGTTACAAACTGATTTGTCTTATCGTCGATCTAACTTCCTAACCATCCATATACTTCAGATTCGGTTTTGGAATTCTGGTGGACTTTCCAGGTCTGAACTGGTTCTGTCTTACGTTTCATCGTCTTCTCTTCTTTCCCCACTTCTGCATCAGTCACCTTCTAAAGATGGTACTTTCTTTGTCAAGTCAGCATATCACACATATTTGGTGTCCAAAACACTGCCCAAACAAAAACGTTTTTGTGATTAGTATGAAGGAATGTATACCCACAACAGGCCACCTAACTAGAGGCATACAGATAAACCTTACTTGTGTTATGTGCTTAAATGAACCTGAAATACCATCTGCTTTTATCCTGCAACTTTACAAAAGTATGGGAACTGGCAGTAAAGAGAATATGAAGGTGGTTCCAATAGAAGTAACGGTCAGATCCTTCTTAATCAAAGCTTTGACTTCAAATGCCACAAGAAATCTACCTTGTTCACACACACATGTAGCAGTAACTATATGGGATATTTGGTGTTCCAGAAATAAAAAAAGAAATTGAAAACAAAGATTCCACAGCCAAAAGTGCTTCAATAGAATCACAGGTCTTGCACAACAGATTATATAGTGCTGGAAATCAGAACATGTGAAAAGGAGGATAGATTAGATGTGAGATGGACCCTCCACCACAAGGGTTATTAAAATAAATTTCGATGCCTCCTCAATGTCTACGGAAATCATGTTGGGAAATTAGCCTCCTACTTTCACCACTATGATCGAATAGACAACCGAGAAAATTAAAGGAATAAGAAACAATCAACGAACACAAAAATTTACGTGGAAACTCCAAATCGGAGAAAAACCACATCCCTCAAGAAAGAAATCACTGTGTTTATAATGACACAATTTTCTCTCCTGGTCCCCAATCCCCACAATCTTACAAATTTTCTCAGTTTTCTTCTGCTCACACCCAACTCTCACGAGAAAGGAATTTCGAGCGAAGAACTCTAAGCTTTAAGTGACTTGGATCGGTTTCTCTTCTAAAATCGAATGCCCCTATTTATAGGAGGACATTCAAATAAAATACTATTTTATTTTTCAGCTTTCGGCGTCGGCCCAATTCCATTCGGCGCCGCCTTGGCTCCTGAGGCGGCACCGCCTACCGCTCGGTGCAGAGCGCCTGCCTTAGACTCGGTGGGCGGGCGCCCGCCTTTCTCCTAGTGTCGGCGGCACCTTTAATAAGGTGCCTCTCATTAAACAATAGTGGGTGGAAACCCACTTATCACCGTGGGGCCCATCCACTACATAAAGTGAAAACAACAAATCATGCAGGTTCTGAAATGCTAATCCGAGACTCTCAAGGATCACCATTGTTGTTAGCTTGTTGGCTATTACAGGCAAACAAACAATGAGGCGGAATTTTTCGCCCTACATTTTCTTTGGTATTAAAAAAAATGCTGTCAATAATATCATATTCTTATTGAAAGAGACTCAAAACTTGTAATCGATTCAATTCAGAAATCCATGAGGACACGGGAAGCTGGTGAAGTGGAAAAAGCGTGCCAAAGCCTACTACAAACCTTGCATGTGATGCTTCAGCATCAATTCAGGGAGACAAGCGGTGGGAGAGGAAAGAATGGGTCAATTTTTGCAGCTCGTAGGGAGAGGAAAATCCATATATGGAAGAACAACATTCCGATCTTTTGCAAAGAATTCTATTTTAAATGACCTTGACATATTTTATTTTGAATTAGCATGAACTACTCATCAACTCTCCCCATGGACAGAGAATCTGCGAATCCAGGACTTATTGTTTTATAATAGCAAACCTGTCCTCCATAATTGTTTTTCTACACTTTTTCTGGACAGGAAATTATACAATTTTAAAAATCAAAATGCAACAATAATGGGTTGAAATATTGCTCCAATCAGTTCAACCCGGCTCCTAAAACCGGATGTATTGATGGCTGGTCCGGTTTTTAAACCATTGGTTGCAACTATAAAATGGTTGAGAAAATTGAAGATTCTTTTTTTTTTTTCTAAAAATAAAAAACGTACGTGAGCGTAGAAGCTCTGAAGTCCATATACATAATAGTCCCACATAGAAAAGATATTGAAAGACGTGGTGTTCAAATAAAATAGTGTGACATTTTGACTTCAAGCAAATAAAGATTTACTAGATAGTGGAAGGGGTCTACTAAAATTTTCACTCATCAAAATAATGTGATACCTATGCGAGCTCGCTTTATACATTTTAAGATAACTTTTTCTAAACCATCAAAAGTCCATCTTATTATTGAATGACACGGCCAGTCCAACTCATTTCAGTTGGGCCTCAGACCTAGCTAGTTGATTAAGTTAATCATATATTATTTTCTCAATTTATACAAATTTTGAATTTCTGCAAAACTTACTATTAATCAATGTTTTAAAACCGGATCGACCCGACTGGTTCGACCGGGTTCAATCGAAACGGTGCTTTGCGGTTTGGTTTGCTCTCAAACCAGCTAGAGGTTGAAAACCGGATGACCCGCCGGTTTACTGGTTCGACCGGTGAACCGCGAAACAGGTTGAACCGGTCTAGTTACTGTTGACCCAAACCAGTTAAAATAAAACTCAAACCAAGTAACCAAATTGATTATTTTTATATTGCAGCTATTATGAATGAAAAGAAGGATAAAAGATTGTTAATATAGGTGAAGATGTGGAAAATATTTAGCTGGATTCTCAAGAAAATAAAATTTTTAGAATAATTTTGAATTTTGGAAAGGTATTTTATTTCTATAATTTAATTTTATTTGATTTTAAATTTAAAAAACTAATTTTATAATTTTAAAATTATTATCGATTTTGTTTGTTTTAAAATTATTTTTTGAATATAGGTAATAGGATTATAGGTAATAGGAGTTATGTTATGAATATTTTAATGACTTACAATACATCGGTACAACCTGGTGGAACCGTTGAACTGGAATCGGATGTTCAATTGGTTCCATCACTGGTTCAGTTTTTAAAACATTGCAATTAATATTTTATAAAATTTAATCATATCTTTAAATTATTGGACCTTCAATGGAAATTAGGTGAAAAGACTCACTTCAACCTGTGCTATAGGTGAGGACGTACGAAGTTGATCCTGTCTATTCATTCGGAACTGGAGCCAACTGGACTTTGGTAAAAGTACATACTTAGTTTTCCATACTTTATTTTATAAACTTAATAATTACATATTTTCAATGAGTATAATACACACGGATAGATAGTTTCGTGAACTCAATGTATAATCAAAATTTAATATAGTTTACAAACTAAGAGTACTTATAAAATAAGACATTTTATACTTGTACATGACTTACGATATATAAAAATAGGGATTTATAAACTTTAATTAGGAGTACTGCCATACCCGATAAGATTAACTTATAAGTTACCACTAACTACCCTTCCATCCCTTTCCTTTTCTTTTATGTTAGAGCATCCCGACATTAATGCTGGCCTCTTCCACTTTCCTCTTTGAAATTTTAGATTTTTGTTTTCGTTTTTGCTTCGATCAATTATGTCAATGGCAACAATATTAAGTAGATGTTTTAAGTTGTGCCACTCCTCAGCACACTTCTACGGACCCGAGATAAGGGGACGAGGTTCAGCACTGTTTTAGGGATTAATTTTATCTGGAAGAATTAATGTAATAATGAACTAATTAATCATTGTTTATGGCTCCATTGAATTCTTTTATTAATTTCTAACGCATCATATATACTGTTCGAATATGAATCAATAGGGCGCCTTGTGATGGAGATTCGGGAGGCGTCAGAGGGATGCAATAGCGATCGGCAAACTTTGCGAAACAGAAGATGACTCTTCACCATCCAGGTACTACAACTGAAGGCATTGATCTGCATACAGAGTACACAAACTTGCTCATCGAATGCCAACTGACAACTCCTAACCAGTGAGCTCAACAAAATTGCTGAAAAATTCAAGAAACTAACACTCCGACGTTGTCATAAATCCCCCATAGAGGTTTTTCTCTTACAGAGAGTACTCCAGCACGAAATGTCGGAGATGTTTCAACCACCACCTCAATCCAAAAACAAAACAAATCGCAAACAATAAATGTGACTCGACTCGCTCGAGACAACTATCCTCACACCCTCGAGCCCATAAATTACTATCTCCTGATGCTACTGATTTAACATCGTTCTTCACGCCTTCACAATATACTCTCCCTACCACCAAGAAATCTCCGAACTCGAATCCAACCTCTCCTCTCCCTGTCGTTGTGTCTTCCACCGCAGAACCAAAACACCACACCTCCTCTCTATCACCTACCTCCCCAAACCTGGCCTCATGGATTCCCAACCAAGTGAAG
The DNA here is from genome assembly GCA_022405105.1 of Aristolochia contorta. Classification (NCBI taxonomy): domain Eukaryota; kingdom Viridiplantae; phylum Streptophyta; class Magnoliopsida; order Piperales; family Aristolochiaceae; genus Aristolochia; species Aristolochia contorta. Next base: position 377,818 of record JAHZSQ010000069.1, read on the forward strand.
AAAATCAACTGATCTAGGTGGAGGTTGTCCTGATTACTCACCCAACCCTTTTGAAAACTGCTACCCTCCCGCCAGCTATCTCGCTGCTCACAAACCATGCCTGCATGCACTCGTATGATTGAAGCTAGCGACAATACGGCGAACGGCCAGCTAGTGCACATTACGGAAGGCCTTTGCAAGGTTGCTATTTTAGAAGAATGTGTATGAAAGGGTATTCCGAACCTCCAAAACGCCTGGTCGGAATTTTTGTCGTATCATCCCTGCTCCCTTGTTACAATAGCCTCCACGCTAAAGTTTCCTGCAAAACCTAGACTACACCGGTTGCTATCTACCCACTAAACCGTGGGTACCATTTCTCTTGTCCTGCCCACGCTCGAGCCATGCGAGAACTCCTCCTACGCCCCGCTCTGAGATAGAGACTCTTACCCCATCTCTTTAAATGGCCAAGTAACTTCCACACAGATACCTATCTTTTGAGCAGGCACCACTTTGGGTGCGTTTTGTTAAGATGCGACACTATCTGTACCATGATGAGGCATTACGTAAAATTGTTAATCCATTGGGAAGGTACCTTTGCATGGATGCCAAAACAGCCTTTAACCCGTGCAGCCGACCGTTTGCACGAGTGAAGGCCTTGATCAATCTTGCTGACCCAGAATGGAAAGGAACTACTGTAGAGCTGGAACATCAGCGTTTCTTCCAGCCGTTCGTAGTGGAGGGAAGACCCAAGATCTGCACAGTCTGTCGTAGAAGTATAGGATTGTTGTGATCCATTTCTATCCCTTCTTCTGTGTTTGGTTTGGTATCGCTGGGAAGGGAACCAGTTGGTCGGGTATTCATCGCTTTAGCCAGCTGCCTAACTATTTTCAAGGTTATTCGTGTAGGCAAATTGGCTTTGCATGATTTACAGCAACAAATATTCATTGTTTTGTATCTTCACAACCTAATAAGGTGGCTAATATTTCTGCTGATTAGCGTAACTTTGGAGTTGATTAGGAATTTTGCGTGGGCAGCAGCAACAGTGGAAAAATGGAGCCAAGAAGGGCTAGACCCATGTATGATGAAGAGTATGAGCTTAATCAAGTTCACTAAGTCTATGCCATTCACCCCATATGAAATTTGATCCATGGGAATGTGCTGCGATAGAGCGAGATTACCTTGTTGTGTGACCCCATGATATAATTTGATGAATACAGATGTACAGCACAAACAGGGAGGAATGTAGTACCACTGCTGATTGGTAAACTACCTTAGAGACAGATGAACTGGACCAGTCCTGGTAGGAAGCCGAATTCTCCTCATGTTAATTACCCAAGTTTTCAAGAGACATTCATTTAGTGTTTAATAGATATCCAAAATTCTCTCAATAGAAATCAGGATCAAATAAATGAAATAGTGGCTGCATTGGACGCAGATAATATAGGGAATGGAGAACCCTGGTCAAAGAAGGTCAACAAGCAGCTGGTGGAAACACCAGTGAAGAACTGAATAGAACATCGGTACAGAAAGAAAGCAATGGAAAGCAGCAAGGAAATCTCCATGTGTGGACGAGAAGAAAAATCAGATAATAATAGCCTTAGCTCCACTAGTGAATTAGTGAGCATACCAACTCAAGAACCAATTCCAGAAAAACAGGGTTGGAAAAACTTAGATTAACTAGATTTGTTTACCCTGCCACTTCAGCCTCACAACCCAGCTAGCTAGTGAATTATGAGTAATCAAATTTATTAACTAACTTGGATTAACAGGTAGTAATCAAGCTTGATATCCGGAAAGCCGTTGACACTATGTAATGGTTTTCCTCTAGCATACACTAGATGCCTTTAATTTCCCCATAAAATGGAAACTACTTAAATCATGTATCAGGACAATATGAAATTCAGATAAATGGGGCCACCAAATCCACCCCAATGTGAGCAAAGGGACCCAATCTCTCCTTTCTTTTCATTTTAGTCACCGAGCTTCTCTCCAAAATTTCTGAGCAAGTAAGAAGAAAGAACCTGAGCCCATGGTGGCCCATACAAAACATGAGGCCAATCTTCAACAAACATTATGCCAACGATACGTTATTCTATGGTAGAAAAGAAAACACTGCTAATAACCTCATGAAAATCCCAGATGAGTATGGAGAGTACTCAGTCCAGGTATACAATCCGGATAAATCCTCCTTCTCAATAATGGTACCAGAACATGTACAAGAGCAGATCACACAAATCATGATGTTTACACCATCAAATGATCTAGGAAATACCTGGGCCTCTACATCCCCACAGCCAGACCGACAAATACTACATTTGACCCCATCAGATAAAATCAATAAAAAATTAAACAGTTGGTCAACTAAGTCGTTTTCTCTTGGAGGTAGAGTCATCCTAGCAAAATATGTATTGTCTAGTATCCCACTACACGTTGTCAAATGTTTTAATCCCCAAGAAAATATGGGACATAGAAGCCAAAATCAGAAGCTTTTATGGTCTTATAAGGAAAACCAGAAAATACATTTAGAAAATTGGGCAAATGTATGTTACTCCCAAAGATGGTGGGCGGGATTAGAAGTTTACGAACCTTAGGCTCAGCCTTTCAAGCAAAACTAATTTAGAGATGTACTTGAACTCTGACTCAGTGTGGGCCAGTTACATGAGAACTAAATACGGGGAATCCTAATAGGATCTCCAAAAAACCCAAATAAGGTTCGCTTATCTGAAACAGATATCCAAATTAATACCAGACCTGACAATATCATCTAGATATCAAATTGGAAGTGAAACACGTCTCGCTGTGGTACGGTAAATGGATCGATGATTTTGATCATTAGCTGAACCAAGTCGGTGTTAGGAAAATGACTATCTGAATAAGGCTTCAGATCCGGTCAGTGTCCGTATTCGGTCCGGGTCAAGTTCGGATCCGGATCCTCTAATTAAGTCAAGATGACTTAATCTCCTTCCTTTTGCTTCCATCTGTAGGTAAATTAGGGCTTTTGAGCGAACGGAATCCGTTCGTGAATGACTCTTCAACAAAGTTTTGTGAGATCTCTTCGCGAAGAGTTCTACCACCGTTGAAGAAGAAGAAATGGAAGCATGTCGGAAGAAGGAGGTATAAAGGGTTCTCCGAAAACTAATAGGTACGAAAATTCAATCTCTCTCGGTCAAGTTTATCTGATTCTCATCTCCGTTTTCTTCACAAAGTCTAATCTTTTTATTTGGTTTCCGTGTGCAAACACGTTGTGTTGTTCCTCCATTCTGGGCTCTCTCTCATGATTCCACTCTTCCGGCGAGTGCACCTCACCGGAAGAGAGCTCACCTGGGAGATTTTCAGAACAACGATTGTGCATCCGAGATCGCCGATAAAGTCTTTAAGGCAGTGGGTTCTCCACACACAGCTTTGGTCTTCAACCGATAAGTTTTTCCTGTTTGGTTTACTTGATTAGAATAATTAAGTTTTATTTGTAGTTCTTCGTATTATTAGTTTATGATGAGCATGCCGTAATTTATGTCAGTGAGAATGCAAATAGTTGGATTCTGATTTTAAGAAATTTTAGTTAATTTATCTCGCTTAATGCAGTAATTAGAAATAGTTGTTCGCTTGATGTTCTGTAACCATTGGACAGTAAAATTCTCTTTTAATTGAATATCTTACAGCATGTTGTTATAATCATTGTACTGTTGCATTGTCTTCAAAACTGATAAAGTTTATTCCTGATTCTAGATTGATTTCATTAGGTTCTGTGAATTGTAGAGCTCTGCGTTTATTAGTTGTTATAAATTGAAATCAGATTGTTTGTGATTCTGAAATTGATTTCTGGTTAGTCCTTTTTAGTTAATAGTTGAAATAGGATTGTTGTCATTAATTAATTACGTTCTGAAATCTGTTGTTCTTTTGGTTAAATTTTTATTGATATAGTCCTATTGGCTTTATTAAGATAATTTGGACTGCATATAATTTGTTTTTGTAAATCAATAAGAAAAGACCAGACCCAGTTAGTGCTTCTGAATTGTTTGATAGATGCTCTATTGAATTCCTTTAATCACAATCTTTGAATCTTATTGTTTCTTTCTTACACTAATAGATTGTTAATAAAGTTTGTCTATTTTAGCTGTTATGTGCTTCACAGATCCATCAGTCGAAACCACACAGGCCACAATCACCTCTATAAAAGCGTCGTCTCTTATTAACTGTTGATAATTGTTGGGATGAACCTGGCGTTCGGGCTTTATGGCCAGAAATTTGCACATCTTATCCTCAAGTGTCATATTTCATTTAAAGAGGATACTAGAGTCTATATACCCACAAAAGCTGACTCTTTTCTATTCATGGCATATCACGGGCTATTTGGAGAAAAAAAAAAAAGCGTTCAACTTAAACCTATGGTTCGTGACCAAATCTAGTGCTACATCTGGCCATTAAAAACACTTTACAAGATAAAGACTTTTATATGCCTAAAGACGCTCCCGACAGCAGATGTGATAAACCGTAGGGTTAAGACTACAAACCCTATGTGCCATGTGTGGATGCTTCAGGAAACCAGTGATCATGTCTCCTGAGTTGCCCACTTGCATAGCAAACATGGCAGTAAGTAAAAATGCATCGTTAGTCACTCCAACTAGCTGTAATCTTAGATCCTCGTCCAGGCGATATTTACATCACGAGTAATGCTATAGTCACTCGAGTGGATGCCCTCAGCCACATTCTGGCGTGCTCTTTCCTCCCTGAGTCTCTCCCTCGTCTCTCCCTCCTCCCTCGTTCGTCTCTCTCCCTCCTCCTCGTATCTCCTGCCTCATCTCTCTCCTGCCCTTGTCTCTGCTCCCAGTCCCACGGCCACCACGCCCCGCCCGGCCACCAGGCGCGAGGCGGAGAGGGCTAGCGGACGCGGACAGAGGGAGGTCGGGGCGGGCGGGCTGGCTGATGAGACTGAGGAGAGGTCGGGTGGGCGGGAGGCGGAGGTCGGGCAGGAGGCGGAGGGTGGCGGAGGAGGTCGGGCAGGAGGCAGTGGGCGGGCGGGGCGGGCGGGCGGGCAGGAGCGGGCGGGCGGGTGGGAGGCGGGCGGGCGGGAGGGAGGAGGGGCAGGAGGAGGGCGGAGGAAGAGGGCGGAGGGAGGGCCGGAGGAGGGCCCGATGGAGGCGCGGGAAGGAGGGCCGGCGAGAGGCGGCGGCGAGAGGGCGGAGGAGAGGCGGCCGGGAGGATTCGTTTGAGAGATCGCCGGAGAGATTGCGGAGCAGGCGGGCGGGTGGGAACAGGCGGGCGGGCTGGGCGGGTGGGCGTGCAGGCGGGCGGGGGCGGGTGCGGGCGGGCGGGCGGGCGGGAGGCGGGCGGGCAGGTGGGAGGCGGGGCGAAGGGAGGCGGGCGAAGGAGAGGCGGGAGGAGAGGGCCGAAGGAGGCCGGCGAGAGGCGGAGGGAGAGGCGGCGGAGAGGGCCGGTGGGAGAGGCCGGGAGAGGGCGGCAGGAGGAGAGGGCGGTGGGAGGGCTGGCGGGAGGGAGGGCGGCGGGAGGAATTGCAGAGATCGCCGGAGAGATCGCCGGTGGGAGAGAGGAGGAGGGGCGAGAGGAAGAGATTTGGTGGAGCAGATGGCGTCAGCTTCTGCGTGGATGTAAGCCTTCCATGTCAGAATGTGGCTGAGGGCATCCACTGCAAGTAGTGCTATGGCATTACTCTTACATCACCTAACTGAACACCACCTCAAAACTCATAAATACAATATTGTTACCACTCTATGGGAGACCTGGTATTTTAGGAATACATACCAATTTGAAAGGACACCCCAACTATCTCACAGTGCACAAACGCGCATAATAATGCAAGCAAATCAGACCATCGAACATAAAGCAGTACCAAACCGACAAAAACACCACCTTCCGATAAAACGCGTTTGTTGGCTCCTCCTTAGAAAAATCAACTTAAAGCTAACCCGACGGGTCAGCATGAGTATAAGGTCGCTCGTAGTGGGGTCATCTTTGCGATTCGATGGCTCCCCCTTCTGTCAATTTCTATGCTTCTAATTAATAAGACAAATAAACAAAGCTATTGGCCTTTAACCTTGTATTACATTGCACAAAAATATATATGCTTCCCAAATCACCCGATAATCATTGAGGGGACTTGTAATTAGCTATTCAAATGTCACAGGGATCTGAACTGGGACCTGGAGGTTGGGAGATGGATCGAGGCATGCCAAGCGAGCTTGAAGACCTTACCACAAGTCGTCTGCACCACCAATATAGGGAGGCAAATAGCATGGCTGACAGACTCGCCAAGCAAAGCTCGGCATGGGCCGTGAGGGAAATTAACCATATCAGAATCTGGTTGAAGCAAATCCAGCCTTTTATAGCTCTGCTTTGGGCATGACAGCTTAAACAAACTTATCTTGTCGTTTTTTATTTTGGATAACGTATTACGATAAACTCCTAGCGACCACATCATCCATTTTTGAACATGGATAGAAAGCATGGCTGATGGTTTAGATAAAAAAAAAAAAAGTTAACTTGTTCCTTCCTCATTTCACATCAAGAAGTTTGGGGCTTGTATACTTTGAAAAAAAAGGTTTATATAGGAAAGATGCTACATCGTTCATAATAGATAATCTGCATTGAAAGAAAACACCACCTCTTTTACTGATTGACCGCGCCATCTCCACAATCAGGGTGCAGGCATTTTGTTAAACGGTGTTTTGTGCTTGCAGACCGAGAAGATAAGGACCTTGCAAAAAGTCTTTTGACCATTGAAGGCTGCATGCTTGCAGCCGAGCAGGCACTTCTCTATCAAGTAAAGGATCAGTCCGAAGGTCCAGTCCAAAGGGGCTTTACAGCCTTCCAGGAGATCAGATCCAAGGAGTCATACCATAACTAGACTCCCCTGGGTGATTTGTATTTATTTAAGTCTTGTGTATATCTTTAGAATCATTCTTTATTTGTTTTGGTCCATGTGACCTACTTAGGATGTAAGTCCTCGTCTATATATACTTTCGTTCACAAGCAATAAAACAATCAGAAAATTGCCCACTTTTGCATGGTATCAACAGGCAGCCTAGTCTCAAATCTAGGTCATCTTCCTTATCTTCTTATATATCCTCGCATATTCTGATTCAATGGCTGACAAATAACCTCCATCCTCTACTTCTCCTGTCTTTCCCCATGCTCCATCTACCTCTCCGACTCGTGGTCGCCACATTCATCTCGGAACCCCAGTGGCCAATATCGCCTTAAATGTATCTAACATCTCCATGCGTATGTCCATCAAGGTGAATAGACGCAACTATCTTCTCTAAGCATAGCCGGGCAGTACCCGTTCTACACAACCAGCAAGTCATGAGGATTTATGCGGCAAGCTCTATTGTTAACTCCTCTTTCAGTTTTTATACGATCTCCTTCCTCTGGTCAACTTCAAAGAAAATCCTGCATACACGCGGTAGTTCATTTCTCGATCAAACTATTCAAGAACTGAGTTGTTTTCCACTTTTATACGAGTATTTATTGGCCACACTCTTGAATTGCTGGGATGGGCGTGCCGTCGTGGCAGAAATTGGGTAACTTTGCACTCCACCAAGCAAACTTCGCTTGAACCATCTTCGATTTGAGTTATAGACTCTCAAAGAGACTCTTTCCTATGACACGCCCTATCTTGTTGAATGAGGTCAAGACCATCATTGATGATCTACGCGGCCTCAGGTCAGCCTTTGAATAATTATACTATCACTCACTATGTTCTTAGTAGTCTTGGCCAGGAGTTCCGTCGTTTGCTCAGACGATCACAGGTCGTGAGGGGAACCCCATCGTTTGAGACACTGTGGTGTACTTATTCTTACAAGGAACATCGCCTTCAGATGCTGGAGTCTCTGTTCGGTTAACACGTCCACCAACCCTTCTATGAATGTCCATGCCGAGGAGGCGTGGTCATTCATAACCGGCCAGGCGTGTACGCCCGCTTCCGCGCTTCGCCACAACAATGGAGAGCTACGGACCGGGTCGCTGAGACCATTTGAACCTTAGTAGTAATCCAGCCTGCCAGATATATCAAAAGTTTGGCCACTACACGGCGTTCAATGCAATGTCATTCAATTTGGCTTTACTAATAATATTGCCTCCCTCGAGATGCATTGACTCAGGTTCACAATCCTACAGGGATTACGACTTGGTACACTGATTCTAGGTAACTTCCCACAATATTATAGCGGACTCCACGCTTACTCGCGATGGGGCTCGATTAGCTAGTTTGGACTAGGTTCCGCCTTGGCAATAGGACAAGTTTGGCTACTCCTATGTTGGTTTCACATCATTAAACTCTTCCCTGGCTCTTCGTAATATCCTGCATGTTTCTCTGCCCTCAAAAACTCTCAGCAGTATGCCATACCACTGATCCTTCGCTGCAATGTTACTTGCGGAGTTCTAATGGCTTCGTTTGTCTGAGAGCTTGATTTGGACAAAATTTTGCTAGAGGCCAGCTTAGGAATGGACTTTCGTGCGTGGACCCAGCCTTCCCTCACCCCTCATGTTTACTATCAGTTTGTTTTCTCCATTTTCTTTTTGTAATAAGATTCGAACATCCTAGATTCTGAAATTCTGCTCAAATATTCCAGGTTTTAAGGTTAAAGTTTCTAATAAAAGGCTTCTTACATACATGCATATCCAGGTTCTAAATCTGTTGCAATACCTTTTTCCTGCTCCGTATTTTACGCTAACTTCTGCCATCTGTTTGTTTGCAGATGTTTGGGGACCTTGTCCGATTCTTCATTGTGTGTAATCTTTTGGATCAGGTTTTAATTCTATGTCTCTTTCAACGATCTAATATGACGCTTTACTTGGTGCTTATTTTCTGCATCGTCGAAGTTGCTTCTGCATTTCTTCCGGATTCAAAACTTGACTGAAAATTTGCTCTTAATAGAAAAGTCATGTTCCAGTCGGGATGAAGATCTTGAGTTTTGTTAATCGTAAAGCTGAGTCTTTTTTGCTTCTTGAATTATTTCATCACCGAATTTCACATCAATGTACTCCTCAAAGCAGATAGCATGGCTGAGGTATAACCACCAGACACATTGTTGAAGATAGACATGACATTGCTTAGCATGAGCACTCCATGCTAGATATGTCATTCGGATTCCGGCACCTCCACTGCCCGTTTTCTCATTAATACCGCAGGCTTCCTGCGGACTTTGGCTGTTTATGTTATCACGCTTAGCATACAGCCTCTGTTCATAACCTTTCTAATCGTTCACATCGCTTGTGTCTTCCTTAGTTATCACCCCAAGTATAAAAAGAGTATAAGTGTTTGGATACTTCTACAAGTTACATATTCATCAGTTGCGCGATGTGGTCTTCGGCCAGCTATGCGTTTCCGTTTAATAGCCCTCATACTCCCTAGTGCCTCAACATGTGCCTTCGTCTTCTTCCTTTGTTTCCTTACTGCCCCTACGAAGCTCGGTCCCGGTTGTTGCTGCTTGATCCCCCTTCATCGATCAGTGCCTCCCTTCCTCACTGCTTGGTTGCATCTCATACTGCAACTTCCTCAAGTCCTTCTCCTTTATAGCCTAAATCCACTTCTCCATTCCTCTTTAGATGTTTCCCTTGCTGCGCCCTCATGCTATATCTTGCCCACACATCCTATTTCTGCTGGGTCTAATAGCGGCCTCGTCATCCTCCGGAGCACTTCCTCCTACTCAGGATTGAACCAACATGTTTTAGTCGGGGCTGTTAAACATTCCGAGAATAGCACAAGGCTATACAAGCTGAATTTAATGCCTTATTGATGAATCTGCGCTTGGTCTCTTGTTTCTTTACGGGGTCGACAAGCTATAGGCTGCAAGTGGGTGTTTAGATAGGAGCTAAATCAAGTGACTCAATGGACGGGTACAAAACTGGAATGGTATTAAAAGTTTCAATGGGAGAGAGAGGTCAAGACTGCTGGGACTTTCAGCCCCGTAGTCAAACCGATTCACCATTCGCGCGGTATTGGCACTCTCGGTCGAGAAAACTGGGTTATTCGTCAACCGGATATCAGCAATGCCTTCCTTAATGGCACTCTATCAGAGGAGGTCTATGGTCCAACCTCCGGGGTTTGATCCTTCACAACCTCTTGCCATTTGCCGATTAAAGTCCCTGTGGTCTTAAGAGTCCCGAGATTGGTATAATCGTCTCACTTGTTATCTTATTGAACTCGGTTTTGTTCTCTCTAAAGCTGAAACATCTCTGCTCTTTAAGTATGGTTCAACCTTTACTATATACATTCTCATTTATGTGGATGATATTATTGTCACGGGTAACTCTGTCGGAGGTTGGGCATCTTTGTAGAAATTACAGTCTCAATTCTCGGTTAAAGACCTTGGTGACCTTCACTATTTTTGGGCATTGAAGTAATGCACTAATGGTGTTGGTTTACATCTTTGCCAGTCTAAGTACACCGAGATCTATTAACTCGACAACCTTGCAGATGTGAAGGCTCTTTCCACTCCATGATTGCTGGTTCCAGTTGTCGAAACATGGTTCCCCTCTTGTAGATGCCTCGAGTATAGGTCCACAGTTGGTGCTCTCCAATATTTAATACTAACCCGTCCTGATATACGTTATGTAGTGAATCCGGCTTGTCAATTTCAGCAGTCACTCTGATGTTCATTGGTCATGATGAAGCATATTGCGATATTTAAAAGGTACAATGCTACTTGGATTTTAATTCAACCAGTTCGTGATCTTGGTCTAAATGTGTTCAATGGCGCAGATTGGGGTGGATGTCCTGATGATA
>JAHZSQ010000043.1:0-200000 GCA_022405105.1 Aristolochia contorta
CAGAGCAGTTGTTTGGGAAGAGCTAGTACAAATGATGAGTCAGCGACAGGGTCCTTGGTTGCTTGGTGGGGATTTTAACGCCATTCGAGCAAGAAATGAAAAATCCCCTCCAGCCAGATCTATTACAGCCACTATAAGGGGATTTAATGACTTCATTGGGGCCACCGAATTAATCGATCTTCCTACATCGGGGAAATCTTTCACCTGGAGTAATTGTAGAAATGCTCCAACTATGTCTAGATTGGACAGATTTTTATGTTCCACGGATTGGCTTGATTGCTTCCCTTTGACTGCATGTAAGGTGCTTGGCAAAACGGTGTCGGACCATTGGCCTATTTTGCTAGACACGAAATTTGAAAATTGGGGAGGCTTTCCATTCAGGTTTGAAAATCTTTGGTTGGAGAATGATAGTTTTGTCTCACAAGTTGATGGATGGTGGAGAGAAATAGATGATGATGGACCAATGGGGGGCAGGTTTTCTAGGAAGCTAAAAACTCTGAAAGAGAAACTACAATGCTGGTCAAAAGCACATACATTAGCTCAATGCACTCAGAAAGCTTCTCTTGCCAATCAAATCAATGAACTTGATGCTTTGGAGGAGACAAGGGTATTGCATGCCAATGAAGCAACTGAGAGATTGTCAGCTGTTGTCGAATTTAACAACATCATTCGCTGTGAAAACATCCAATGGAAACAGAGAGCCAGACATAAATGGTTGCAGGAGGGCGATGCAAACACAAAGTATTTTCATGCAGTGGCCTCGGGAAGAAGACGAACTAATCGTATAAGCTCACTTAATATCAATGGGGAAGTGACCGCTGAGAGATCTGTAATTATTAGCAATATTATTCAGCATTTCACCACCCTTTATACAGAAGAGCACTCCTCAAGGCCTAAACTCTTTGGTGTCAATTGCCAATGGTTGACTACAGAACATGCCGCTGAACTGGAGAAACCTTTCACTATGGAAGAAATTGATGCTGCTGGCCTTCAAATGCCTAAAAATAAGGCCCCGGGACCTGATGGTTTTAATGGGGAATTCTACAATGCATGTTGGGGGATCATCAAGGAGGAAGCCATACAATTTCTAAATCACTTCTATCAGTTCGGGTTGACAAATAAAGCGATGAGGGGCCACTTTTATTGCCTTGGTGCCGAAAAAACAATGTGTTGAGGTTATAACTGATTTTAGACCTATAAGTCTAGCAAGCAGCTCTTATAAACTAATTGCTCGACTACTCTTTGGCGTCTACAAAAGTGCATGGGGCACATTATCAGCCCTGAACAGCATGCCTTCACCAAGGGGAGAAACATTCTGGATGCTGCAATGTGCACTCATGAAGTCCTTCATATTTGCCGGCATAGCAATGAGCCCAGAATTGTTTTAAAGCTGGATTTTGAGAAAGCTTTTGACAGAGTTTCTTGGGAATATCTCAGGTCAATGTTGCAACAGCTTGGTTTTGGGAGGAGATGGAGGAGGTGGATCACGACTTGCATCACTTCGGCAAGGTACTCAATTTTGGTGAATGGAGGCACTCACGGTTTCATCACACAATCTAGGGGCCTTTGACAGGGAGACCCGTTCTCTCCTATGCTTTTTAATATTGCAGGGGAAGGATTAAGATACTTACTAAACTTGGCCGTGGATGAAGGATGGATAGAGCCTATTATTGAAAGGGATTGTCTGCAAGCGCCTCTAGTTCAATTTGCAGATGACACTATTCTATTTTGCAAGGGTACAGAAGAACAACTAAAGAGTATTAAATGCATCCTTACTTTGTTTGAAATGACTTCAGGTCTAAGAATTAATTGGGGCAAGTCTACCATTATGGGATTTAATATCAATCATGATACACTTCAAGGAATGGCAGGCATGTTGGGATGTGGGATTGGGTCACTTCCAGCCACATACCTCGGTCTTCCTCTCTTTGCTAGTAGAAATTCAAGACAACTTTGGGACCCGGTTGTTGAGAAGTTGAATAGAAGATTGAGCACATGGCAAGGGAAGTTTCTATCGAAGGCCAGTAGACTTATTCTCATTAAAGCCTGTCTTATTGGAATCCCAACTTATTACTTATCATTCCTTCACTGCCCCATAGCGATAGCAAACAAGATAGAACAGATCATGAGAAATTTTCTTTGGTCTGGTACTTCTGAAAAATCCAAACTCTATCTACTAAATTGGGAAGAGGTATGCAAGACAAAGGAGGAGGGTGGCTTGGGGATTAGACGAATCAAGCACATAAATGCTGCACTCCTTATGAAATGGTTGTGGAAACTCAATATTGTACACAATGTTGCTTGGAAAAATTTGGTGACTCAAAAATTGGATAGCAGGCCACGACATTGGTGGATTAATGATACAAGACTTAGGGGTTTGTCACCAATCTGGAAGAGAATTATCAATTATCTTCCTTTTTTCCGCCAAAGAATCTCCCTCCAACCTGGACGTGGGGACAATGTCCATTTTTGGACTGATATTTGGATTGGAGACACCTCTTTAGCTGATAGATTTCCGAGGCTATATCTCATAGCAAGAAACCGAGATAGCTTTGTTTCTGATATGGCCCCCATGGGACAGCTAAAAGACATAAATTGGGAGTTGGTTCTAAGAAGACGCCTAACTGATCAGGAAGCCCTGGACATTACTGAACTTATGGAGATTATGAATACAGTCTTCTTGAATAGAAGCAATCCTGATGAGTTAATTTGGTGCCCAAACCCCAATGGCGTGTACACGGCTAGCTCCGGATACAAATGCCTTGCAAATAATGGGCACTCAAGACATTCAGCTGCAACTGCTTGGTCATTTTCCTGTCCACGAAAGCAGGCTTTCTTTGGGTGGTGCTGCTTAAGGGGACGGCTCCCTACTCGGGATATGTTAATACGAAGGGGCCTCCAAATTCCTTTAAACTTATGCCCCCTATGCGGCGCTGAGATTGAAACAGTAAATCACCTTTTGCTCCACTGCAATTATAGCTGGAATGTATGGTCCTTCTTCCTTGGTATGTTTAAAATTGACTATGTTATCCCTCATGACCTTGTTGCCCTGTCCCAAATGGTGAACTACTTTGGGAAGGGATTGAAAGGGAGGCTAATGTTTCAATGTTGTATGGGATACATTCCATGGTTCCTATGGAAGGAAAGAAATAGTCGGGTTTTTCAAAATTTGGCAAAACCATGGAGGGAGATCAGATATTTCATTCTACAACAAATTGTTGGATGGTTAAAACTCCAAAAAGATTTCAATGGTGTGCAAGCTGGGGTTATATGGAGGTCTTGGGCTGAAATTGCAAGAGAATCTAAAAGCAAAGCTACATCAATCAAAGCATGGGTTCCCCCACCTGAGGCAGCATACAAGTTGAATTTTGATGGCTCCTCTAAGGGCAATCCAGGCCCTGCAGGTATTGGTGGACTTGTTCGTGACTCAAGAGGTGATGTAGTTCTTACTTACTCTGGCCCACTTGGCATAACTGACTCCACCACTGCTGAGGCATTGAGCCTCCTACAAGGTTTGAAATGTTTTTCTGCATCTCACCTAACTGGTCCCCTACATGTGGAGGGGGACTCAAAGGTCATCATATCATGGTGCCAAGGAGGCTGCAGGCCACCTTGGAGGCATAAGTTTATTTTTAATGAAGTTTGTGAGTTAGCTCATCTAGTAGTTAAGTGGGAGCATGTATTGAGAGGCTCTAATGGAAAGGCAGATGAATTAGCTAAGCAGGGAGTCCAAAGCCAACAGTTGGTTTTTTGGACTCCAAGTCTACCTATGTAACCAGCTATGCTGTTTCTATAATTCTTTTGATGAATCAATAAAGCACAATTTTCAAAAAAAAAGATACTGCTAACCTTGTTCAAGAGTCCCTGATAGCAAAGAGAGTGGGTATGTTGGACTGAAACATATAAGTTACTATAGTTTAATAACTGTTATTATCTTTCATTTTGCCAAATTTTCTATGTTGGTTGACTTTTGTCTTTGCTTCTTCTCTCCTTCTTATTGATAACCATATTGAATTGCTAGTTTTATTTGTTCTGTTTAAAAGTTTCAACTTTTGTTTTCTGAATAAAAAATGAAATGACAGATAAGTGGAGTCTTATTTAAGTGCCTATGAGAACAAAACCACTCCCTTGTTTCCGAAGGAAACTTGCAGTTGATTATCCATATTGACTGCAGTAGTTGTCTATTAACTCTAGTACTGTCCTGAAAAAAAGAAAAAGGAAAATAAATCTTGAAATTTCCCAAATCATTTTCTTTGGCTAACAGGATGGTTTACCCACCTGTTATTCCTGGAGGCTAAAGTGATACCTTCCCTGGCCCCGGTGCTGGCTTTTACCCTCACAGGTTTTTCTTCTGTCTTTTTTCATGGTGCTCTTTCAGTTTGTAAAACTGACCTTCATTTAACTTTTTGTTTGCTACGATGTCCTTCAGGGGCAATGTGGGAGGTGAGGGGAGCATGCTTGTAGGTCTGTGTTCAGATTCTTTCGTAATTAAGAATGCAACTTCTGCATTTCATAATTACATGAATGCATATTGTTTGAAATGTTTAACATGACAAATAGTTTTTTGTTTCAGTTTCTTATTTTACTGGTATCATTTGTTCATATGGACCATATAAGTATTGTGTATCTTTTGGTTAATGTGTAGTAAGTAGCATAACAGGAATGATTCAAAACTTGCAAGTTGGAGTGTATGTGAACTTTGATTCTGGTTTATTTGATTCTGTAAAATCATCATGCTTTTTACTGGATCCATTTTCTATATATGTACAGATATTCAGTTTATATGGTATTCTATTCTTGCTTTTTGTTTAGTGTCGATCTTTTTGGATGACAAAGGAAGATATTTCTGTTTTTGGGCATTTAGATGTTTCAATTATTACTTCATTCCACTTTATATCCCTTGTCCTTCAGAAACATCTGGTTTATTTGAATACTTTTCAGTTAACTGGTATTGGCATAAGTACCGAGTAGGGAATGTTAATGGCCAGCATTTCTGAGGACAATATTGAAGAAACTCCCTTGAAGGTTCTGAGCATGAAGGTTTTTAGTGCAATTAATGAGTGGATAGTTTTTCTGTTTGGCTTATGGGGTAATGGATGTGGATAATAGGTTTGTTTAAATTATGTTGCTACTTTGATAGTTGATGGAGTTATTAAAGTTGTGCACGTGAACTTTGATTTTGTTTATTTGATTTATTAACAGATAGGTACATCAACTATTTAAATAGGGGAAATAATATTAATCGACGACAGATCGGAACACTTGTTTTTTAAAAACAAAAATCTGGACTTTGGGCAACGATTGTGACCGACGCCCAATAAGTTAAAAACATTTGACACGTTTGGGCAACCATTGAAACCGACGGACAATGTATCGAAAAAAATTTTTGACTCGTTTGGGCAACCGTTGAAACCGATTCCACGACAGTTTGTACCGTAGTACAAAATTTAATGGTCAATTTTGGGCGTCGGTCGAGTTCTATTGCCCAAAGTCAACAACCGGTTTCCAAACTTTGAAAATGGTGACGGTTTAAACCATCTCCGGAAGCATTTTTGGAGAAAAAAATTTGCGACAAAGCTTCAAGCTGTTGGGTCACCCAAAGTTTGGGCAACGGTTTTTGGGCTTTGCGTCGCCCAAAACCACTTTTCTTCTTGTAGTGACTCACTTGGAATACTGTTAATACTTAACCTCCTTATTAAACAAAACAAACAATAAAGCTACCAAACATTTTTACCGCTCTCACCGTGTAATAATTAAAGGTGATTCGTTGTTGGTGTTGCACATGATGCAAGACCAAAAATTGTCCACTGGAGACTGCAGAGGTTAATTAGGGAGTGTCGCGAGACCATGACAACGCTACCACTAGCCCAAATGCAGCATCATTACTGGGAAGTGAACCAGCTAGCGGACTGTTTGGATTTACCGAATTCCTGGTTTTTTGAAACAAACTTTTATGGATAATTGTTTAAGGGCCTCATGCCCAGAATACCATATTTTGGATGACTGTAAACGTATTAACTCTCTGGATGGCATCCCCTCGCTTACCTTAGCTACGTGATAAAGAAAATCTAGTTCTTGTTCTGATAAAAAAACAAAATTCAGCCGCGGTAAAAGTGGACCCAGCTGGCAGATGTGTTTTAAAGAGAACTATTGTTTACTAGAGAAAATTGTTCTTCTTTATTTTATTTCGTGTTTATTATTTTCTAGTCATTTCTTGAAATTCAAAGCCATACGTGATGGGTGAGAGCAGGACGGAGCCGTGGTACTGTGTTCTACATGGTGAAGCACAAAAGGTGCAGTGACATGTTATTCTAGTTTATTTCAGAATTTATCTACTTAGTAAAATTGTTTATCACTCCCTCAATGACTGTCTCCAAAGACACCAATGTATTTAAGCCTTAGAAAAATGATATCAGTACTACGTCATTTTACTTTGGGGTTTTACATCTTGACATGGCAACATAGTTGGTGGTCCAAATAAGAGAAAATTTAGGGTTTAGAGTTTAATCATTGAATAGGAAGATAATATCTTATTAAAAAATAAAATCTTGCAGATTTTATCTCCTAGTTTATTTCTTACCTAGGCAATGTGGATGCCACGTCAGGATGTAAACCCTGGCAATAATACTGCACAATACTTATATTACCACTCTAAGACTTATGTACTGTAGTTCTCTTTTCAATGTTTTGTTTATCAGGTTACCATGTTTAGCGTCACCCTAACTTATAGTAGTGTCACATACATTCAATGCTTGTTATGATTAATTTTGAAGTTATTCTAAGCTAAAAGATATATTCTTCATAGTCTATTTAAAATTACAAGTGCCATCAAATGATCTTTAATGTTAATTTAACTAGGTATTTCCGTAGGTAGTGACAACATCCCAACTTTTATGAACTATCATCATTGTCTAGGGAAGTAGATGAATGTTGTTAGAAAAGGAAAATAACTCATTATTTTCGTCAAAAGGTTATTGACATGTATACTTACATTAAAGCATAGTTATTTAGTACTGTATGTTAAATCTAGGGATGAAAACGGGAGCCGATTACCTACTCTACCGTCCGACCGATTACTAAACAGAACTATAAGGAAATAAAATATTAAATTCCGTTTACTGTTCTAGCATTTACCGTTCTACTGTTAAATAAATGGAACAGAACTAGAAAGAACTCTTCCGAATCCGAGTTACCCATTTATCGTTTCAAGGTAATATGGTAAATTTATATATTCAATTAGCTTTAACATAAGTATTTTAATTTTTCATACGTATAATCTTATATTATTTCCAATATGTTTTTTAACTCTTATGATAAAAAAATATTAGAGTTCAAAGTTTAGATATAATTTTAAAATTTTTTAACATTTTTTGTGTGTATTAACTCATGGTCTTATAGATCATACATCATAATTAGGATAGTACCTCTTAATATAAGATAAACAAATATTTCATTTTTTTCTTGCAAATGTCAAATTTTATAAAGATGTCAAAAATTTTATATAAATATAAACAATCATAAAAATAAATAAATAATTATATTTCATAATTAAATAATTACATAGATAAACATAATGATAAACAAAAACACATGTATCATGTATTTATCAATTGTCATTATATGTGTGGGGTGTGTGTGTGGGGTGGGGGGGGGGGGGGGAGGAGGGAGGGGGTGTGTGTGTGTGTGTATTGATAAATAAATGACAACAATCAACATACAATAGTCAAATTTTATAAAAATGTCAATAATTTATTAATTGTGTGAGAAATCAAACTCAAAAGTTTATATCTTCAATTAGCTTTAAAATAAATTTTTAATTTTCATATGTTATTAAAGGTTGTAAGTGTTGGAACTTTGAAGAAAAAGTGGTGTACCTACTATTTTATTATATTTCGTTTGATACAATTTTAGAATTAATTTTCCTTAATTTTTCTTTTTTAGGTTTTTTGAAATTTTTGATAATTTATATTTTTTTGTAATTTATCCATTTATTACCCGTTTTATCCGATTACCCTTTTTTTTCAACAGGTAATAAACGAAAACGGAATAGTCGGAATTAAACGGTATACCGGTAAACAAGTAAAGGTCTCTAAACAGTAAATGGCAAACGGCAAACGGTAAACGGAAAATCCTTACCTGTACCATTTATTACCCGTTTTCATCCTTAGTTAAAGCCCTAGACGTAGTTTTACAGAACCCGACTCGGAGACCCAAAAATCCAGGTGGAATTGACTCGCCTGATCCCCTATGTGACTCGGGTACAACAGAGACCGCCATAAATCTAGTCCGACCATCGGCTTCGGTAGGGAACTGAGAGACAACCCCTCTGCACCAGCTCACTAATCTACAAATCCAAGTTGAAAACCATCAATGACTAGGCTAGTCATAAACAAGCAGCGCCAATCAAGAATGGGGACTATGACCATCACATGGCCGGGATTCCAACTGCCAAAGCATTTTAGCCGACGCGGACAGCTATATGTTTTCGCTGATGGTTGCAATCATCCGCTATAAATTTTGGCCGATGGCTGGAACCGTTGAAACCGTTGGCTGGAACCGTTGAAACCGTTGGCTATTCCTCTGTATAATGTACTAGTGAGATGTATTTCGTATTAGCTGTGGAGAAAAATACATTTGTTTCTTATTGCACAATAATTGAATCTGATTTCAGAGAAAGACCAGAAACATATCAGGCAGCCATGGGTCAATTCTGAATAATTATACTTATAGATCCAATACCTTCGTGATTAGCTTATTATATTAATGCATGCAAGCGCTGTTATTTAGATGATACTGTACTGATCAAAATTATTGAATAATGTACAATTGGCAATCGTTTTCTTGCTCTGTCATATTGTTGCACTGAGAGTACTGATTTGCTTCTAACTAAGAACTGTAGCTGACCGACTCGCAGTGGAGATTGTAGAAGCGGGAGGCGCAAATTTTTGCGACCTTATGACGCATCGTTGCTGGACCACAGACCAGGACTCCAGTGCTGGATCCTTCGTAGTCGAGTAGAATCTCTGTATTATACATATAAATGTAAATGAGCAATAGATTATTATAAATTTATGTTTGATCAGGAGTATCTAAAATAAATTAAATTAATATGGATCGAGGGGTCGACGAGAAACTTACTTCTTAGGTTTGGTCTTGCACCGAAGTGAACCTTGTTGGGGACGATGGATTGTTCAGGGAGGCTTTCCAGTTCGGTATGGAGGCTACTTAAAACATGTCCACCATGTTTTGATCTCTTGTTCCAGAGAACGGCAAAGGTGGAAGTTGTGATTATGGAGGCACAGAGGAATAGGATGTTCATAGAAGCCCTTGAGCTCCACGAGTAGACCTTGTTGGTGTTCTTGTCTTTAGGGGATATGTAGAAACGACCAAGAAAGCCCGTTAAGAGGATAAACAAGACGAAGGAGCTCATGATTATTGCTCCAAGCCAGAGCCAAGCGTAGGAACCCAAAACGGCCGAGAAGGGCTCATCTGACGGGTGTGGTCTGAATCGAATCGTCTTGGTCATCGTGTTACGGTTGTCATGATCACTAGGGATGGGGCATTCATCTCTTGTGACATAAGCTTCAATCTCAATCTGGAGCTGGGAGACATGTTCCAGTGAGGTTCCATTAAGGGGGAGGATGAGATTGAGCAGGGAGAGATCGACTGAGTGCTTGAAGGCACAAATTAGAACGACCCGTGGTGTTGGGCAACCAATGTTGGCTTTCCTGAAAATGAGTTCCCGGATGATGGAGACCATGGGTGTAATACCACTGCCTCCGGCCAGCAACACAAGTGTTTGATACCTGCACTCATCACATGAACAAATATTGGGTTAATAATTGGTACTGATCAATTGATATTATATATACTTCGCCAACTTCGATATTGTGTAATTATATTGTATGTGTATACGGACCTTAAGAAATCAGCTGAAGTGGGTCCATAGGGCCCTTCAATTGAAACCTCCAAACGATCAAGGGGAGCGGAAGAGGCAAGTTTTTCATATAGCTTTTGTGTCCAATTTCCGTTCTTCTTGATGATAACACTAATCCTATCAGGCTCCAAGCTGCTATTGGAGCAAATGGTGAAAGGGTGCCATTGCATGGAAGAAATGGAAGGCACGTTGATGCTAATGAAACTTGAGGAAGTGTACTCTAATGCTGCCATATTCAAAAGAGAAAGAAGTCTTACCCAGTCAGCTGCCGCATTAATTCTTTTGAGCTTAATTTGCAGGATTTGTATGATTCAGATTTAAATTAATGAATTTCCTCGGTCACTATATAATTTTCAAACGCATGCTTACCCAGGCTTTTTGAGAAGTTGAGCTCAACGGCTTCACAGGGCAAGACGCGGGCAGAAACTAGTTGGACCTTTTGACGAGATTGTAAGATCCTCAAGTACCGATCGATCAAAAAGAGGTAGAAGCCAGGAAGAATTATGCTGAAGAAATAGAAGCCAGTGTGCAACATGTAGAAGAACATAAAAGGAATGTAGAGGTGATGCGTGTAGTAGAAGAGCTCAAACATTTTGCGCCTTATTCCAGGATAAGTCGTGACCCACAAGGCGAGTCCAAAGAGCAGGGCAAGCTCCCCGGGTACGTTTGAGACCGAATGCTGATCCCACTTCAGGATCTGAAATTAATAACAAAGCCAAATTATCCTTGATAGATAGATTCATATATGTTTAGTATACTAGTGAAATATGTACAGGAGAGCGGCATATATATCATGAAAATTATATATGGTTTCAACAAATTAAATTATACCTCCCCCAGATCGTCTGTGACAGCCCAATAGACAACAAACATTAGACCATGGATTGTGAAGCAGAACAATGCTAAATTCCCCATCCACATATGGTACTTGATGCTCCCTTCTGAAGTAAGCCCCAAAAGCGGAAGAATCGATGACCCTCTTGTGACTGGGAAGAAGAGGAGCGCAGTGCAGATGTTCCCTCCAATGGCGTAGTAGAAAGACGTACTACGAAACTTCTTAAGCCACCTGCAGTGAAGAAACATGTACATCATTAATTTATTACGTAATTAGGTTGAGAAGATCGACGATGGTACAGTAAATTAAATAACTAATTAATCAGCACAGTTCATGATATGAAAAACATATATTATTGACACAATATGCATGCATGAGTTGTGTAGATATGATATAGCATAATATTATAGATCAAGATAAGTTACGTACAATTTATCGTTGACGTGTCTGCTGTTTTGACGATCGTTCATGTTGGTTACGACCGGAACTACGATGTGCAAATAGATGAAGGTCCATGCAATAAGTGCTATGAACAAGAAGAACAAGATGAGCTCCATGGCCGAAACTACTCCGAGGGGTCCTCTCACTAGCATCGGCTTTCTCAGTTCTGCTATCGGGCCACCTCGTTTGATTCTGTTACATCCATAACCAAAACATTTTATTAACGGACGACATTATTTATAACTACGTACTCGAGTGGCTTTAAACGTATATTAATATTGTTACAAATTAAAATGGAAAACAATATGGTTGGTAGTCTTAATTAGTACTTGTCTGAATAGTTGCGGATATTCCTCGTAAGATGAAGATAAACAGAGCCTAACACAGCAATGATGAGAATTGGAAGTGTGAAAATCAACAAGAAAGCCCCTGCAATGTATATGCCCCGACAAATTAATGAAATATTAGTATACTACTAAATCGACAACAAACTGAAATTAATGAGTACAGTACTAATTTAATGTGTCAAATGTCGTTGAAGAAAATTTAGAAAGTAGTGTATAACTAATGCTACTATTAGCTAGTATATATACTTGTCTCACCTTGGGTTCCAAACTCCTTTGTATTGGTTTTTATCAACATCGTAGGGAGCCATGTCTTCAACCAGATACTCGATGGCACGACGATCCAAATCATCAAATACCCGAGAAAGATCACCCCTGCCAGAAGCAATATCGCCCTAGGAAGCAGCAATTTCCCCATTGAGACTTTGATGAAGCTAGCGCAGTTCCTTCTATGTATCAAGCTTTCATCATGTGTTACACCTTTGTGAGAAACAGGAGCTTCCACCTGTTAATTTATACACGCACGGTACTGCAACACTTGGCAGCTCAGATTAATGAATTATCAGACCTGGTCGTGCTCCTTGTTTGACTGGATTAGTTAATTCAACGATGGTTTAAGGCAAACCTCGGGGTAAAACAGATATTTGCCACGGGTTTTTATGAAACCGCCGGCTTATTTTTTGTATTCCGGGGGTTTAATCCGACCCGAGTCGACGTTGTCGGGGGGGTTCTTCCGACCCGCGTCACTGCCGGGGGATTCTAATAGTGGAATTTCCTGATCATCTGCTTAAAACACATTGAGACCCAAGCATTTGACTTATTTAATAGCTAATCAACTAGAGTTCCAGATCATCTGCCTAAACAACATTATGATGCAATCATTTGACTTTCCATAGCTAATTACTGCTCTCTCTCTCCCTGCCCTTTCTCTCTCTCCCTGCTCCCTGCTCTCTCTCTCTCTCTCTCTCCCTGCTCTCCCTGCTCTCCCTGCTCTCTCTCTCCCTGCTCTCCCTGCTCTCCCTGCTCTCCCTGCTCTCCCTGCTCTCCCTGCTCTCCCTGCTCTCTCTCTCTCTCTCTCTCTCTCTCTCTCTCTCTCTCTCTCTCTCTCTCTCTCTCTCTCTCTCTCTCTCTCTCTCTCTCTCTCTCTCTCTCTCTCTCTCTCTCTCTCTCTCTCTCTCTCTCTCTCTCTCTCTCTCTCTCTCTCTCTCTCTCTCTCTCTCTCTCTCTCTCTCTCTCTCTCTCTCTCTCTCTCTCTCTCTCGGGTCCGACCAAGTTCGAGAGTCATGCGAACTCAACAATCTTCTTGTACCACATCAAACAATCTTCATTTAAAAAAAAATGTGTTATATAGTATATAATCGCAAGTCCAGATTTGAAAGGATATTTCAGAGTTAACAGTCACTAAGCACTTGATCCTCTGAGAAAGAATAAACCAGCAACAGCTTTATAAGATCTTTCGTTTTTGTTAGAACTTCCTTACCTAAACCACCTCCTCACCATGCGAGATATATATCGCCATTCCCATCTTCGCCTCTGTTGCAAACACTTACGTACCCAAATCACAGACGAAAAAGAAGACGAAAGAGTGGACGAGCGAACTGTCAACCGATTCAAACAATTATTTCTCAGTTTCTTTTTTCATCAGAAAAAAAAAACTCACAAGGAAATTAAGCTGCAAGAACAAACAGAGTTTCACTTTATTATCCATGGTTCTTCCTCGCGGTGGAACCTGATTCCAAATTAAGGTATAATTAAAGTGGACCGCCCTTCTTTCATGCTATCTTGTCTTTTGTCGCCGCTTGCTGTACGTAACGTTGCCGTTAAGTAATGGAAGATTCGGTTTTGAAGTTGCCTTTGCGGTGGGCGTCTAAAGAGCGATACCTGTTTGTAACCTTTTAGAATAAAGAGGGAGGGAATTTTAATTACCACAAGCAGGCTTCAGAGCATTTCGTACCAGAGTTGGAAATTACTAAAGTCTACCTAATTAAGCCAGGGAAATTGGTCCAACGTACTGTGACTCACAACCGGGCTCAAAACTTATTAGTCATTAATGCAAATAGACCACAAGATAAGCATTTCGCTCATTCAAGCTCAAGGCAAAATAAAAAGACGCATGGCTTACAAAAGCAACTGCCGGTTTCACATGAGTATAGCATAACCATGCATGTCGAAGGAAAGAACTTCCAGCTCCACAAATTGTGAGCAATACGCCCATCAACAAAATCAGTTGGACGCTGATCAGGGGCCTGCATCGGCTTCCAGCGTAATTGAGTCAGAGTAGAACTACTAGTAGCCTGGTTGAATTCACTGACAAAGAGACCCCTAGCTTGATTCTCGAGGCATGAGCGATCCATGAGTAACAGACGATAGAACCAACTGCAAAATTTGGTAACGAATATAACAAACTACACCGAAGGTGAAAATGACGCACCTTCGATTGTGGAATTAAAGAACATCTGCAATCTAGTGCTATCAAGTTCTTGCTTCCAAGTCGCACAAGACAAGGAGGGTAGTTTAGTGACTTGGTCGGGATAACCCACGGGTTGCGATCTTTCTATTAAGTAGTAACTAGAATAAGGGACCTGTGGGCTGTGAACCTAACTTGCCATAAATATGCTTCAAATTTTATTTTAAGAAATAACATTTTTTTTTGTCTAAAACGATTTTTAATCATTGATATATCATAATTTAATAATATATCAGAGATTCAGAACCTGAAATTTGGGATCTCATGCTCTCCTCCATTTCAATATTTTCTTCACGAATTGCGCTTTAATTAACAGATGATAACAAACTGCAGCGTCAATTAGAAATTATAATTGAATTGTTTCGAAGCAAAACCAATTAAACGCGAACAGAAAGAAGACACAGTTGAGTTGAAGAACATCTTGTATCTAGTGTTATCAAGTTCTAACTTCCAACTCGGTCAAGACAAGGAGCGTAGTTCGGTGACTTGGTCTGGAAAACCCACACCATGTGATCCCCTTACAAACTCCACATAAAGGACATGCATGTGAACCTAATTGGCCATATAATGCTTCGAAAAATATTAGAAAAAAACTACTTTTTTAACCTAAAGCTATATAAAGTGTAGACATTATTAAACAATAATGTAACAATATGTAATATATAACTTCATCATATAAAAAGTCACAAATTAAACACGTTTATTAAGAGTGTGGCGGAATCTAATTTTTATAAGAAAACAAGAGGGTAAAATACCTAAAATTAATAATTACAATAACAGCAAAAGGAGGTTAGGCTGAGCCAAGTTGGTTATATCCAAACTTTGAATAATATTAATATCTCAGTTTCATTCAAAATGAGTAAATTTTAAAAAAATTAAGTGACAACGAATTGAAAAACTGAAATTTTTAAAAAAAGTATGACAATTGCTTCAGTTATAAACATACAATTGAATTACTATATAATATTAATTTATTGAAAACCTTATAAAGATTAATTATTGTAATTAATATATATTTTATTATCAACCATATAAATCTCTTATGCATGCATCTCTTATTTTGTTGCATATGATAAACAAAGTTCATTATGTAAAAATTTTGTTAATCCCTTATTACAAAATATATTTGGCAAGTATTGGTCATTAATAGTCTCTAAGAAGTGTTTGTGGTCCCTACACGCCAAACCACTGATAATACAAATGAATATTAAATCCACTAATGTGATACATTTAAGAATAAGAATAATACTATGCCCACGGTGGCGGTGCGCATGGCCCCTCATTGACATTATTTTAATGCCAAAATTGAGAGCATTAAGATAAAAATAATACTATGCCCACGACGGCCGTGCACACTTTTTGCGTACAACTTCATAGGCATTATTTTAATACAAAATCCGAGGGAATTAAAATAAAATAATGATTTGCGCACATGAGTTGTACGCGAGTCGTGCACAACTCCTCTCACACTAGATTAAATAACATATTTCTTGGATTCCGTGAAATATGTTATTTTAATTTGTGTGAGAGGAGTTGTACACAACTCGTGCACAACTCTTGTGCGCTAATCACTACTCATTAAAGTAACAGTAATGATTAGCTCACAAAAACCGTGGACCACATCACTTCACTGTAGCTGTTGTAGCTGTGGGACCACAGCTACAGTGAGGTGATGTGTTTAAATATACTTCCTTTATTATAAATCTCTCCTGAGGAGATTTTTGTGCATCAAAAGAGCTCCAAGGCAAAGTTTTCTCAAAGAGGACTATTTCAAAGAGTGTATCTTGGAGAGTCCTTTACCAAAGTGAGTAGACAAATGCTGCCAATTTGACCTTTTTAAGCCTAAAAGACTAGTGTTGGTCAGATAACTGAGGTGGTTCCATCTTGGATTGGATTGATCGATCGCATGAAAATGTAAATTGAATTTTATCTAGTTGCCTTCGCCTCAGCTAAGTCGTAAATGTAACATTTTTCTTTAATTAAAGCAACATTTTTTATTAATAGAAAATGTTTTTGAAAATGTTTAATCAGTGTTTTAAAAACCGAACCGAACTGGCCGGTTCAACCGGGTTCAACCTGAACCAGGACTTTAAATGGTTCGGTTTGCTCAAAGACCCGAAATAATAAAAACGGTTAATAGGCGGTTTTGGTGTTCAACCGCTAAACCCGAATCGGACGGACCGGTTGAACCGGTTTGTTTATCTTTTAGTATTTTAGTAGTTTTTTAGTATTTTTAATCTTTTTTTGTATATAAAAATATTATTATGTATTTTTTAATGATAAACAACTCATACCGGTTGAACTACCAGTTGAACCCGATTGATCCGATTAAACCAAAATCGGAAGCTCCACCGGTTCGATTACCGATTCGGTTTTTAAAACATTGTGTTTAATGCTATAAAATAATTTATTTATAATAAAAAACATTTTTCATAATGAAAAATATTAAGAAAATGAATTTATGATGCATAACGGCTTTTGGTTCTAATTATTTATTAATAATATTTAAAATATTTGTGGTAACAATTTTGGTATTTTTCCTATGAATACCACACCTGGTCCCTAAGCTCAATTACCTGAAAAATTAGAGCTTAGAAGAACCAGATATTCCGCTGCAATTTCGAAGATGGAACAAGGTATTTATAAATTTTTCTATAATTTATATATATTGTTGATGTTTTATGTAGATTAGAAACACGTTACTGTTAGAACTTCATGAATTAACTTAGGAATTTTTAAATTTGGTATCAAATCCGAATTTGTGATTTTTAGATGTTTGTTTTGAGGTAGTTCCCATAGTTTTGGTGTGTGAAATTGAGTAAATCTCAGTAGTCACATGCGGAAATTAATAATGGGAGGTCTTGGGTTCAATTCTCCTTCCTGGCATGGGGCTAGGGTCAAAAGAAGTCTGTCCTCCCAAAAAAATGCTATAGTTATGGTTTAGTTTGATGGACCATGCTATGATTTTTCACGTTCCAAGAAATCATTTTCTTTATGAATAATGCTTGGGGCACACAGCATGTGCCTGAGTCGTGCACACACACTCACATGGAATAAAATAATGCACCTCAGTTGTTGTGCACACAAAATGTTATTTTATTCCATGTGAGTGTGTGTGTGCACGACTCGGGCACACGCTATGTGCGCCAAGTATTACTCTTTTTTTTATATATTGAGACCAAGCACAATATGGTTCCATTAAATAATCTTAAACAAGATATTATTTTATGAATTTAGGGTTGAGAGGAAGACTTCTTCATGCTTTGTCAGACTAAAAATAAAAAATAAAAAATAAAAGAATTACTAGCAGTTCTCCAATAGAAGTGGTTTATTGGATACGTTGACTTTGAGCTATTGCCACCATTGGAGATGTACGTCTAAAAGGAACAAGCAGTTTTTCATATAAAAAGAGTGTTTGGAGGATATAATATTCTTATGGATGATAATTCTTTACTTACGAGTCAATAAATGTTGCTTAGGCCTTTAAGATTTACCTGATTACCGGCTCTACCATTCGCGTGATTCTTAAACAACAATAAAAAATAAATTTTGTTTACTATTTACCATTTAATAAATAGAACAAAAATGGATATGGTTGGTTAAGGAAATATGTGTTTAAAAAACCGAACCGACCCAGCCGGTTCGACCAGGTTCAATTAGAACCGAAACTTTAAACGGTTCAACTTGCTCCAAAACCCAGAAATGGTCAAAAACCGGTTGACTGGCCAGTTTTAGCGGATCAGACAGGTTGAACCGGTCTAGTTACCCTTTTTTAGCATTTTAATACATTTTATATTTTTAAACTTATTTTTTGTATATAAAAATCTTTTTAAGAAACTTTTTAATGAGATGCAACTCATAACGATTGAAACGATTGAATCGGTCGAACCAGAATCTAAAGCTCCACCGGTTCGGTTTTTAAAACACTGGGCAATATAGCATTTTTTTGCAATAGTAAGTTTACCTCCTGTAAAATTCCTATTTTCTTTTTCCTTCAAGGCCATTCCCCACTTCAAAAATCTCTTTCATTTATTGTTATTATATTTTCTTGTAACGTTTTCGTTTTTCAAAATATTTTGAGTTTTTTTATTATTTTGTTTATTTACCGTTTAGTACCTGTTGACTCATCGTAGATTGGAAAATAATTGAAAACGAAACAATTCAAAAATAAAATGGAACTAGTTACAATAATTCAAAACCGTAAATTGGATAACCTATTCTGTTTCAGTTTAAAACCGATTACACCGTAATGTTCTCTAAGAGAACCAATAACTTCATCAATGATCTTAAGAAGTGAGGTGACATACGTTTGCAACTATTATGCTAATCATTTCAAATTCACAAACTATATTATCTTCATTACATGTTGTAATTCAAGAAACTATTTTCATCATACTTACATTTGGATATTTCATTTTATTATACATAAGTCTAATCCCATGTGAAGAAGAGACGTGAGGCAGAGCCACGAGGTTTTTGAAAGCTCACAACATTTTCATGTGTGGGAGCCAAGAGGGGGAACTCTCTCTCTCCCCTATCGTGGTTTCATTATTGGTCTTCGAAAGTCAATTTAATAAGTATTGTTTTCGTCGTGTAGAGCAAGGACTGCTGCGATGTTGCAAGAGGGTGTTGATTCGGCTGGCGTTTGTAAGTATCCGGATTTTTAGTAAAACCATAAAATTGTAATATAATATTTGGGGGAATTTTTAGAAATTGTGACTTAATTACAATGAATATTTACTAGGAGTTAGTGAAACAAACCCCTTGTTACTGAAGACCAAGCAAATCTGAAACAAACAAGCCATTACTATACATCCATGTGCTCCTATCGAGCTTCTATTGTTGAAAGTATTACCTCGTTTACAGAGTACAAAGCAGATCTTGGAAGAGCAGAATCCGAATCAGAAATTCTTCTTAAGAAGAATGCTGGTTCTTTGCAAGTAGGTAAACTTTCAGACTCACTAGAGAGCATGGCCATGATAGAAGCCATAGACGGTCGATCTTTTGCATCATCTTGCACACACAAAAGCGCAACATGGATGCATCTAAGAACTTGATTTATGCTGCAATTCTCCTTTAGAAATGGATCAATCAAATCAAGACCTTTGCTATCCTTCCATGAGAGCCAGGACTGTGTTAAGCATAAAACTCAAAGTAACATAAATTATAGAACTGCAATAAGAGGTTTCCAAGTTGATAAAATCATGTCTATCATCTATGCTACTCATACATAGGTTTCATATCCTATTGTCATTTCTACAGTTGTGCCTTTCAGTAAAACATAATCATAAAAGTTACGACATAAAACTCACATATCCAAGGAATGTCAAACATTTCTGTGAATCGTAAAACCCTGCATTTTTCTTTCCTGTAATAATCTCTAATAAGACAACTCCAAAACTGAAGACATCCGACTTTGTTGAGAATAATCCATGAGAAGCATATTCAG
Organism: Aristolochia contorta; assembly: GCA_022405105.1. NCBI lineage: Eukaryota > Viridiplantae > Streptophyta > Magnoliopsida > Piperales > Aristolochiaceae > Aristolochia > Aristolochia contorta. Next base: position 19,474 of record JAHZSQ010000043.1, read on the forward strand.
GGGACATATAGCCACTGTCCAATAAATAAAAGAAATAAAATAAGTAAAAGATAGAAAGTTAGTACTTACAATGACCCAAGTGAACACTAACAAATAACAACCATATAAACAAAAATTATAGTCCAACTACTTACTATGTACCAACCACCCTATTTGTGCTTCCTTGAGCTTGATCACCTCCAAATATCCTTGCCATTCCAAAATCTGAAATTTTTGGAACCATATTCTCATCCAAGAGTATATTGCTAGTTTTTAGATCTCTGTGAATGATTCTCAACCTCGAATCTTCATGAAGATAAAGAAGTCCCCTTGCCACCCCCATTATGATTTGAAAGCGGCAATCCCAATCTAAAATATTTCGTTGATCTTCATCTGTTGTAGAATTACACCAACAACTGCTATATGAGCTTGCAAGAAATTCAAATACGGAACTCAAAAAGTACTTTAGAATTACAGGGTCAAACCAAATATAATATGGTCGAGGCTTTTGTTGGGGAGGAATTCATAGATTAAAATCTTCTCGTTTCCTTCAATACAATATGCAAGAAGTCTAACAAGATTCTTATGTTGAAGTTTCGCAATTAATATAACTTCATTAATGAACTCCTCCAACCCTTGGCCTGAGCTTTGAGAAAGCCGCTTAACAGCTACAACTTGCCCTCCTATGAGGGTACCTTGCAAATAAAAAAATGTGTCTGTGGTAATATTGAAGGACAGGAAATTAAGGGAGGGCATAGAACACAGAAAAGTTGCATTCTATTTTGAGATTTTTAAACATGAAGTGCCTAAGAAAGAAAACTTACGATTAAAGACAAAAAAGAGCCTCAAATTTTTAAAGATTCAAAATACTACAAGTTTATAAGGAAAGTTAAATATGGATTTTCATCAATTTAAGGATATATATGAAGTGATCTAGAGTTAATATTTATTGTTTAGATAAGCTTTATCATCATAAAAAGGAGTAGACTGTTAACCAAGGTTAACCTTTCTATATTTGTGAGGGTAACAAAAGAAAACCTAAGCAATGAATTAGTGTATAAAGAATGCTTTCGTTTCCATTTCCTTCAAGTGAAAGTACTCCACAAAAGTCTAAGAGATCAAAGAACTAATTATGTTGAAAATCAGGTCAAAATTTTAGACTAAAACCTTAAATGAGAATGACGAAGAAAGAAAAAAAAATCTATAAAGCAATGAGGATTTCAACACTAAAGCAAGTTTTTTTTTTATGTGTCAAACTGAAGAACTCTAGCCAGGGTAGAGATAACGAGTCATTTTTCATAACAAATTAATGACAGCTTGGGCATGATTAGCATGCTTTCCTAAAAACTATTTTCCAAACATATCCAAAGGTACTAACATGTTCAACAACATTTGTATTCTACTGTCTAAATAAAACCCTCAATCAATAGAATATAGATACTAGTAGGCTGAGTGAAACTCAATCAGTTGAGCCTTCTATGGCACCTCAATAGATTGAACTTACTCTAGGTATGAAAAAATGTGATCATGAAGAGCCTCAATCACTTAAAAACCCTCACCAAAAAAAAAGAAAAAAAAATTAGAGCAATTAAACGCTGATTTGGTGTGACTTCAAATGGATTGTTTTGACCCCTCAAACCTATAAGTTTTGGCTTTTAGCATTTCCAACACATTGTACAAGCAGAGTATAAGCTTCATTGGAAAGTATCATTGTGTTCTCAAAGCTCTCTTACAGCTCTTGCGAACTTTTTTGTGCAAGAAAAGAAAGATCATTTTTGAAGGAGAAAGAGTTCAGCTAATTGTTTTCAACTCTCTCATCACATCAAATCAAAGCACTAGGACTGCTCCTAGAATCAACTTCACACAAATAAACAGTTAGAGGTATTGTAATGCTCAACCGGAACTTCGTGAGCAAAATCAGCAACGGAGTACCATCAGAGGGGGATACCCGGCGTCAAATCGGACGTGTACTCTCTTGGGGTCCTGCTCCTGCAGCTGATCACGGCGAAGGAGCCCGTGGGGCTGGCCCACCTTGTGGAGAAGGCGATAAAGGAAGGCACGTTTGAGGAGATGCTTGACTGGAACTCTGTGACATCTTCCAGAGAACGCGAGGAAGGAGAGGGAGGGTCGGGCCGCTCAGTCTTTTTTGGCTCGGTTTTTTTTTGTTTTTTTTTTTTGCCGACTAAGTCATGACGTGATAGCCACCTAAGCCATCCACGTGGAGCCGTGCACAAATACTAGCACGGCTCCCGTGCCCATAGCATTTCCCTTGAAGAAAAGGAATGTATTAGAAGAAAGTTACCTTGAAGACTTGTCCGAAGCCACCTTGCCCGAGCTTATTAGATGGAGAAAAGTTATCTGTTGCAGCTGTAACGACCCGCAGTGGAAGAGCTGGCACTTCTAAATTGCCATTTTGATCATCCCCCAATTTATCTTCTTTGATAAATGGATACCTCGTCCCAGTAGCTGGTAACAGTAGCCGGTTTGACCCCTTTCCCAGCTTATTTCCTGGTTCAGAAATGAACAAGAATAATTCATCCGATTATGCTTAATTTCTCGACCTGAAAGAATATAAGCAAAGAAAATTCTAGATTTCCTCACTCTTTCTCTGCCACCGTCTTTTCCCCAGGTAACAGATGAATGCGGCTATGGTAATAACAGTGAGTGGAACCGCCAAGGCAATTCTCATCCTCCTAGCACTCATGGACGAAGTCTTGTGGCAAGGAGGTAAACCTTGGGCTCGTTCGCCGCACAAACCTGGGTTCCCTGCTACGTCACCCGGAGAAGCATCTTTAAACACACCAGAATTCGGGAGGGGACCTGTGAGCTTGTTGCGAGATATATCAATGGATTGAAGTCCTGTCATTCCCCCCAAGACAGGTGGAACCAAACCAATGAGCATGTTGTTGGAGAGGTTCAAATTCGTTAATGACTTTAAGTTTCCGAGTGAGGATGGGATATTTCCCGTAAGTTCTGACTGAGGCTGAGTTCTGTCTGGAGGCCTTCTAGGTTCCCAATTTGAGACGGGATTGTTCCAGTCAGTTTGTTGTTGGACAAATCCAACTCACTCAGATTTGACAACAGTCCAATCTTTGGTGGTATGTTACCGGAAAGCCGATTGTTGCTCAAATTCAAGCTGATCAGACTGGATGTATGTCCAAATAGCTCTGTTGGAATCTCTGCGGTTAACTTATTTGATGAAATGTCTAGGACTTGTAGTGACACTAAAGATGCCAGTCCTCGCGGGATGCTACCTGATATTGAATTACCAGAAATTCTGAAGTAAGAAAGCCTCTTGCATTCTCCCCATGCCTGAGACAGTTCTCCGTATAGATTATTGTTGCCCAAATCAATGTATTCAAGATCTGGATATACTCCGAATGCATTGCTGATGTTTCCCTCCAGAAGGTTGTGTTCTAGACGAACTCTAACCATAGTTTTGCAGTTCTTAAGCCATGTGGGAATGGAGCCGTTGAACATGTTATCATTGGCTGAGAGATACGCAAGCATTCCGCCTCTACAAAGTTGAGGTGGGATCGTGCCTGTGAAATTATTCTTCGAGAATGATACATTTGTCAGAAGAACAGAGCCAAAATCTTGGGGTATGATACCGGAGAAATTGTTTTCAGCAATAGAGAACAGTAGCAGATTTGTCAAGTTGGAAATAGTTGAAGGCAAGGAACCCTGTAGCTCATTTGAGCTCAAATCCAGGTATTGTAGACTTGTCATATGACCAACTTCAGATGGAAGCATGCCACTGAGTTTGTTGTCAAAAAGACTCAGATTCCACAGCCCAACTAGCCTGCCTATGCTGGAAGGGATAGGCCCATGTAGTAGGTTTTTGGACAAATCGAGGGAAATCAAATTTGTCAAGTTTCCAATCTCTGTAGGTATGGGACCGGCAATCTTGTTATCAAACAAAAACAGATATCGTAATTCTCGCAGGGATCCCATTTGAGGAGGGATTGTTCCCGAGAAATTGTTTGACTGAAGTTGGAGAGAAATGAGTTTGGTCCAATTTGAAATGAAATAAGGATAGATTTCACCTGAAAAATTATTGTCCTTCAGCTGCAACTCCTGCAGTTCGGTTAGAGCTGTGAGAGAATAGGGCAAGACACCAGAGAGTTTGTTTAATGCGAGGCTGAGAAAAGTAAGATTTGTGCAAAACCTAAGTTCATCAGGGATGTTAGAACTAAGGTTTGCATTAGTGAGATCTAATCTTTGAAGCTTCCGGAGGTTTCCTATTGAAGATGGTATGGACCCCTGCAACGACGGGTTTTCGTTTAGTTCGAGGATTTGGAGGTTAGAGAGGAGACCAATCTGATCAGGTATAGAACCACTAAGGTTATTAAATCCAAGGCGAAGATCTCGGAGTGCTTTAAGTTCTCCAATTTCACCTGGAATGGGGCCATGAAAAGAATTAAAAGTGAAATTGATGTACTGGAGGTTCTTGAAGGAAGTCCCCAACTGAGGAGGTATTGAACTGGTTATAAGATTTTCTGATAGATCTAAATAAATCAATCTGGGAAATCTCAAAATGAAGTACGGAAAATCTGGATAACTGTTTAAATTGAGATAAAGATGAGTAACTGACTCTATGCCAGGAAATCGAGCAAGGTCTGGTTGGAGAAGATAGTTTCCACCTAAGTCCAGGAACCATAACTTTTTGAGGTTGGCAATTAAATATGGAACACTTCCGCTCAAACTATTGTTGAAGAGTCGAAGCACCCGCAACTCGAGGAGGTTTTCTATCTCCACTGGAATTGACTCAGTAAAATTGTTGCTACTCAAATCAAGATATGTGAGTTTGGACAGAACTCGAATCTGAGTCGGAAGAATCCCAACAAGATTGTTGAAGTTGAGATCTAAACTCGTGAGACTCCTGCTGAAGGCAGAGAAGTTAAACTTTTCAAGAGTACCACCCAGACCTGATGATGTGAGGTTGATTTCTGAAACTGCCCCGACAGAGTCGCATTTTATCCCACTCCACTGGCAAAGGCTGGACGTGCTGAGAGACCATGACTGTAATGAATGAGAAGCTAAACTGTCTCTCCAGAGTAACAAGGATTCTGCTTGATCTTGTGCTGCCACACATGGAGAAAACAAGAGAAAGAAGATCCCAATTTGGAAAGCTGTTCTCATGACTGCAACTATAGCGAAAATCCAAAGAGGGACAACACGAAGAATAATGGAGCTTGCGTTCTTGTTTCTTTATTGATGAATTTGGGGAACATGGATCCTAAAACGTAGTCGACTCCTGATCTTTTTTCATCACAAGTCAATGGAAACATTCTTAATCCAACTGAATATTTTTATTTTTATTTGTATAAGTAATAATACATGTGGTATGTGGCTAGCTTTGATCACTTGGCCGTCATGTTCAAACTTTACTGGAGGATGCATGTGATTCATGCCTTATCCCAAGGATGAGATAGGACTTGATTAAGCTGTTTGTGGACCAATTTGCAGTTCTACTTTTTTATATTGAAGATCTAAATAAGCATCTTCAACACGAAAAAAAAAATACAAAAATATACTTGTTGAACTAACAGTTAGCACAGAAATCGTTCGCCCGAGAATTTGCAATTCTACTCGTTGAAAATTGATATACGCGATTGCTGACGAACTGCTAGTTAATGAGACACACCAATCGAATCTAGAGAATATTGTACAAAACAGAAACTTCCAACGTTACAAGTAAAAACCCCAGATGAGAGGGAAGTGCTGAAGTACGATAAGACGTTGACAGTTGCTGGAATTGACTTCCGATTCCAATATTTGAACCCGTCAATTGTATTAGTTTCCTTTGCTAAAGATATTTTAGCTGAATTATAATTTTCAGAACTTGCATCATTGTTTCCAGTGAAAACTGTCGTAAATTTCATTCTAATCTGGTAAAGGAAAAAAGAGCCTTAATTTGTAAGAATATTCAAATGTTGAGGAGATGGAACGGGCCGGGGAGCAATTGACTTCTCTATAAAAAGTAACTCATGTGATAAAAATATTAAATATTAAGCTTAATTCTACACTAAAATGATTAACTATTTAATAACGCCTACAGCATAATCGTATAACCCCTTGAAGTTTACTTTTCAGTACAAAAATTTTCCCCACTCAAAACTCTCTCGCTCAAACTTATGACCCAGTAACGTTTTTAATGACTTTAATTTCTAAGTGTGGGATTTTTTCTCTTGCGTCCATGCCTACATATGATGGGAATGGATATCATGATCACAAATCCCGAATAGAATAGACAATCATATGGAGTTCATGATATAAATAAATTAAACATGGTACGGATAAAGTGAGTCAGAGCCCAGGTATGTATACCCCATTCAGCTACTTTCATACCATGTTCATATGTAATCTGGTGTTATCCTATAATGGCAACCATGTTAATTTGGGCCATGCATGGTTAGTTTTAGCCAGTATCCAGTCAACAACAATTTAATCAGAAAAGAGAAGGTAGAAAATGGTGTAGAATTGACAGCCCCTAGTTGAGATAAGAGTAAAGCGTTTCCGATCGAATCAACGCAAATGGTATGAAGGCATGAAATGAGAGAACACCATCGTCAAGTGCTTGTACCAATCCGCATGGCCGATAGGTACAAGCACTGGCTTGAGCTTTACCAACCCACCTACAGAGACGACAAGGACAGAGGATCGCTTCTTGGTCTACCAATCGAATGTCCAATTCGTTGATTCAATCAACTCTCAGAATCACTCGTTCAAGCTGTCAGAGCAGGAGCTCATCGATTGTGATGTGGATGAAGGTCACATGGACCACCCCTTTCAATTCATCAAGAAGAGTGGAGGGGTCACTACAGAATCCAACTACCCTTATAAGAGAACCGACCAATCCTGCAGCGACAAATCCAAGACCAGAACACATCAAGCTGTTATCAGCGGCTACGAGAACGTTCCGCCTAACAGTGAGAATAGTCTCGCTGCTGCTGCAGCCAACCGACCCATCTCTGTCGCCATTGATGTAGGAAGCCAGGCCGTCCAGTTTTACAGTAGAGGAATTGTTTTATGAGGAATGCGGGGACCAACTATATCATGGGGTGATAAAATAAGGTTAGGGTTGCCCCTTTTTCATTGATTCAACGACATACATATCCAAGAAGCAAAACAATAGTTACATAAAATGCCTATGATCCACGGCAATAGTTTGGGAAATATAAAATATTTTTAGGAAATAATTTCCTATAACAAAATAAGTACCCACATATAGCCTATCCTGGAATCAATGAATATGATATTGTATCATAACATGGGGTGACATTAGTGGGTGTTAAAGGTTCTTAAATATTATAATGATATGAAAATCCTTTCCTATGTTAAAACTTTCTCCACCCTATAAATAGGGTTTCGTTGTACAAAGAAACATATGAATGAAAAAAGTTTCACCTCTTTTCCGATGGAATTTGAGCCAGGTTGAAAATGTTCGATAACCGGGGGTGAAAAACCACCGTTAAAAGGGGTAAACCCGCCGGTATATGTTTTCCCGGCGGTTTTATAACCGCCGTCAATAACTGCATCGGTAAATATTTTGCTGACACATTTGCCGGCGGTTTTAACTCCCAGTAAAACATGTACAAGTAACGGCGAAAATCACAACCGCCAGCAATAATAAAGAGATTTCCCGGCGGTTTTCGGTAAACCGCCGGCAATCAAAGTAATTACCGGCGGTTTTAACGACCGCCATGTAAATTAATTTAATTATTACCGGCAGTTTTAACGACCGCCGTTTAAATTAATTTAATTATTACCGACGGTTATTCAAACCCCCATTAAAAGTTTCATTAACATTAACGGCGGTCTATTAAACCCCCTATAAAAATGTTTTAAGTTTTAACGGCGGTTTTTGAAAACCCCCAGTAAAAATTTTGAAAATATTACTGGGGTTTTTTAAAACCGCCGTTATAGTTTTTGTTTTTAATGGCTGTTATTAACCACCGGCAAAGATTTTTTTTTTTTTAAATTTGTTTTTCAATTTTTCTTGTTATCTGATTACAACATATTAAAAGTAAAAATACATGAAATTAAAACAGAATCTGCAATCAATAATTACAATAGATCTGCACAATTGAATACCCATCCAATAATTACAATAGATCTGCAATCTAAAATATGATAAAAAAGTATAGACAAAAATTCTGAATTTACAAAAGTGGGAAAAAAAGGGTAAAAAATATCACTCATAATATCCACCTCATGGATAATCTACTCGTGCTGCATTAACCTGACACCCCGAGTCCCATTGAAAGCACAGATTATTTTGGGCGATGCCTGTCACATAAAAAATCAATACATAAGCCTTATTTTCTAGCTGTCAAGACAATTTAATGGCAACAAGCAACAATATAAGTTAAAGATACTCCACTAATAACAAATTCATAATTTTTTACTATTAGTCGCATTTATGCATAACATAAAACTTCTTCTTCAAAGAAATTAGCATGAAGTCCGTACGTTATAACAAAGATACGAGAAGACAAAAGAATATCCATATTGCAAAGATAAATATTTGGTATTATATAATATGGCAAAACAGATTTCACTATCACAACAAGCTCATGAAAATAATCCACACTAATCCAAGAGTACCATAGATGCACGAGAAATTCGGATGCTAATAGTCAAAAAACGAATTTGATTCAGATGCACGAGAAATCCAACCTTCAGCCACCATATGCAGTGCACTCTGTACATCAAACTTCAGGTCTGACCTGGGCGGGTATCCCGTCTATGTCACGTGTCTCATCTGTACCATAATGACAAATCAATAATAAGGGAAATTATGCATAAATTTTTCAAATTTTCAAATAAAACAGTTTGAGTAGCATACCTGAGCTATTGATGCTCGACGTAGGAAACATTCCCGACTTTCCCATCACAAGTTGTTGCAACATTGCAATAGACCATCTCATTTCTAGCAGCTCTGCTTCCTCCTTGGCTTTCTCCCTCGTCGCTCAGCTTCACCTTCGTGCGCACGCCTAATCTCCTCGATCAACGCACTATGTCACCTTACGAAGCACGAGCCTTTCTTCCATCTCTTTGAGTTGGGCACTTTGGCTTGAATTGCCCTCGAAGAAGCCTTTCTTTCTGTTGTACCGAAGCCAAGCCCTCTCTCATATCCTCCGTGGTGACCTTCAAAAGCTTCATCTAGCATCGAAGCCAGGTCAGCCGGATCCTGAGACGCTGTGAGGTCGCGAGCCTCTGCTATTCTTTGTACCGCTTCCTGTATAACAAGGAGTAAAACACTAAGTTTTCCAACTTACATGTGAAGACGAGAGATGCACGTATGATCGTGCAAAGTTTTAAACTTACAACTCTCTTTCGAGTCCCCCCATCGGGAAACGTTCCATCAGCCTTCCTGTGGGCTTGCACATAGGCGAAGAGCATGCTAAATCCCTCTTGCTGAACCTCCATCTGTTTGTTTGGGAAAACATTCAACCATAGTGACTGAACACGTGCACACAATGTGAAGAGATTTCTGCATACGTACAAACCAAATTAAAGTAAGTGTTGAAAGACTTACTTGTTCATTGTAGTGTTGTGTTGGAGACTTCGACCCAAGTGTGTGGAGAGATTTCTGCTTGGTTCGATTTACAGTATTTGCCGCCGATATCCTACAAACATCTTCTCTTTTCCAGTAGTTCACTAGTAATTGCCATTCCTCTGGATCCATAGTTGAGATAGGACACATGACCAACTCCGCGTCGGTCTTCCCCTCAAAGAATTTTTTCTTGTAGTAATTTCTGTTGTCTCTGATGAGCTTTTGTACGTGCGGCAGTAGTGCCTCCTTCACATCTTGGTCGGTTGCGTCATCACCATTGGCATCACCGATGTGAAAACGATACCACCTCTGCGAAAAAGATTGAAGTATCATCACAACAATATGTAACATTCCAAAATAATTAAATTGTTAAATTAAGGTTCTTCGGACCAGACATACCTTCATATCCCTCAAGAATGCATCGTAAGTACCTTCCGGCTGTTCTTTCCAAAGCTTATACAGCTTGAAATGATCCTGAGCACGAAAATCAGTTCCAAATAGCCGATGCATCTTACCAAATTGACCATCAGCTAGCTTGCCATCCTTAATGACAATATGGTGAAATTCATTCTCCTTCGGTATCAGAGAACTTGCTCTACTAGGTCCTCGGCCCTTACGTCTTACAGGAGCCTCCTAGAACTGTGTCTCGACGACCACGTCCTGTGTCGCGGGACCCTCCTCATATGTCTCACCATCCTCATCGATGACCGGCACTTGGGAAGGCCCTTAAAAATATCGAAAAACTATTAATATATAACTTAAAAGGACATGAGTATAAAGCAATTCACAAAATGCTAGAAAGATATACCTGAGCTAGCTGAAGAGCCACGAAAGTATTTCCTGAGCGGCATCATCCTGGTGAAACAAGCAATTAAATTACGGTTAATTGAATTACTATTACTACTATAAGCAGATTGTCTATTTAAAAATTTAATAACCTACGTTATCTTGCATTCAACTCTTCTAAATCAATCATCAATCCTGCCCCGAGTTCTCTATGCTCCCAAACAACATCATCGTCGTGGTCTATAGCCCCTACAGCTTCCACCCCTGCATCCTGGGCACGTAGCAATGCTTCAGCTTCTGACCCATCCTGACTTGAATGATCCAATGGGATTTCGTAAGTGTCTCTTGGTTTCCACCGACAAACCACACTCCAGTCAGGCGTGATTGGGTCTACTGAGTAAAAAATCTGTTGAGCCTGAGATGGAAAGATGAATGGTTCATCCTCAAAACTTCGTTTAGTGGTATTCACCAAAGTGAAGTTATAATCGTCAGTGACGCGTCCGCTTCCCGCCATGTCATACCAGATGCACTTGAACAAATGAATAGGCGAGGTTGTTCCAAATTGGACCTGAATTACGGACTGTAGAACCCCATAGAAGAACAAATCTCCTTTGCCAGCGGTTGCAATACCACTATTTTGCGTGACCCTTGTTTTTTCAAGTGACTCTGTCTCAAACTTGTACCCATTCACGTAGAACCCTTGGTACGAAACACCATCGCATCTGGGACCTTGTGCAAAAGCAAGTAAATTTTCGTCTACCCGCCCACGTATGAACAAATTTTTTTACCTAAATAAGGGTAAATCATCAGAAAGGGTTTCTAATGGTTACCAACGTACGATGTAATCTAACAAAAAAAAGTTGACTCTGGACACTTACATGGTCTTTAAACCATTTGACAAATCCATTATGTTGCTCCTGTTGAACTCGATGATCGGTCCATTGAGGATGTAATCGTCGCAAATGGTTTTTGTGATGCCTACAATCATTCAATTAAAATATTGCCTAAATTAATAGCACAAGACTTAAAGATGTTGCAAAATTCACCAATAAAAAAAATTATTTGGACTTACGTCAAGTATGGGTCAACATCCGGTCTGTTAAACAGGATGAACCGATGTATCTGTTGTGCTTCCTCGAATGTAACCAAATAGGAACGTGCGGCACCAACGGGGCCCTCCTCATAACGGATAGGCCTGTTTAGCTTTGACTCCATGCCATCAAAGTAACGTGCACAGAATGTAGTAACTTCCTCCATCAAATACCCCTCTGCAAAGGATCCTTCAAGACGAGCTTTGTTACGTACATAATTTTTCTACGTTAATAAATGACGCTCAATTGGGTACATCCATCTGTACTGAACCGGTCCTGCAAGTTTGGCCTCTGTTGCCAAATGAATAGTCAAATGGATCATAACATCAAAGAATGCCGGTGGGAAAATCCGTTCTAACTTGCAAAGAATAACTGGAATAGCATGTTCCAAAGTCTCTAGTTTACTCACGTCAACCACTCTCGCACATAAATCTTTGAAAAAAACACTGAGCTCGTTAATGACCTTTGCAACGGGCTTCGAAAGTGACTTCCTCAAAGCCACTGAGAGGAGTTGCTGCATCAAGACGTGGTAATCGTGACTCTTGAGACCAACTATTTTCTTTGCCCATATTTGTATTTGCCTTGAGATGTTCGAAGAAAATCCATCCGACAATTTCAAATCCTTTAACACACGGAGGAACCTATTTTTTTCTTCCTTGGACATATTGTACGAAGCATGTGGAATAAATACCTTCCCAGCCTTTGTTGAAGGTCTTGGATGCAAAGCTTTCTGTATATTAAGTTTTTGCAAATCCAACCTTGACTTTATGTTGTCATTCGACTTACCATCTTTCTGAAGAAGAGTGTTCAAAATGCTCTCGCACACATTTTTCTCTACGTGCATAACGTCCAAATTGTGACGGATCAGCAATGTCTTCCAATAAGGTAGCTCAAAAAATATACTCTTCTTTTTCCACCCTTCTGGTAATTCATTACCCACGTTTGATAGCGGGTTTCTTTTGCCGAACTGAACGTTGTCATGACCTTCCCACATTCGTAATATATCATCACCGAAAAGTGCTTGAGGTGCCATCAAATGATTTCTTGTCCTCTCTCCAAGGATGATCTTCAGGTAGGAACTGACGGTGTCGTAGGTACACGTTTTTCCGACTGCAAGAAAGATAGACAGAACCATGTTTAACATTACATGTCGGACATGCTCTGTACCCTTTTGTACTCCAACCAGAAAGCATGTCATATGCTGTGAAGTCAGAAATAATCCACAAGACCGCTGCACGCATCTGAAAGAACGATCGGTGCTCAGCATCATAAGTCCTCACTCCCACAGCCCACAGTACGTTCAACTCATTGATCAATGGCTGCAAGTACACGTCAATATCGTTTCCCGGTGATTTAGGACCGTCCATAAGTAGACTCATAAGAAAAAAACCCTGCTTCATAGCCAACCAAGGGGGGAGATTGTAAATAATTATGGTGACCGGCCATGTGCTGCGACTCGAACCAGTCCCAATTTTGAAAGGACTGAAACCATCACTGGCTAGACCGAGCCTTACATTTCGTGGATCAATACTAAACTCGGGATATTGTGCATCGAAGTGCTTCCACGCCAAAGAATCCCTAGGGTGACTCATCTTCCCTTCTACAAACGCAGGAGCAGAGCCATGCCATGCCATAAACGAAGAGGTCTTCGTCGACATAAACATCCTCTGTAATCTTGGGACCAATGGAAAATGACGAACAACCTTAGCTGGTTTCCCGCCCTTCTTCTTCCCACTATCTTTTCGTTCTATCCATCTTGATGTTCCACATTTGGGACAACTGTTCAAATCTTTGTATTCTTTCCTGAAAAGCACACAATCATTGGGGCAAGCATGGATTGTGTGGTAATCTAGCCCTAAATCAGCCATCATTTTTTTGGACTCATACCAATTGTGCGGAAGGGTATTGCTCGAGGGAAGAAGATCCTTAATAAGTGCCACCACATTCGAGAATGACTTGTTACTCCATTTGTTCAAACATTTTAGTTGAAATAAATGAACCATGAAGGAAAGCTTGGAGTATTTTTCACATCCATCAAAGAGGGGTTTCTTTGCCTCATCCATTAGCTGCTCGAATCGATTTAACTCTGGGTCTTCACCTACACCCTCTGCATCATCCACATCCACCTCTCGCATGAAAGCATCATTCAACAACTGCGACATTTCAGGACCATGTCCGGTCTCAACCTCAATATTCTCTTCATGTACAAACCGTGGTTCCCCGTGGTAGTACCAAATAGTGTAACGTAGAACAAACCCTTCCCTTACTATGTGGTACTCCACTGTCTCGCAATTAAATGAATATCTGTTCTCACATTTGAGACATGGACATCTCATAGTACCGCTACTTTGGACAGGTGTGTATTGTTTGGCATATTCAACGAAGAAACGAATGCCTTCCACAAACTCAGGATTGCACCGGTCATGTTTGTTTCCATACCGGTACATCCAGCTCTTGTCATTAAGATAGTCCATATGTCCCTCTACCTTCCTCTCCCACGCCCTATTAGAGTGTGAGAGTGCAATGGGAAGGAGCAAATGGAAACAAAAGAGTTAAACCTGAACCTATATAAGTAAACAAAGCGAATTAAAATAGACTACAGCATTTCTCTCTCGGATTAACCAAAATATAAACGGCACACCAATCAGAAGAGACTAATGTATACTATTTGAAGCATGATGTATAATACTTTTTAATGTAAAACGTAATCTACCTTTAGTGTCTTGGGAAAACTCCACCTACAACGAGTCCACACCACAGGAGTTTACCTATCCAACACTTAATTTCAAGCACCAACCGGCAACTGAAAAGACAAGAAAAAATTAAAAACCATGCAATATTAATATGATCTCTCTCTCTCTCACTCTCCCTGATCTCTCTCTGATCTCTCTCTGATCTCTCTCTGATCTCTCTCTCTGATCTCTCTCTGATATCTCTCTCTGATCTCTCTATCTGATCTCTCTATCTGATTTCTCTCTCTGATCTCTCTCTCTCTCAGCTCTCTCTCTGATTTCTCTCTCTGTGATCTCTCTATCTGATCTCTCTCTCTGATTTCTCTCTCTGATCTCTCTCTCTCAGCTCTCTCTCTGATCTCTCACTCTGATTTCTCTCTCTGATCTCTCTCTCTCTCAGCACTCTCTCTGGTCTCTCTCTCTCTGATTTCTCTCTCTGATTTCTCTCTCTCTCTCTGATCTCTCTATCTGATCTCTCTATCTGATTTCTCTCTCTGATCTCTCTCTCTCTCTCAGCTCTCTCTCTGATCTTCTCTCTCTGATTTCTCTCTCTCTCTCCCTCTCTCACGTCTCCTCTCTGATTTCTACTACTGCTTCTACAAGGACAATGAAATCCTTTCAGATATAATGAAGTTTATGTAAATAGAAAAGAACATCTTACCAACAAAGAGAAAACCAATAAACAACAAGAGGAGATCTAGAAGACCAGTCACTTTTCAAGTTACTGATGTTTCCTTTCCTTGGTTCCCTAGAATTTACTGCAGTATTAAAATAGAAAGGAATTCAAATAATTACAGCATGCATGAGTAGTAATGATTGGTTTAGAAAATTAATGGTTTGACGATCTTATAGTTTGAAGATCTAATTTATCAAAATAAATATGAAGCAGCTTCTCTGATCTCTCTCTCCGATCTCTCTCTCTGAGCTCTCTCACTGAGCTCTCTCTCTAAACTCTCTCTCTGAGCTCTCTCTAAACTCTCTCTCTCTGAGCTCTCTCTCTGATCTCTCTCTCTCTGAATTCTCTCTCTGATCTCTCTCTCTCTGAATTCTCTCTCTGATCTCTCTCTCTCAGCTCTCTCTCTGATCTCTCTCTGATTTCTCTCTCTGATCTCTCTCTCTAATCTCTCACTGGTCTCTCTCTCTAATCTCTCTGATCTCTCTCTGATTTCTCTCTCTGATCTCTCTCTCTAATCTCTCACTGGTCTCTCTCTCTGATCTCTCTGATCTCTCTCTGATCTCTCTCTGATCTCTCTCCGATCTCTCTCTGATCTCTCTCTCTGATCTCTCTATCTGATCTCTCTCTCTGATTTCTCTCTCTGATCTCTCTCTCTCAGCTCTCTCTCTGATCTCTCTCTCTGATTTCTCTCTCCGATTTCTCTCTCTCAGCTCTCTCTCACGTCTCCTCTCTGATTTCTACTACTGCTTCTACAAGGACAATGAAATCTTTTCAGATATAATGAAGTTTATGTAGATAGAAAAGAACATCTTACCAACAAAGAGAAAACCAATAAACAACAAGAGGAGATCTAGAAGACCAGTCACTTTTCAAGTTGCTGATGTTTCCTTTCCTTGGTTCTCTAGAATTTACTGCAATATTAAAATAGAAAGGAATTCAAATAATAATTACAGCATGCATGAGTAGTAATGATTGGTTTAGAAAATCAATGGTTTGAAGATCTAATAGTTTGAAGATCTAATTTATCAAAATAAATATGAAGCAGGTTCTCTGATCTCTGTCTCTGATCTTTCTCTCTGAGCTCTCTCACTGAACTCTCTCTCTAAACTCTCTCTGAGCTCTCTCTCTAAACTCTCTCTCTGAGCTCTCTCTCTCTCAGCTCTCTCTCTGATCTCTCTCTCTGATTTCTCTCTCTGATCTCTGTGATCAGGAGTTACATTTTAACCTCCCTGACACAAATTAACTATCCCAGGAAAACTCCTCTACCTTTACGAACAAAGTGCATAAACAACTAAAAAACTAAATCACAACACTTGATTGACTCTAAATAAATGTTACACTGTCTAATTATAAAGATTTAAAAAAATTATTGGATTAGATACATACACGACCTTTGATGAGGTACACAGGTGGAGAATCTGGCAGAACGTGTATTCAATATCCATTTGTAGCCACTACAACTCAGAAATCAAATAACTTATCTGAGACAATAGCAGCAGTTATACAACTATATCTTGACAATTCAGTTAACTATTTGTATTTAAACTACTTTATGAAAAAAAATAGTGACATTTTGAAGAAAGTACAGAAACCTCCTTTTGAAAGATAATTTTACCGACACGGCGAGGCAAAAAAAATTTTACATGTCTCTAAGAAGCTTCTGTCTTTCCACTCTGCAATTCTAAAAGACAAATGAGAACTAATATTTACCAACACGATGAAGGATTTTCGCGCGCGACCACTCACGCCACGCGACGATTCCAGAGACCACGGCAATGATTCCAGAGACCACGGAGACGATTCCAGAGACCACGACGACGATTCCAGACACCACGGCGACGATTCCAAAGACCACGGCGACGATTGCGACGATGGCGGTGACAGTGAAGCACGACACAGCGACTACGGCGAATGCACCAGGATTTTTTATGCCGATTCACGCCGGAGACGAAGAAGAGGAGCGTTTGGGGAGTTTTGCGGGAGAAAAAACGCGCGACAAAAAGGCAAAAGCGAAATTTGGGAAAATTAGAACCTAGCTCTTCAACGGCGGTTACGAAATGACCGCCATTAAAAAAAAAAAAAGTATTGCAGGCGGTTTACACATAACCGCCGGCAAAACCTTCTTTAATGGCGGTTTCACCATAACCGCCGGCAAAGGGTCCTCTAATAACAAACTATATTCGAGAAAGCACTTGTACGCTTTTTAAAAAAACGTTTTTTGGTGGCGTTTTAGCTGAAAACCGCCATTAAAAACCGCAATTTAACGACGGTTAAGAGTAAAACCGCCAGCAAAAAACCTAATTAACGGCGGAGTTTCGCTAAACCGCCATTGAAAATGCCTTTTTGGTGGCGGTTTGCCGGAAAACCGCCATTAAATAATGATTTAACGGCGGTTTACGAATAGACCACCTGCAAAAAAGGTTCTTCACCGGCGGGCTTTTGTAAAACCGCCGTTAAATGTATTTTAACGGCGGTTTTCTTCGTTTTCTTCTAGTACTGGGGGTTTATTTCATAACCGCCGGTAACTCCTATATTGGCCGGCGGTTATTTCTGTAAACCCCCGGTAAAAACTTGATTTCTACTAGTGAGAGTACGAGAAGAGTTTTGTTCTTTAGCTTTTCTGGCTTACCAATTCAGATTATTGTCATTTTCGGATCCATTAGCCGATTTGATCGTGGTAAAACTTTAATTGAATGTTTTTTCGCATCTAGTTAGACATTATGAACGGTGTAGATAATTTTTTAGAGGTGTGTTAAAGAATTTATAGCCATTTGAACGGAAACTTTCACAGATAAATTCTGGATTGACAAGTCTCACGTTTCTTAGCAATCAGAGGGTCATCCGTGGTCCGATTGGACAGATATGTTGTGATAAAGTTCACAGCACCTCAATGTATATTCTGCATGATGGAGATTTAATTTTGATGGTCAGATTGTTTGTATTGAGGCTGTAAAGCTGCCCTATTGGGCTCCATGTCTTCCTTTCCCATCGATGCTAGGTGTATTCTCTTCTATCTCTATTTTTTGTTATCTTTTGTTGGAGTTATGGTTGACTCCAATGAATAAAAACCAGTCTCTGTGGTTGTCCTATACAAAGGTGCATTTAATGCAGGGATTGTTCTCACGGGGTCCAATTATGAAGTGTGGTCTCAAATTATGGAGAAGCATATTAGTGAAAAAGAAAAAACTTTTTTTATTCGATGGACAATAAAGACACCTGACTCACATGATGGCTACGAAAAGTGGTATGCTGATAATCCAAAAAGTAAAAAGATGGTTGTTGATATCCATGAAGCCCGAAATTATGAAGCGCGCTTACCTACTACATATGAAATTTGGAATGTCGTAGCAAAGACTTTATATGATGAGAGTGATGAGTTTCTGGTATTCACTTTAAATTGAAAAGCCTCTAATGCTAGACAAAGTGGTAGATCAGTCTCCTAGCTAGTATAATGGAGATTTAATTGAGATCTTTCATGAAATGGACCACCGTGATAAGATTATTATGAATGATCCGGATGATGTTGCATCATACAGAAAATCTGTAAACAGGTAAAGGGTACATATTTTTTTTTTGTTGGCCTTGATGAAACATTCGAACAGGTCCGAGGAGAAATTTTAAGAAAAAATCCAATCCCAAATTTAGATTAGTGTTATGCCTTGATCAGGCGTGAAGCAGTTCGCTAGGAGGCCATATAGGGAAAATTTTTTGATATTTCAATGAAATATTCAAATAAAGCTTATACTCTGCTTGTACAATGCGTAATACAAGCTTAAGTCCAAATCTTACAGGCTTGAGGGGTCAATTCTATCCATCTCAAACCACATCAAATAAGCCTTTAATATCTTCAATTTATCTGTGAGGTTTCTAAATTAAGGTTTGAGGCTCTTCATGGTCACATTTGTAATCCTAGAGTAAGTTTGATTGATCGAGCCGTAGAAGGTTCAACTTAATGAGGTTGCACTCAGCCCACTATTATCTATATTCAATTGATTGAGGCTCTTATTTAAACTATAGAAACAAAATGTTGTAGAACATGTTAAAACCATTGGATGTGTTTGGAAAACAATTTTTACCAAAAGCATGCTAATGATGCTTTAAGTTGTCATTGATTATGGAAAATAAGTCATTATCACTACCATGGCCAGAGCACTTGAGTTTGACACTTTGAAAATATAGCTTAAATGTTGAAATCATCATTTCTCTGTAGTATCTTTGCTTTCTTCGTCAACTGAATTGTTCTCATTTAAATTTGTATTCCAAATGTTTGACTAAATTTTCAACTTTGGTTCTTTGATCTGTTAGACTTTTGGGGAGTACTATCACTTGAAAAAAAAAATGGAAACGAAAACATCCTTAGTACTCTAATTCATAGCTAAGGTTTTTCTTTTGTTAGCTTCACATGTATAGAAAGGTCAACCTTTGTTAAGAATCTTCCCATATTTATGATGATAAAACTTATCTTTAACAAAAAAGATTAGAACACTTCATCGAAATCATTACTTTGATAGAAGTCCGTAGTTCACTTTCCTTATAAAAATAAGCTTAGTGGTGAAAAACCTGTAGTAGTTTAAATCTTTCAAAATTTGAGGCTCTTTTTGTCTTGAATCTGAAGTCTTATTTCTCAGGCACTTCATGTTAAAAAATCTCAAAATAAAATGCAAAATTTTCTGTGTTCTATGCTCTCTCTTATTTTACTGTCCTTTAATATTACTAGGAACACGTTCTTTTTTTGCAGGGTAGCCTCATTGGTGGACAAGTTATAGCTGTTAATCAGCTTTCCCAATGCTAAGGCCAATGGTTGGAGTTCATCAATGAAGTTATATTAATTGCAAAACTTCAACAATGAAATCTTGTCAGACTTCTGGGATATTGTATTGAAGGAAACGAGAAGATTTTGATCTACAAATTCTTTCCCAACAAAAGCCTTGACCACATTATATTCGGTTGGACCTCGTAATCCTAAAGTATTTTTGAGTTCCACATTTGAATTTCTTGCAAGCTGATATAGTGCACATTGGTGTAATTCCACAACAGATGAAGCTCGACAACATATTTTAGATTGGGATACCTACTTTCAAATCATAATGGGGGTGGCAAAGGGACTTCACTATCTTCATGAAGATTCGAGGATGAGAATCATTCACAGAGATCTGAAAACTAGTATACTTAGATGAGAATATGGTTCCAAAAATTTCAGATTTTGGGATGGCAACACTAGTAAAAATCCTCTGTCCGCTGGCGGGTAAAAGGCGCCGGCTGGTAAAAGGCGCCGGCGGGTAAAAGGCGCTGGTGGGTAAAAGGCGCCGGTGGGTAAAAGGCGCCGGAAGGTAAAAGGCGCCAACGTAACAAGAATAACTGTCGGCGGATATTTCGACGACAGGTTGTACAACTTTGTCAGAATGTGTGTCGGCGGACTGCTCTGCCGACGTAGGAACCCGTCGCCCCACAAAACCAACCGTCGCACGAACTAAACAAGTCGGCCGACGCCGGGATCCGTATGTCGATAAGATCATCTGACGACGGACAGAAACGCGTCGGCGGAAAGATATCCTCCAATGCGAAGAGGTGCGTTGGGGGAAAGGTCAGCGGAATCCTTTCCCCTGACGAGTGATAACGCGTTGGTGGAAAGGATTCCCCCGACGCGTGATGCCGTGTTGTTGGAACCGATTTCCCAGACGCATGTGGACGCGTCGACGAAGTTGATTCGGCCAACACGTGCTTATGTGTCAGCATAATTGGTTCCCCCGACGCACTTTGGTGCGTCAGCAAAATTGGAAACGATTCCATCGACGCGTTTCTGTGCGTCGACAGAAGAGATTAAGGTATCCGCCGACATGTACTAGTGCGTCGGTGGAATTTGTTCCCCCAACGCCTCTTGGTTCGTCGGGGAAAGAGAGATTTTGCGTCAGCATTTTGAATTGCCAGACGCATGCCATAATGTGCATCGGGGGAAAGGTTCGGCCAACGGTTTCACCTGTCGAGAGAAGCTTTTTATTGTTAATATCTTTATTATTTTTTTTTTCCTATTTATTCACACCGCATCAAATACATAAACATAATGCACAATTATATAAAGTCTACAATGTAAAGTCTATAACGGAGAAATCATACCACAATGTATTAAGTCTATGATGTAAAGTTTATATACACAATGTAAACCGTGTTCATATAACAATTACAATGTAAAAGAATACATAAACATCTTCAATGACGCGACGGGTCGCTTCCTCCGTGGCTAGATGATCCTACAGAGGGTTAATACATCAACATTAGAGATATACATTTATGCTCATCAATTTAAAATACTTGCCAAGATTGAAAACAATACTTACCTTGTTGTGACTTTGCAAGAAGTAACATTTCTAATCTCTCCATGTGTTGGCTCATGGCGTCTACCTTCTGGGATAATGCCTCCTTATCTTGTCTCTTCCTCTGCAATTGTTCAGTTAGGGCCACTTAACTACGAGAGTTTGAAGAGACACCTCTACGCAGTCGAGCACCTGTTCCAACTCCTCTCTAATAACCACCTTTGTGGCCCCCAAACAATGTATCCAATACGGGTGTCACACCTCTGGGATCCTTGGAGGTAGCGACATTACTTTCGAGGGCTTGTCGACGAACCGCTTCCTGCACAAGAAAATAATAAATTTAAAAAATAATCAAAGAGTACCATTCAACACAGATCATAAAGCACTCGATAACTTACACAGTGTTCAGCTGTTATTTCATCTGGATAAGTCCCATCCTTCCTCTGGTGAGATTTGAGGTATGCCATCAGGAAGGTGTAGCTATCAAGATCGGCCGTACGCAGTAATTAATGTCTATAGTAAGTAATCTAGACTGAAAATGAAAAGTCAGTTTAGTTCTCACTACTAAAACATATAAGTACCTGTTCTTCTAAGAACCGGGGAAGAGACTTCGACCCAAGGGTATGAGTTGTCTTCAACTTCTATCAATTACGACTATTCTACTCATCGATGCACACTCTTAACATTGTCCCAATACTTAACGAGGAGAACCCAGTTCTCTTGGCCCATACCATGTATGGGACAAGTCTTAAGTTGTTATGCAGTCTTCCCATCATATTGCTCTTTCTTATATGCGGCTCTGTTGTCTCTGATGATTTTCAGAAGCACCGTCTTGATTGCCTCCATGGCCACTTGCTCTATGACTGCAACACCCTCCTCATCCACAAAGTTATACTTTTCCTGCAAAAAAAAGATTTAGTTCAAACGTCCCAAGGCCGAAAATAAAACATTAGCAAACAAGACTTACTTTAATAACGTTAAACCAGGTTTGCAGCTCATGGGAGGGATACTCACACCACTGGAGATGTAACAGAAAGTATTGGTCTGCCCGAACAACCGTCCCCATGAGAAAGGACAATGAACCCTGTCATTCTGAAATCATCTGCCCATCTTCGATTGTTATCATCCATGGCTTATCTGGTAGAAACGAAGATGCTTTAACTTTCCGCTTCACGCGCGGTTGTGATGGCTCATCAGCATCTTCTGTATCTGCCCATTCGGGTCTTTGTGTTTCCATATCTTCCATGGGGATCGGGCCTGCCAAATTGCAAATTAGAACGCAATTTATATAACTCACTGCAATAAGACCATTATACTACAAATTTACCTGAAGAGTGGCTCTCAGGGGATTCCTATTCTGGAAAGAACTCTCTAAACTTATGCATACACTCAGCTATAATTTGAAAGAGCTAAAATTAGATGATATAACTACAAAAAAAATCTGTTTTTTGTTAGTACCCATGTCAGGCATCTGTGATGACGATGCTAGTGTAGCCAGAGCCGAAGCTGGTGGAGTCGGAGTCGGAGTCGGAGTCGGGACTGGTGTTGCCCGGGCTGGCCAAGTCGGACTCAGGACTGGTGTTGTTCGGGCTGGCCGAATACACCGAACTTTGACCCTTCCTGGTGATGGTGATGAGGAGTCAATGGGCAGCTTCCTAGGAGGAATATTTACCCTGCAAATTTAAAGAGACAATGATTGTCAACTAGTTTCACAAAATAAATAAAATTACCTGTTACGGTCAACACTACAATAATTGTAATCCATCAAACTTAAGCTATGTTACATTCAAGTCTGCAGGATCAATTCTTAATCCTGGACCCAGGTCAGTGCGTACCCACAAATATCTTCGGCTTGGTTAAACTCTGTCACATCTCCGACCCGTGGGTCTTGTGCCAACGACATGGCCTCATCTTCTTCGGCCCTTACATCAACGTTAACCAGAGGGATGTCGTATGTGTCCCGAGGTCTCCAACGACATACAACACTCCAAGATGGATCAATAGGGTCTTTTGAATAAAATATTTGTTGAGCTTGAGATGGATAGATGAAGGGTTCTTCTTCATATGAGTGCTTTGACGAATTCACTAACGCGTAATCAAGTCCATCACTCACACAACCACTGCCCTTCTTCATATCGAACCATCTGCACTTAAATATGCTAATGGGAGTCCATGGCCCAACGTAGACTTCGAGTACCATTTGCAGAACACTATAAAATATCTCATCTTCTTCCCCCACAGTGGCTATGCCACTATTTTGAGTGGTCCGAATGTCATCTGCTTGTTCTGTCTCAAACTTATAATCATTCCCAAAAACCTTTGTAAGATTTGGTTTCGCAATTGGGGCCACGCGCAAAATATTGTAAACCTTCTATCTCATCGCCCTCCTGTGGTAAATTTATCACCTACACAATTTAAGGATTGAACACCTTAGGTGTCAACATAGATGAGACACTTTAATGGAAGAAACATCAAAATTCTGTTTTGGGTGATAAACTCACACGTGATCTAAACCACTGTACGAAATGGTTATGTTGCTCTGTTTGTATCCAATGATCGGTCCATTGGGGGTGTAGCCTTCTCAAATACTCTCTATGTTCCATACAACCAAATGTGGAAGACATTAATTAAGTAGTGGTATATGGATTGGTTCTGTATAATATTTAATGAAAGGACTAGAATTACTTACAAGAGGTACGGACAAGCCTCCGAAGTGTTGAATAGTAAAAATCGGTGGAGCTGGTACACGTCAACAACGGTGAGCATATGAGGACGAGTTGTCCCTAAAGGTCTTGGTTCATATCTTACCGGTCTAGTAATCTTGGACTCCATCCCCTCAACATAACGTGCACAAAAAGTAGCTACTTCTTCCATCAAATATCCTTTTGCAATGGATCCCTCCAGCCGATTTTTGTTAGGGATATAATTCTTTAGTGTAAGCAAGTGACGTTCAATTGGGTGCATTCATCTGTACTGCACTGGCCCTGCCAATCTGACCTCCGTTGCTAGGTGTATGCCCAGATGAACCATGGCGTCAAAACACGAAGGGGGAAATATTCTCTCTAACTTGCACAAGATGAATGGAATGAGTGCCTCAAGTTTATCCACGTTATCCACACCAATCACTTTGGAACACAACTCCCTAAAATAAGCTGAAAACTCATTCACTACTTTGCACACTGGCATTGTAATTATTTTCCTCAATGCTAATGGGGAGGAGTTGTTGCATGAGAACATGAAAATCATGACTCTTGAGGCCCACCATTTTCCTTGCTTTGACTTATACTTGGTTTGAGACATTTGAACTGAAACCTGACGGGAGCTCACCATGCCAAATATCTTCCTCTCACTTCCATTCTCTAAAAAAGAACCCTTCCTCTAAAGTTTCCATCCTTCTATTTTTTTCATACTTCTCAAAATTTGAAACACAACTAGAAAATCTTAATGCAATAGACAATCGACTTCTTTCATTCAAACATTGAATAAATCACACAAAGCATTTTCATTAGTTGTCTTCAACTACAAGTAATGAGCTATAAATATTTACCTAGAGAGAAATTTGGGAGTAAACCTATAGATAAATATTTACAAAGAGAGAAATCAGAGAGAGAGAGAGAGAAGATAAGAGAGAGAATTAAAAGTTTGAAACAGAATTTGAGAGTAAACCGAGATAGAGAGAGAGAGAGAGAGAGAAGATAAGAGAGAGAATTAAAAGTTTGAAACAGAATTTGAGAGTAAACCGAGAGAGAGAGAGAGAGAGAGAGAGAGAGAGAGAGAGAGAGAGAGAGAGAGAGAGAGAGAGAGAGAGAGAGAGAGAGAGAGAGAGAGAGAAAGATTTAAGTAGAGAAAAATCAGAGAGTCAAAGAAAGAGAGAGAAAAGGAGAGAGAGAGAAAAGGAGAGAGAGAGAAAAGGAGAGAGAGAGAGAGAGAGAGAGAGAGAGAGAGAGAGAGAGAGAGAGAGAGAGAGAGAGAGAGAGAGAGAGAGAGAGAGAGAGAGAGAGAGAGAGAGAGAGATTGAGGGAGAAAGAGCAAAAGATTGGAGAGATAGAGGGAGAGAGATTTAAAGTTTGAAACAGAATTTGAGAGTAAACCGAGAGAGATATATTTAACAATGGAGAAATCAGAGAGAATGAGAAAGAGAGAGAAAACCGAGAGTGAGAGAGAGAGAGGAATTCAAAGAGAGAAGTATAGATAAGAAACAGATTTTGATAGAAAGTCAGAGAGAGTTAGAGAGAAAACTAAGTGAGAGAGAAAGAGAGAAAGAGAGAAATCTGTAAGAGATAGAGATGAAGTCAGAGGTAGAGAAAGATAAAAGAGAAAGAGGGAGGGAGAGAATTAAAGAGTGAAACAGAACTTGAGAGAAAACTGAGACTAGAGAGAAATCAGAGAGAGAGAGAGAGAGAGAGAGAGAGAAGATAAGAGAGAATTAAAAGTTTGAAACAAAATTTGAGAGTAAACTGAGAGAGAGAGAGAGAGAGAGAGAGCCAAAAATTTAAGTCGAGAGAAATCAAACTTGTTGCTTATAATTGCCAAGAATTGTATTGTTATCATTTTCTTAAAACTAGGTCAGCTGCAATCATCTACTCTTATTCGATAAAGAAAATCTCCACAGCTATAATAAATCTCGGAACAAGAACAACAAACACGCTAGAGAAGATGCCGATGAGCAACCATACGCCCAATTCGGATTGACGTACCCACAGGAGAAAATAAATTCAGGCAGATCAAGTAGAGGACGAATAAAGAAAAATAATGCAGGAAGATATGTGAGGCTTCTAATTTCATTAATTCCAGAAACTAAAGAAAAATAATGCAAGAAGATATGTGAGGCTGCTAATTTCATTAATTCCTGAAACTAAAGAAAAATAATTACCAAATTTCTACCAATGTATACGTGCTGCAAGTTACTAAAATTTAGTCAACCAATACATACAACAAGGGATTAATCAGCAGCAAGGAATAAGAATAGCCACCTCCTCCTTAGCCCACAACAACACCATAAAACAAATAATTCATAGAGTGAAGAAGAAACAAAACCTGGCCTTTTTATATTCTGCAGCAATGAGTAAGATTAGCCACCTCCTGCTTAGTCGACAACCGTATTCAGAGAGAGCAGAACTTTGCCTTTTTAATCAGGGAATAAAAGCTGATTGCAGCCGGAGTAATGCTGCTATGCGATGTGGAAGAGAGCAATTCTGCATCATGTTAGGGGAATACCAGTAGCAAACGAATTGCTGCTACTTTCTTCTTAACGAATCACAAAGCAAAATACACTTCCGAACCACACAGTTTCAGCACTATCGATTGAACACAAATTAGAGAGAGGGAAATAAAAAACGAAGTCTTTAGAGCTAAAACCCTTACCTTGAAGTTTTGGGATGCTGTCCAGTGAACTCGCGCGACTTGCCTGCGCCTGAATCTTTTGTCGATTAGGATAAGGAAACAGATTTGGAGATGAAACGAGGTTAGGGTGGAGAAGGAAAGAGGTGAAGCCTGCGGAGGTGAAAAGCGGTTTCACGCGGAGGAGAAAACATCACAGGGGAACGTCGGAAGCCTTTCGCGCGCTAGAACTCTTTGACGAATGCGTCAGAGGAATTTCCAGGGCGGGAGAGGGAAAGAAGATGGTGCACGCCCATTACGCACGTTACGCACACTCGCGTTATGCGCGTAACGGAGCGCGGGAACTTAGGTCCCGATTCAAATCGGGACCTTATAATTTCAAATGGGCCATTATGGCCCATACGAATCTGATCGAAATCCGCCGACGAGTCATAAAAGACCGTCGACGGAGTACACATTTCTAATAGTGCAAGGATAATTGGAGGTAATCAAGCTCAAGCAAGCACAGATAGGGTGGTTGGTACATAGTAAGTAGTGTCCTTCCTTTTTTAGGTTTATATGTTTGTTATTTGTGTGCTTTCACTTGGGACATAGTAAGCATTAACTCTTTACTTCTTATTTATTTATTTATTTATTGGATGGTGGCTATATTGCACCTGAATATGCTTCTCGTGGATTATTCTCAACAAAGTCAGACATATTCAGGTTTGGAGTTGTCTTAATAGAGATTATTACAGGAAAGAAAAATGCAGGGTTTTACTATTCACATACATGTTTGACCCTTCTTGGATATGTATATTTTACATCTTAATGGTTTTATCCACTTGGAAAGCTCTTACGGCAGTTCCATTAATTAAGTTACTAGCTTTTGACCTTTATTGCTTAACCCAGTCCTGGCGCTCCTGGAAGGATGGCAAAGGTCTTGATTTGAAGGATCCATTTCTAAAGGGGAATTGCTGCATAAATCAAGTTCTTAGATGCATCCATGTTGCGCTTTTGTGTGGGCTAAATGATGTAAAATATCGGCCATCTATGGTTTCTGTCGTAGCCATGCTCTCTAGTGAATCTGAAAGTATACCTACTAGCTATGGTACTTTTTGGTCGTTCGAGGAGTATTTGGGCCATTAAGCATCAGTTGGATTTACATCAGAAACAAAGAGAATTTGAAGGCGACTACTCTGGGCAGATTGGTTGCTAGTGGAATTCATGTGGGTGGGCTTCTTTCCTCAATGGCTCCAATAGCCTTTTTCAGCTCGGAGATGAAGCCTGTACCACTAGCTAGCCGCTCATATGTTATTTCTGTCAGCCATTATTTATGCTGCACTTATTTGTTAGCGGGTCCCTGGAGATCCTTTTGTTCTCTTGTAAGCTGTAAATAACGTCTGCTGTATCTTAAATATATTGTTTTTCTTCTCAATCATTATGAGCTGTGATCTTTTTGCTTTTCTGAATCAGTTCCAACTTCCAATTTGAAGTTAAAATCAGATGTTGCAGAGGTTTTTTTGACCAAATACATCGTAGTTGGGGCTCACAGCCTGATTACATTCAGCATTTTGAAATAAAATAATGGACAAGAGTATAGGGTGGGAATTCATAATAATGCGTGTTTCTCGGAATCACCTGAAGGTGTGCTGCAGTGCGCATAGCATTACTCTGTAATATTTGGTGAATACGGCTAGCTTAAGCCTTTTGCACGTTTGACATCCCATGTTTCACCAATTTTGCAACCCACGATATATTCAGTGAAATTAAAGAAAAGCATATTGAGTTGGAAACGTAACTCTGGTTCTTGTTTTGGTGTTTAAGACCGGGTTCTAGTCAATAGCGACCTACCTCTTTGGCCATTTCTGTATGAAAATGAAACTGGTGGTGGAGATTCAGCTGGAGTTGTCACTGCTTTTTTTCTTTCTTTTTTTTTTTTTTTTTTTGATCTACACTGCTTTCTATTTAAGCCCGTCATATACTTCACATATTCTCTCTCTTTTCTCCTCTCCCCGTCCATTATTGCATCCATCTTTATCATTAAAGCAGCCCCAAGTCTATAAAGTATAAAAGTACTTCCTTTTCTTTTGCGGCTGTGTATGAATCATTATTCTTTTCAAAAGGTATATGAAGACATGCCTCGCGAAAGGGGAAGTCCAGATACTTCATTATAATCGTTTTTCACTTGTTCCAGATCATTCCATCATTCTCTTTACATCCTGAACAAACCCAGTTAAATGTGGATTGCCTGAGCATGAAATTTGTCGGAAATAGATGCGTTCAGCACTTTTACTGTTTTCTTCTCTCCCCAGCTTTCAACACAGACTTGGAACGGTGACGAGATTGATTTGGGGATTGTTGGGCAAAAGGACAAAAGAACCCTATAGTCTCCATCCTCCCTAGTGGGAATGGAGACAGAACAGAGGACTTAGGAGCATGTGGATGTATATTAATGGTTTGTTTGTTGGAGATTTGCAAAGTGTTGAGTAGCTTGGGGTTAGTTTAACCAACTCCTAGTAAAGAATCTATGTAATTCATTCACAATTTTGAAAATCACCTCACTGATTATATTACAATTTTATGGTTTTATTAAAATCTGAACACTTACGAATGCCAGCCGAGTCAACACCCTCTTGCAACATTTCAGCAGTCCTTGCTGTATATGACGGAAACACTACAGCTTAAATAAATTGACATTAGAAGACAAATAAAGAAACCACACTATAGTGGAGTGTGAAAGAGTGCCCCCCGCATGACTCCCAGTGCACAGGATGAAACAATTAATGTGAGATTTCAAAACATCGTGTCCCTGCCTCACATTTTCCTTCAAGTGGTATTAAACTTCATGCATAATAAAATGAAATATCCAAGTGTAACTATCATAAGAATAGTTCCTTGAATTACACCATATCAGGAGTAAATATAGAAAATAAAAGTGAAGTAATAAGCATAATATTTGCATACGCATCATTTTGAGAAATGAGAGAGAATTAGAAGGTCTTGATATCATCAATCAGAAATTGTTTACAAGTAATAAGTGTGCTTCCATTCCACTACATTGGGTGTCTACCTCTGCTCACTCGTAAGGCCTTAAATGAATTTATTGGGTCTCTTAGGGCAACATTTATTGAATTCATTATCATAGAATTAGCCTGTAGGAGAACTACAACACCCTGATACTAAGGTTCATCACTTGTGCAGATAAGAATAATGTATCTTCCAAATACTTGTTTTTTATTTTCAGTAGCTACTTATTACTTATAAGAGGCATCTCTCTCTTAGCGGTAGAGTTAATTCTTCACAGATGATATCAAATGCAAAAATTGGCACTTTAATGGAATTTTGACTTAATTTTTCTTGTCCAATGCAGGGGCCAGTGCAAAATGCTATGAGAAGGATAAGAGAATAAATCCCAAGTATAACTGAGCTAAAACAACGAAAAACCCACCAAAAGAAGAAGTATCAAGAAAGTGGCAGCATTTGGCTCCGTAGGTTGTGGGCGCCATTTGGCTCCATAGGATGTGTGGATGCCATGGTGTGGGATTCATGTCTAGAAATTCTAAGGAAATGCTGCTACAGTGCGCACTCCAGTGTCATGGCATCATATTCTGATAATTGGCGCCTTGCGACAGCCCAGACACTACAATGTTCCTGAAACAAAAAGCAACTCAGAACCGTAGTGAGCATACGGCGCTGTAGCGGGTACTCGCCCTCAAGTTGGTGCATAGATGTCACACATGTCCAACTTGGCTTAATATTTTGATAAAAACCGACCTGATATAGTTTATGTGAGGATATTATGTTGTTGTTTTCTCATTTGGATGTAATCCATCTTTTTTTATGTAGTATTCCACCATGGTGAAGCCCTCATTTGCCAATTGTTGTTTTGAAATATTTGACAAGTGAAGTTACATACTTTATATACATCAAATTGTTGAATGGAAAAAGTTAGTACATTAAAATACTTGTCCACGTAGTAAAGAGCTAGAGGTTTGGTCCCAAGGGTGTGGGTACGTGGTCTTGAGCTTCTTTTAATTCACCTTATTCTATTTGGGCATTCCCTTCACAAAGCAAAGAATACCGTTAAGGAACATACTTGAATATAGTAAAACGAGACTACAATAATATGAAGAAATAATTGATAAGTTGAAGCTGTAAAACAAATTACGCATAAAGAGTTGCAACATGGTAGTGTTTCAACCTTTTCTTCACAATGACAACTAGTTTAAATAAGAAAAACAAACTACTGGAGGTTCCACTTGAAGTTTCATACTAAAAAGATTAAAAAAATAAAGAATCTTAAAAGATGGTCTGCTAATGATCATATAGAGAACTAGTAAAAGATATCTTAAAAGGTCTAGCAATTCCACCGTAAGACGTTCCAATCAGAGTTTCCACCAGTGCTCATACAAAGAATCAAGTGTTTATGCAACTGTAAGAGGTGTAGCTTCAAGAGATATTCCATACAAAGTATACAAAGTATACTACTGCAATCAATTGGTGTATCTGAGCCAACCAAAGGCAACACTGGGCAAGCAGTATCCAAAATTTGTGTTGCAGGCAAAAAATGAAAGAAAACTTAACACCAGCTATAAGTTTGGAACAATATGGCTAAAGTAACCTCAGTTTTCTTACCCAAATCTTTCAAATGGTTGTCCCAAGTAACTGATTTGAGAATTTCAGCATCCCATTGCAAAAAGCAAGTGAATTAGCAAAGAAAAAAAGAAAGCTTGTAAGGGAGCTGAGACACTCAGGTCATTGAAGATAGTAAGAAACTACTGAAAATGTCACTCTAGTAAGACCAAAAGCTTCTGAATATGTCAATCATGCAAGAGAAAGATTAAAATTCAAATCGATGAAATGCAAAGTACCTTGTCGGTCCTGCAAGAGAGAAATCTAACCTTTACCAGATTTAGTAATTATAGAAACAACAAGAACCACCTAATCATCAGATTGAAAAATATAAGTGAATACAATAGAAAAAAATCCATTACCGATTCTAAGGGAAATTGTCAACACACAAAGCCATATTAGTCATGCTCCTTCTAACCAAAACACTCAATTGACTACAGCTATTTGACAATGCAAAACCCATTATGGAGATAAATCAAACTCTCAAAAGTGATGAAATGTTCATGAATTTGTTTAATAAAGGAAAGAAAGAAATAAGCTAAAAGGGGGAAATGTCGGTCCAGAGAAAAATATTGGGGGAACAATACATGCAGTTCAAACCGCCGGTATTAATATATAGAAAAATGATTTTAGTACTGAAATTTTGTTGTGTTTTTACATCTTGATGCTTATTGACAGCCTATTTGGTAGTCTAGATATGGTCTAGGATTTAAGCTTACCTAAATAATAGGTAGATAGCTCTTACTTTTTCTCTTATTTGGACTGCCAACCAAGACATGTACATACTGTAAACCTTTAGTAAAATTTGGCAATACGATTATCACCACTCTAATATATAGAGAGTAATGATTTGGGCACAGCAGTTGTGTTCGAGTCGGGCACAACTGCTCTTACATAAACATAAAATAATATATTTCATAAAATCCAAAAAATATATTATTTTATTTCATGTAAGAGCAACTGTCCCGAGTCGGGCGCACTCTTGTTGTGCATGAATCATTATTCATATATATAAGTAGGCGGTTTTAAACTTAGAGTAATAATAGACGCACACAAGTGTGTGTATCACAATGAATAAATTAATATTTGTTTCACATCTAAAGTAGATTATATTTTTCAGAATAATATTGTGCACGGCTGTCATGCGCAATAAATGTGCATGGCTCCTCACAGGTATTATTTTAATGCAAAAATCAAGAACATTAAAATAATACTCTATGAGGGGTTGTGCGCAATAAATGCACATGGCCAATGTGAACATAGCATTACTTCTTTCTTTGAGTAATGCTACGCGCACTGAAGGAGTGTGCATAAATTGCACACTGCTTACGTGGATAGCTTACGTGGCCATCCACGTCAGCAGCTGAGTCGACAACTAAAAAACAGGGGTTCTAGTTCGACCCCGTTTTTCTTCTTTCTCTCTCTCGCTTCCACGGGAGGCCGAGGCAAGGCCGCGGGAGGCCGAGGAGAGGCCGCGGGAGGCCGAGGAGAGGCCGCGGGAGGCCGAGGAGAGGCCGCGGGAGGCCGAGGAGAGGCCGCGGGAGGCCGAGGAGAGGCCGGGAGGCCGAGGAGAGGCCATGGGAGGCCGGAGAGGCCGAGGAGGCCGAGGGAGGCCAGGAGGCCGCGGGAGGCCGAGGAGAGGAGCAGGAGGCCGAGGAGAGGCATGGAGGCCGAGGAGAGGCCGCGGGAGGCGAGGAGAGAGGCGAGGCCGAGGAGGCCGAGGAGGCCGCCGGGAGGCCGAGGAGGCCGCCGGAGGCCGAGGAGAGGCCGCCGGAGGCCGAGGAGAGGCCGCCGGAGGCCGAGGAGAGGCCGCGGGAGGCCGAGGCGAGGTCGCGGGAGGCCGAGGCGAGGTCGCGGGAGGCCGAGGCGAGGCCACGGGAGATACCTCCAGTATGGGACACATCCAAGACGTCATTTAATTAAGACCCATCTGTTGCATTTCCCCTCCCACAAGCTCGTTTCCCATTTCCCGTCTCCCAAATCTGGAATCCTAGCTTCCAACAAAAAAGCTCGAAAAATTAACTACAATGAATGGATACTTAATGGAGAAAGCAGAGTAGGGCAACCGAACAAAAGAGATGAGAGCGTTGGTCCGTCGGAGACGATGGATAGACCTGGAAAAAGGGGGACTGAAATAGGAGGACGCAGTCCCGGGAACGAGGACTCTAGACTCCAGAGTCCGGAGTCCATACCAGGAATCCGGGGCTCCAAGTTTTCAATTAACTCGACGCGGTTCGGCGCAAAAGCCGTGGCTTTTTTGTTCCAAAATGTGGGTCCCTTCGTGTCGTCTTTCTCTCTCTCGCTTCCACGGGATGCCGAGGTGAGGCCGCGGGATGCCGAGGCCGAGGCCGCCGCAGGAGGCTGAGGTGAGGGCGGGGCCGAGGCCGGCGCGGGAGGCTGAGGTGAGGGCGAGGGTGAGGCCGCCGTGGGAGGCTGAGGTGAGGGCGAGGGCGAGGCCACCGCGAGAGGCAGAGGCGAGGCCGAGGCCGCAGCGGGAGGCTGAGGCCGCCGCCGCGAGCGAGAGAGAGAGAGAGAGAGAGAGAGAGAGAGAGAGAGAGAGAGAGAGAGAGAGAGAGAGAGAGAGAGAGAGAGAGAGAGAGAGAGAGAGAGAGAGAGAGAGAGAGAGAGAGAGAGAGAGAGAGAGAGAGAGAGAGAGAGAGAGAGAGAGAGAGAGAGAGAGAGAGAGAAAACGGGGTTGAACCAAACCCTTTTTTTAGTTGTCGACTTAGCTGCTTACGTAGACGGCCACGTAAGCAGTGTGCAATTTATGTGCACTCCTGCAGTGCGCATATCATTACTCTTACTCTTTTATTCGTTGAAAGTGGTGTGTACATGGCTTGTGCACACACCTATGAACGCCTAGCATTTTTCAAAGAGTAATGCTAGACGCACGCAACGGGCGCACCTAGCGGACGTACATGCTGGCGTGGATGCCATCGGCATCCACTTCAACGATAAAGGGACACGTAAAAAGCACGGCTCGGGATAATAGGAAACAAATAAAGTCTCTTCGACCCGGACCCCGACCCTAACGGATGGAGAATCTTTCGATTGCCAGAGACCTAATGGGATACAAAGGGAGACCCCGTGGACGGAGAAGAGCTCGGGAAGCCGGAGACCCAGTGCGAAACGACACCAGAGACCCAGCTCGACACGACGCCGGAGACCCAACTCCTCCCAAATCCAAAACGAAGCACGGATTTTCCCGCGCGAAACTCTTCCGTTCTTCCCTCCTCAGGAGAAGGCTACAAGGAGCTCCAAAAAAATCATTCTACGGTTTATTGAAGCTCTTCCGCGGTTCCCTGTGGATTATTCGAGGTAATTTTTACCATTTTCTTGTTCTTCGCCGTCTTGCTCTCCTGAATCAATTCCACAGTCTTTTTTTTTTGGGTAAGCTTATGGTTTCGTCCTGCTCTCCTAAGTCTTTACTGCAGCTTTTTAAGTAAAAAATGTCTAATTCGGAAATCTGCTGTTGAATTTGTGGAAGCTTCTGAGTTACAGTCCTTTAAGAAATTAAGCTAGCTCAAAATGCAGGAGAATACCTGATGTAGCACGTGATTTTAGAGTTTATGTTAGGCGCAGTAATAGGACTCAAAAGTCCTAATTAGCTGCTGAATTATATTAATTTAATATTTTATTGGTTAGTATGGTTGTTGGGATATTAGTTTATTAAGGTTTGAATTCTATTAAGCCTATAAATAGGCTATGTATGAAGAACAGAGTTAGATTTGGAATGATTATCAAGCTTTTGCCTAAATTATCTCTCTATTGCTTCCCTATTTTCTTCTCTCCTCCCTTTTCCCCTCTACTCTTCTTTCCCTCATTTCCCGTCCGGCATCAATTGGTATCAGAGGAAGGAAATTTCCTCTGACCTATACCAAGTTCACCAAAAAAAAAAAAACAGAAAAGAAAAACGAAAAGAAGGAGAAATCGAAAGTTCGGACTCGCCGTGGAAGCCGTCGCCGCGGTCCTCGTCGTCGCAAGCCGCGCCGTCGAGAGCCTTCGCCGTCGCAAGCCTCGCAGTCGCGAGCCTTTGCCGTCGCAAGCCCTCTCCCGTTGTCGCGAGTCCTCGCCCGCCGTCGCCGTCGCCGTCACCCGCAGCGGCATCTCTCGCCATCGCGACCTTCGTTGTCGAAGACCTCGCCGTCGAAACCCTCGCCGTAGCCCTCCATCACCGCCTCCGCCTCCGCCCTTCTCCTTCTCCTCTCATTCTTCTTCTCCTTCTCCTTCTCCTTCCTCCAGCCCCGTCGATTAATCCAGCCCTAAGTTAAATTTATTTCCGGTTCGGTTTCGAGTCGACTCAGTCCGATTCAACTCAGAATGATTCAACTCAACCCGGTTTGGTCCGATTCAACTCAACCCGGTTTGGTCTGATTCAACTCAACCCGGTTTGGTCCGATTCAACTCAACCCAGTCCAATACACTCACAAACTCAGCAAATTGACTCGGTGAATCGGTAAGCTGTATTTTTGCCTCTTGATTATAAACTGATAGTTTTATTAGGAGGTTTCATTTTACGTAGTTGGATCTGCTCCTATTTTTTTTAATTCAATTTTGCACAAAAAAAAAAAAAAAAAAAAAACTACTGAACCAAACCCGTACATTTTGGCCTTACATTCTTCAAAGTACTTTGTTCAAGAAATATCTGCTAAAGTGATATATTGTCCATTAAATTATTTAGGAAATATTACATCAAAAGACTCATGAGTCTAAGGAAATTGGGTCTTAAGCGAGACCGTTTTGTGTGTCCTCAATTACACGGGAATTTTTCTTAATTTAATTTCTTGGTACAATTGTTCACATCGGTGGACAAAAGATTTGATTTCCAACTCATTGTGAATTTCTTTTTCTTACTTTATGTATTAGCATAAATTTTATTTTTTCTTACTCAATTATTTTAGTTCTCTCAGCATTTTGTTATAACTGTCCTTTTCTTTTCATCATGACCGTGAGAGACCTTGAAGCCAAATTCACTATCTTTGAGGACAAACACCATAACCTTGAGAAAAGAGTGAACACCGGTGAGGGCCAACATGCGAACCTCAAAACAGGCTTTGACCAACTCACTCAAAGCAGTTGAACAATTGACCAAATCGGTTAACCGCATTCATGATGACTATGTGACCAGTCAAAGAAATCAGGAAAAACAACCTTTGAGGGAACCTAGTTGGGAACCGCTTAGGGGTCAAAGCTCTATCGTGTCACCATCCTACAAGAATGACAAAATACACACTGCCAGTATCTTGCCACCACCAACACCTAATCCTTTGCCCAAACGCCAACCTATTGTTGAGGAGGACGTCTTCTCCGATGAAGAATATTCACAACCGTCCTTACCTACCCGACGAGGCTATAGAGTTACAGGTGGACATCGTAACCACTTGGATCGACCTAGGTATCCTCATGATGACATGGGTGACATGTCTAGGAGGGTTAAGGTAGATGCCCCTGAGTTTGATGGAAAATTAGATCCAAGCGCATTTCTCGATTGGTTATACAACATGAATGATTATTTTGAGTGGTACCAAATGAACGATGCTCAACGCATTCGTTTCACAAAAATGAAATTGGTAGGGTCTGCCAAGCGCTATTGGCAAACTGTTCAGCGACACACTGAAAGATTGGGACTTCCACCCATTTCTACTTGGGCTGAGATGACAACTAAGTTGAAAGAAAAATATCTCCCTCCTTACTACAAGGACCAGTTGTTCAACCAGTTGTTAAACCACAGGCAAGGATTGTCTAGTGTAGACAATTATATTACCAAATTTGAGGAATTGTTATTAAGGAGTGACATCAATGAAGATCCGAGGTTCACTGTGTCTAGGTTTGTTAATGGATTACGAGCAGATATCAAACGAGAGGTTACTATCCATGCTCCTGACTCTTTAGAGGAGGCATATCATAAAGCCCTCGAGTTTGAAAAATACCTTCAACACCCTTCCCAAAGGCGTGCTTTTATCTCGTCCCCTGATCTTCGTCAAAGTCAGATGACTTCATCGCCTAGGTTGAACCCTCGACCACCACCCACCTTACCACGGGCACCCACAATTCCCCTCTCAGCAAATTTTCCTAGTGAGAGCAAAATTCTTCACAATCCATACTCTGCTTCTCGGAATAGCATAGAGTGTCATTATTGTCATACAAAAGGTCACATCGCTTCCCGTTGTCCAAATCGCACGTTAGCAATGGAACGTGTTGATGAAACCTCACTTGAGCACGATTCTGAGATTGTTGCTATTACTCCTATTGAGGACAACGACTCTGCAAATGACTTAATTGATGATGATCTCCCTACAGACACACATCAACTTTCTGCTATTATGAGATGCATCTTGACTACTCCAGCTCCAACTGACACTTGGAAGCGTACCAGCATATTTCACACTGTGGTTCCTCTGAAAAACAAAACCTGTAAAATTGTTATTGATGGGGGTAGTACCATGAATGTAATTTCTAGGGCAGCTCTCACTCGATTCAATCTTCATACAGAACCCCATCCATATCCTTTTCGAGTTGCCTGGGTAGATAAGACTTCTCTTCCGATCCGCAGGCGTTGTTTAGTACCTCTTCAGATTGGGCCATATTCAGAGGATTTATACTGTGATGTTTTACCTATGGATGTTGCTCACATTTTGCTAGGTCGACCTTGGCTGTATGATCATGATGTTCGGCATTTCGGAAGAGATAACACCTACTCATTTATGCATGGGACTAAAACTGTCCTACTCCATCCAGCCAAACCTACTCCTGCACCACAAACTGTTTCCCCTGTTCCGACCCCTGTCCCTGCTAACCGCCTCCAAATATTGTCTCATAAGCAATTTGTGCAAGCAGGCACTGAATCTGGCCTCATTTTTGCACTAGTCAACAAAGATAGTTTTCGCTTCCCTATAGATGCTCCCAGCCACAATAGTGTTCACCCACTATTGACAGAGTTTCAGGATGTCATGCCAGCAGAACTACCAAATCAATTACCCCCTATGAGAGACATCCAACATGCCATTGACCTCATCCCAGGCGCCCAATTGCCTAACCTTCCACATTATAGGATGAACCCCACCGAGCGAGCTGAATTGAATAAACAAATAGAGGGTCTGTTACAGAAAGGCTTTATTCGTCATAGCCTTAGTCCTTGTGCAGTTCCTGTGCTGTTAACCCCTAAAAAAGATGGCTCATGGAGAATGTGTGTGGATAGTAGAACTATCAACAAAATCACAGTCAAATATCGATTTCCTATCCCACGGTTAGATGATATGCTCGATGATCTTGCCGGTGCTAAAGTGTTCTCAAAGATAGATCTACAGAGCGGATACCACCAAATTAGAATTCGCTCAGGTGATGAATGGAAAACTGCCTTTAAAACTCAGGGACGGGTTGTATGAATGGGTGGTAATGCCTTTTGGTATGTCTAATACCCCAAGCACCTTTATGCAGTCATGACCCACATTTTTCGCCTTTTATTGGCAAATTCTTAGTGGTCTACTTTGATGACATCTTGATTTATAGCAAATCTGAAGGGCAACATATAGACCATCTTCGCCAAATCCTAACTACTCTAAGAGCCACAAAATTATTTGCCAACCTCAAGAAATGTGCCTTTTTGCAACAACAGGTCCTCTTTCTCGGCTATATTGTCTCGTCTCAAGGAATTGCTGTTGACCCTGAGAAAATTAAGGCTATTCAGGAGTGGCCTGAACCAACTACTTTGACAGAAGCTCGTAGCTTTCATGGGTTAGCATCCTTTTATAGACGATTTATTAGAGGGTTTAGCTCTATCACTGCACCCATCACTGAGTGCCTGAAAAAAGGAGACTTCAAGTGGATAACTACTGCCCATAAGGCTTTCTTTGACATTAAAAACAAACTCACCACCGCACCTTTGTTATGCCACCCAGATTTATCCAAAGTCTTTGAGGTTGCTTGTGATGCGTCGGGAATGGGAATAGGAGGCGTTCTCAGTCAGGAAGGTCACCCGATAGCATACTTTAGTGAGAAACTTAATGAGGCCAAACAAAACTACTCCACTTATGATAAAGAATTTTATGCGATGGTTCAATCTCTTAACATCCTTGGCGCTACTATCTATTGCACAAGGAATTTGTACTTTACTCAGACCATCAGGCCCTACGCTACTTGAACTCCCTGCGCCATTTAAGTAGTAGACATGCAAAGTGGGTAGAGTTTCTTCAAGATTTTACCTTTGTCCTTAAGCATTGTGCGGGCCAGGACAATAAAGTTGCTGATGCTCTTAGCCGGATGTCCCTTGTTATGCATTCCATGACCACTCATGTCACAGGATTCGAGCGTATCTGTAATGAATACCCCAGTTGTCCTGATTTTGGTATAATTTACAATGATACCAGAGACGGACCCTCACGTCAGCATGTGGGATATCAACTTCGTGATGGTTACCTCTTCAAAGGCACTCAATTTTTGATATGGGAATTACATGCAGGGGGCCTAGCTGGACACTTTGGTCGAGATAAGACCGTTGCCTTGGTTGAGGATCGTTTTTATTGGCCTTCTCTTAAAAAGGATGTCGCTCGAATTGTCTCTCAATGTCGTACCTGTCAACTAAGCAAAACCCGAAAACAGAACACTGGTTTATACACTCCTCTCCCTCTTCCACATTCCCCCTGGAGTGACCTTAGCATGGATTTCGTCTTAGGCCTCCCAAAGACAGTTACAAAGCATGATGCAATTTTTGTAGTGGTTGATCGTTTCTCCAAGATGGCTCACTTCATTCCCTGTTCACGGACCACAGATGCATCCCATATCTCTAAATTGTTCTTTAAGGAGATTGTGCGCTTACATGGCCTACCTTCCACCATAGTGTCTGACCGTGATGTTAAATTTGTCAGTTACTTTTGGAAGACACTTTGGAAGTTATTTGGTACTACTTTGAAGTTTTCTTCTGCTTTTCACCCACAAACTGATGGTCAAACAGAGGTGGTTAACCGTAGTTTGGGAGATTTACTTCGTTGTTTGGTTGGGGACAAGCCGAGGACGGGATGTCATTTTACCCATTGCAGAATTTGCTTATAATAACTCCGTCAATCGCACCACAGGTAAAAGCCCATTTGAAATTGTCTACGGCCTATCACCCAAACAACCTCTTGACCTTATTCCATTACCCCCTACCTCTCGACCTTCAGAGTCTGCCCACACTTTTGCTGAACACATCCATAATCTACATGCTGAGATAAAACGAAAAATTACTTTGAGTAATGAAAATTATAAACTTTCTGCTAATGCACATCGTAGGTTTAAGGAATTTCAAATTGGTGAGTATGTTATGGCTCGTCTTAACCCTGCACATTTTCCACCCAATGCCGTAAAAAAGCTTCATGCCCGTTCCATTGGTCCCTTTGCAGTTCTTCGTCGACTCGGATCCAATGCATACGTACTAGACTTACCTCCTGATTTATCTAGCAGTCCTATATTCAATGTGGCAGATTTATTTGCTTACCGAGGCACATTTGAGCCTCCCGTGTTACCTTCTTCTATGGTTGCAGGTCCCTCTTCAGTTTTGACTCCCCGATTACCGACACAATCCAGTGCTCCGCGCGATGTAATTGTGGATGTTCTTGATGATAAATATATTACTTCTTTGAATGGAGGCACTCGCCAATTCCTTGTGCGTTGAAAAGAACGTCCTTCCTCTGATGATACTTGGATTACTGAAGACGAACTGCGTCAGCTCGCCCCTACTTTGCCGGAGTCGTATTTACAGTTTAACTCACCGGAGTTGAGTTCTTTTCCACTGGGGGAGAATGATGTAGCACGTGATTTTAGAGTTTATGTTAAGCGCAGTAATAGGACTCAAAAGTCCTAATTAGCTGCTGAATTAAATTAATTTAGTATTTTATTGGTTAGTATGGTTGTTGGGATGGTTGTTGGGATATTAGTTTATTAAGGTTTGAATTCTATTAAGCCTATAAATAGGCTATGTATGAAGAACAGAGTTAGATTTGGAATGATTATCAAGCATTTGCCTAAATTATCTCTCTATTGCTTCCCTATTTTCTTCTCTCCTCCCTTTTCCCCTCTACTCTTCTTTCCCTCATTTCCCGTCCGGCATCAATACCATATGGTTGTAGGCCTCTTAGCTCAAAGCACTCAATTGCTAATAAGGTTTAGAATATTGTTGCATCTTATGAAGTACTGATTAATGTCTGCAATAATGCTGAAAAAGCTCAAGCTTAATGCTCCTCTCTCAAATTCTATATCAGGTTATGAAGATGGAAAGGCCATTGGGGGACTGAGGCTGAAGGCTACTCTTGTTAGGGCTAGAAGAATAACTGACGAGTACTCTGAATTGCTTCAATAAATATTTCCACAAAAAGTCCAAGTATGGGTTTGATAGTTCTGTTGTTAATTGTTTATTTTTGGTGTGCCTGGTTAAGTTTTGAACATTTAGGCTGAAGTTTTAATGTTGCAAATTTTCTAATTTAGAGAACTTGCTGTGGCCTTTCAGAAGCTAGGAAGAGCCCTTGGAATTCCTGAGAGTAGCATACACACATACCCTGAAGCAGAAATTCGTGCAAGGTATGGAGATTTAAGTCCCATTAGCAAGTAGTGTGTTTCTTTTGGCTTTCTTGTGCCGGCTAGATTTTACTTAAATTTAGATGGAATGGCTACTGGTCCAAGGTTTTGTATGCATCTTCAGGTACATCAAATTGCTTGGAAGTATTTACATGTATCTGACTGTTGCTTTTAAATGTTTTATGAAGTGTAGTTTTTCAGGTCTCAAAACTCTGCTCACTTCTTTTAAAGTCAGTACGGGATATGCTGGGTTCTGAAGGTTGGGATGTTCTTGTCCTTGGAACTGTGCAAGGAACCGTTTTATTGGTATCTAAAATTATTCCATTTCTGACTCCTATGGTTTCTGCTTGTAAATGAATAAAATCATTTTAACTTCTGTGAATGGATTTGGATCTTCTGATAATTGAGTTTTTGTGAATGCTATCCATCGTGGTGTAATTTAGCACATGAATGAAAGTCATAATCCAGCTTATTATCGTTCATTTCGGTTTTTGTAACCTCTGTAAATATAATCTGTCTATTGTCGGTATTGATGCGTTAATTTTCAGATTACTTTGAAAATCTTTTTACGCCCATAGCTCCAAATGTTGACTGTCATCTATGTAGCTACTCTTGCAAGTCTAAATTTTTTATCCATTTGCATGTCAATTTGTAAATGAATTATTTGGAGAGGAAAGTCCTCAGTGCTATATAGTTGAATGTAGTTGGCTGTCTCGTCCAGTGTATGGTTAGAATAAAAAGACCCTCAAAGCCACTTGGACTTGACCTTTATGCAAAGACTCTCTGGCTAGTCTTATTTCCTAGAATCGAGGAAGTCACCACAAGCTATAAAAGGACCATAATGGTATTAAAAATCTTTAAAAACTGCATAATGTGTTATTTGTGTTATTGTATAATCCCTTGCATTATCAAAGTCCTGGCATATGAAGATGTTTCTTCATCTGAGATCCACCTATGTAAGTTATTAAAGGCGTTAGGGCCCAATGCATCTATTGTTTTTTGCCAGTATTGAGAAATGAAAAGCATTTGAGAATGGGAGTGTAGGAATTAGAAGAAGAAAAGACTATTGAGTCTTGATATAATGGAAATGAGGAATTACAGGACTTTATATCATTTTCTCCTGTTTTTCTCTCGTTCTTTTAGTTATTTAGATCTTAATATGTTATTACCTTTGCCTCCATTATAGGTGGGTTTTTTTTCACCGGTTGAAAGCAAGAAGAGAATCTTCAAGTCGCCAGATGATGCCAAGGGGAAGGTTGGTGTCACCTGCAGCGGCAAGGGTTTGACAGAATTTCAGAAGAGAGAACATTGGCACCTTAAATGAGGTGGTCCTGTGACAAGCATTCTTTTCGGGGTTTTTTACTAACTGTTCTTGGTCTATTTCAAATACAAGAAATTATTGCTCTTGTAAAGCCATCAGTAGAAAAGTCCAATTTTTACACTTCCTTGTAGTTCATCTCCAAGTTTCATGGCCTCATTGAAACTCAAGATTGTATATTAAATTTCTGAGTAATAAAGATAATTTTTACACTTCCTCTTTGTATTAAACTAAGCATGCAAAGGGAAACAATAAATGCCCTTCCCACCTAGTTGCATTTCTCTCTAGTATTGCAGCTAGAATGCCATTCTAAAAGTTGATATAATTGGCTTGGTTTACAAAATCGTTTTGTGATTTTCAAACACTGACATTTCAACGAAGCTAAAAGTGATAACGTTCTCTTGAGATGAGCAATGGTGTTATCCAGATCCTATTGGGTTTGTTCTTCACGGAGAAGGAAACATTGGTGGCTTCATTCCTTTCTCTTGTCTCAAAAAAATATAAAATAATGCATAATATATAAGAAATATTTTTTTATTTTACTATCAGATATTTACGCAAATCATTAGCCAACAAATGATGCTGCCGAGAATACAATGACTTCACATTCGTCCTTCCTCAATCAAAGATTTTTTTTATTTTATTAGTCTCATTCAAAGATTTTAAAAATAAAGCTTATGTTCCTTTCCGAATCAGAGAAGAAATAATTAGTTACACAAGTATTTGGCAACAAATTGAAACAATAAAAACACACTGAAGAGAACATTAGAGTATGAGTAATGCTAGACGCACGTGGCCTAGGTGCAACTAGCAATATTATTAGAGTATAAGTCCAAGAATGATGTGTTGGAGCCATTCCTTAATGGCCATATTATTCAGACATTCTGATTTTCTTCTGGAAACCAATCAGATTTAAAGAAAGGCATAAAAGGTTTTGCATCATGGTTTTATATACGAATCGACCAGTTCTTCCTTTTTGTCAAATGATATTGTAGCTGAGTAAAGCAGAAAAGAAAAAGAATAAAAAAAAAACTGCACAACTACAACTATGGGCGTGCATCATCCTTTTCTCAAAAAATGCCTTTTGACATATATCATCCCTTTCTCACTAAGCTGAAGCTCTTTTCTCATCTGCTCTATGTGTT
Organism: Aristolochia contorta; assembly: GCA_022405105.1. Lineage (NCBI taxonomy): Eukaryota > Viridiplantae > Streptophyta > Magnoliopsida > Piperales > Aristolochiaceae > Aristolochia > Aristolochia contorta. The sequence goes on from JAHZSQ010000043.1 coordinate 63,576, forward strand.
GGTTGTCTCCCTGCACAGCGATCCCTAAGAGGCTTCCATCATCATCCACCATCGTTCTCACTTTATTCTGTTCTTTTCTAGAATCCTTAGGTGGCTCAGCAACTGAAATGAAGGAAGTCTAGGCAGGATTGTTGGGTGGAACTGTTATACACAAGGGAAGAAAGTGCAGAGTTAGATGAACTACCAAAACTAGATTGCTTCAACTACCAGGAAATATCTCAGCAAACAAAATATTCCACTGTAAAGTCAGAAAATCAAACATTAACACTGAAAAAGTCAGAAAATCAAACATTAACACTGAAAAAAATAAGGTGCACTTCTTGATCCAGAGTCGGCCCAAAAAGCATTTCTCAATCGGCCTTCAGAGTCTGAATCAATCGCATAAAAAAATGAACGACACTTGCTTTGCATACGAACAAAATACTTATGAATGGCTTCGGCATCACCCTCACCAAGCTTTACTCGTCTTATTTTCTCCACATAATTTCTACAGTCTTTTTTTGTAAAGCTTAGTTTGTCATACCCTTTCATTCTCTTTGCCCATATTTGAACAGACTTGTTTGTTCGCACCCCTGCATCATCATTGAATTCAAGATGCTTCTTTACATAATCGGGCACCTCTCTATTCGATTTGTAAAATCGTGACTTTGATGGGCTAACGACATGGTTATGTTCAAGATGAACACGGTTCAAACGAAACAACCCATCTTCATTCAACCTTGCAATAATTTGGGCCTTGCAATTTGTCTTTGTTGATGGTCTTGAACAGAAAATATTTTTATACTTATATCGCGGTTTCCCTTCTTTTTGACAAGCAAGTTTAAATGCGTCACATGTTCCATCTTCTCTTTGAGAAGAACTTCTTTTAATTATACCAAATCCAACGCGTTGAGCATATAAACTATAGAAGTTTCTTACGTCTTCATAGGTGTTGAAGACCAACCCTACTCGAGGGGTTCCATCTTCTCCTTCAAATATGTTTTGATGACGAAGTACTTCCTCACAATTTCTTTCATGAATGATCGGTTCATCAACAATCTTTAATTCTTTTTTGTCATCCAAAACACATTCCTTTAGACAAACACTAGCCATTTCCTAAAGTAGAACACACAAAATTTGCAACAAAAGAATGAAAAAATAGTACTTAAATCAATACTATCAGTCATTTATCACAATAAATAAAATAAAATAAAATAATATCCAAATAAGAACCACATGCTAAAATTACTCGAGAAAGTCCTGATTTTTTTTGGGAATTTTCGTATGATTAAACATTTTGATGGTTTATGTAATAAGATTAGGCCCTAATCTCACCAGAAAAAATTATAGGTTCACTCTAGGGGAATTTTTAGACATAATTCTAGATTTATGGCAGAATTTAATTGGAGTTAGACACATGAAGAATTTAAATTTTGTTTAATTTAAGAGAGTTTAATTTGCATTGAGTTGTATTCCCTTTGAGTGGAGGTTTAGCCCATTTAAAACAGAGGGCTCTAATATATGTATTTCCTCATTCCCACAAAAAGCAATGTAGTAGTTCTCTATGCTTCTTCCTTATGGTTTAATCCAATATCTGGCAAAGAGCCAAATTGAGAAGAATTACACATGGATGACAATTACATGGCTAAATAAAAGAGTTTTTCTTTCTCTGCTTTGGATGCAAAATGTTGGAAAAATAGAGAGAAACCAGAGAACCCAAAAAGAGGAACAACAACACTAAGAAGCAACAATATTCTTAACCTTATTAGCAATTGAGTGCTTTGAGCTAAGAGGCCGACAACCAAAACAACCTTATGGTATTCTGCTGTATTTTAAACTACACTTCATAAAACATTTAAAAGCAACAGTCAGATACATGTAAATACTTCCAAGCAATTTGATGTACCTGAAGATGCATACAAAACCTTGGACCAGTAGCCATTCCATCTAAATTTAAGTAAAATCTAGCCGGCACAAGAAAGCCAAAAGAAACACACTACTTGCTAATGGGACTTAAATCTCCATACCTTGCACGGATTTCTGCTTCAGGGTATGTGTGTATGCTACTCTCAGGAACTCCAAGGGCTCTTCCTAGCTTCTGAAAGGCCACAGCAAGTTCTCTAAATTAGAAAATTTGCAACATTAAAATCTCAGCCTAAATGTTCAAAACTTAACCAGGCACACCAAAAATAAACAATTAACAACAGAACTATCAAACCCATACTTGGACTTTTTGTGGAAATATTTATGGAAGCAATTCAGAGTACTCGTCTGCTATTCTTCTAGCCCTAACAAGAGTAGCCTTCAGCCTCAGTCCCCCAATTGCCTTTCCATCTTCATAACCTGATATAGAATTTGAGAGAGGAGCATTAACCTTGAGCTTTTTCAGCATTATTGCAGACATTAATCAGTACTTCATAAGATGCAACAATATTCTAAACCTTATTAGCAATTGAGTGCTTTGAGCTAAGAGGCCGACAACCATATGGTATTCTGCTGCATTTTAAGCTAGCTTAATTTCTTAAAGGACTATAACTCAAAAGCTTCCACAAATTCAACAGCAGATTTCTGAATTAGACATTTTTTACTTAAAAAGCTGCAGTAAAGACTTAGGAGAGCAGGACGAAACCATAAGCTTACCCAAAAAAAAGACTCTGGAATTGATTCAGGAGAGCAAGACGGCGAAGAACAAGAAAATGGTAAAAATTACCTCGAATAATCCACAGGGAACCACGAAAGAGCTTCAATAAACCGTAGAATGATTTTTTTGGAGCTCCTTGTAGCCTTCTCCGGAGGAGGGAAGAACGGAAGAGTTTCGCGCGGGAAAATCCGAGCTTCGTTTTGGATTTGGGAGGAGTTGGGTCTCCGGCGTCGTGTAGAGCTGGGTCTCTGGTGTCGTTTCGCACTGGGTCTCCGGCTTCCCGAGCTCTTCTCCGTCCACGGGGTCTCCCTTCGTATCCCATTAGGTCTCTGGCAATCGAAAGATTCTCCATCCGTTGGGGTCGGGGTCCGGGTCGGGGTCGAAGAGACTTTATTTGTTTCCTATTATCCCGAGCCGTGCTCTTTCTGTGTCCCTTAATGCTGACGTGGATGCCAGATGGCATCCACGTCAGCATGTACGTCCGCTAGGTGCGCCCGTTGGGTGCGTCTAGCATTACTCTTTTCAAAAACTTATCACCAGCCGGTATTACAGATTTTTACAAGTGGTTTATACAAACCGTCCGTAATTCTCAAGAATTACAAGCGGTTGTTTAACTACCGTCATATTGCAAGCAGTTATTCGCAAAACCACCTCTATAGAGTATTTTTACTGGCGGTTCTGGTGTCAACCGCATGTAAATGTAAGTTTAGTAGTAGTAGAACAAAGCTCGTGAGACTCCAGGTGAAGGTAGAGAAGTTAAATATGTGAGTGCCATCCAGACCTGGTAATGGGAGGTTGATTTTTGAAACTATTCCAACAGAGTCGCATTTTTTCCCACTCCAATGGCAAAGAGTGGACGTTCTATTGCTGAGAGACCATGACTGTAATGAATGAGAAGATAAGCTGTCTCTCCATAGTAACAAGGATCTGCTTGATCTATTGCTATCAAACATGGAGAAAACAAGTGAAATAAGATCCCAATTTGGAAAGCTATTCTCATGACTGCTACTTTAGTGAAAATCCAAAGAAGGACAACGGTTACCAGATCGGTTCCGAATAGCACGAAGATGCATACATGGGGCTTGCGTTCTTGTTTCTTTATTGATGAATTTGGAGAACATGGGTCCTAATACATAGTTGACTCATGAACTTTTTTCTTCACAAGTCAATGGAAACATTCTTAATCCAAGTTAATATTATATTTTGTATAAGTTATAATAATATATGCGGTATGTAGCTAGCCTTTACTTGGTTGTCATGTTCAAACTTACCAATTAGGTATGACTACTGACCACCAACCAGCATTCATACTGAGGATGCATGCATGTGATTGATGCCTGACTCCAAAGGATGAGATCGGACTTGATTAAGCTGTTTGTGGATCAATTTGCTATTCAACGTCTATTTGATATTGAAGATCTAATAAAAAATGCATAAATACTTGTTGAATTAACACTACTAGAAATCTGCATTGCGCAGGTGGAGGATTATTGATCCGCCGGCGAAAAAGTAATTGTCATATACACTACTATGTGGCCCAACCATCAGCGGACAAGTATCCAGCTGTTGGGCCTCAATTTTGTCCACCTACACATGCCTACGTGAAGCCCATCTGCGTTTATTATAACTGAATTGCAATTTAATCTAAAAATTTTCCAAAATCCCTCCCGTTACGACCGTCAATCATAAAAATTCCCCCGCCGTTCTGCTAGCTTCCCGCTACCTCGCGCAGGCGTTCCCGGGACCCAGCACCGGCGTTCCCTGGACCGAGTTCCGGCGTTCCCGGGACCGAGCTCGATCATTCCTGTGGCTGTCCCATCTCTTTGGTTTCCCACGACCTCCCATCCCTCTGGTTTTCAGATGACGACCTTCTCTAGCTTCTCCGTATTTCCAGGCGACGAGCTCTCATATTATGAGTTTCTCTAGCGACGAGCTTCTCCGGCAATGAGTTTCTCCGGTGACGAGCTTCTTCAGCAACAAGCGTTGAGGCATTCCCGCTCCCAAGGTTAGGCATTTTTCTCGCGAGTGAATATTTGCTAACAACTGGTTATCAAGAGGTGATTTTTAATTCGGTTCTCCTTCTGTAGGACTTTTGCAATCAGTCTGCTAATTAGATTCCTCCTTTTGTGGATTTAAATCATTTGTCAAATGGTTTTGAAAGGCTCCTATTGTTTTACCTGATATGCTTTTTCTTTCTTTTTTGTTTTTACTTCTCGTTTCATGCATTTATATAATTGTTCTGATTAACTAAGTTTAATTGAATGTGATTTCTGTTCAGAGATACGACTTGTCTCTGTTCTTAGTTGGCTCTATCTCTTATCATTTCGTAGAATTTTCAGATAATATATGATTTAAGCGGCGAATTTTGCTGTATTTATTATGTTGTAGGTGGAGTTGCAACTTTGCTTTATTTGTGCAGTTGTGAACTGTTATATTATGTTGTAGGTGGAGTTGCAACTTTGCTTTATTTGTGCAGTTGTGAACTGTTATAATGTGAATTCATGATATTGGCAGATCTATTTTCATGATATTGGCAGATCTATTTGCATGATATTGGCAGATCTATTTGCATGATATTGGCAGATCTATTTGCATGATATTGGCAGATCTATTTGCATTCTCTGTGTCTATGTATGAGATGCCTCCCAGGGTTAGAATGTGAAGTGAGCCTATGGAATTTCTAGTTACCATGCTTCCCCTTCTCATCTTCTACACCTTAACTGTTTAACTTATGTCAGTGACATCACTGAGGATGACCAAGCACTCTTTTTGAGGAATAGGTGAATTGTAGGGAACAAATACAGTTTCTCCATGTCTTTTTTAGGAAGGTTTCAGTACCATCAGTTCAAGTTATGTTTCTTTTTTTCTGTTTTTTTTTTCTGAATTCTGACTTTCAACCTGATCGTTTCATGTCTCCATTATTTGTTAGTAGAACTAATTACTCATATAGATGCCATATCAATGTTTAATTATACACTTCCAGCACATGCATTTACTTCTTTTTTATTTTTGAAGGAAAAACCAGGTATTGTGATATGAGGAGTGACATGCCTATGCACACATGCACAACGTCTTTGGAGTACGGACTTGAGCAAGACGGCACAGCAAGGGCAGATGCACACATTCATGCGCGTAGACAACCGACCAGCATGTGCATGCGGGGCTGCATGCACAAGTGCATCCAACAGGTCAAGACGCGCGCTTGGGGTTGCGCCTAAGAGCGGGGTTGCGATTCGGTAACCTAACTCATGCAACCGCAAAGGAGCAGCCACACACGGCTTAAGCACCGACACGCATAGAGGCATCAAGATGCAAGCCAGACCACATGGTGCAACTTAGAGAATGAGGAACATACCTACAGTGGGTCCAGTAGCATATGATGACATGGTAGATGACATGGCAGCTGACATAGCATTCGCATGACATGGTGCACGAGGTGGCACTTGACTAGGCTTGTGACGTGGCATGTATGGGTGGACAAAATACATGGAGCATTTGCTTAATAGCTGGCATGAGTTAGTTGAGGTTTGAATTCAAATAAACTCATTCAAACTTGTTTGAATCAGTTAGCTAGAGAATAAGAGGTTTTGGTTAGATCTCCCCACATATGGGGCATATATGTGTATACTATAAATAACTGTGTAGAAAAGCTTGTAATCACTTCATCTTTTCAAAAGAAGATTCTTTCCTCCTAATCCCGAATTAGCTCTTGCCTTGGAGACTTGAGGGTGTTCTAGCACTTATAACAAAGCGACATTGCACTAATCTGGTTGGGGAGGCTGACTAGCAACCAGACGGACTTGGAAGCTAGGCCGCACGCTGTAAAAGACTAAGTTCAGGCCTTGGTCAATCCAGCGGTGTGACACATTGTCAGATAGACTCTTGTAAGCATGTCAGCACCAAATGATGAGTGTGCATCTCCCCATTCTCAAGTAAGTCATGGGGAGTGTCCATCTCCCCATTCTTAAGTAAGTAACGATGATTATACTTCCTTGAACTAATGTATTTGATGATTTAGTATCAACTTTTGGAGTTGTTTTAGACATGGTCACGGACAAGTTAACTTTGTCCTGGTCAATTTTGAAATAAACTAGTTTTTACAAGATGGAAAAGGGATAAGGATCAGTTATGTTTAGATCCAACTATTTTTTCAGTTGGTAAAACCTTTTGCTAATGTTTCATGATCCAATCATTAAATTGTTTAACCTGTCCTAACTTGTTTCTTTGCTTCTTTCTTTCCTTCTTGGTCCTTCATATATGAAACAATCTTCATTATATTTCATGTTCTTCATGATTCATAGAGCAGCTTTATTATTCTTAAGAAAAGAGCAGTTGTATGATATATGAGCAAATAAATTCAGTCTTTTGCTTCATTTTCTATCATGGTCAGCACTGCATGTCTATTAGTGGTTCACTCATAAATATACAGGTAAAACGCTTCTCTAAAGTACTTTGTGTCTATATGTATATGGTATCTTTCCTCTTATATGTCTTTAACTGTAGCATTGAAATCCTTATTATGGGCTGCTTTGCAGGCCTGCGTTGGTTTTCTTGTCATCACTTGCCCTAGATATTTCAAGTCATTGGATCCTGATGTATACGTATTTTTTTATGTTCTTTAACAACTCATCTTTCTTATGTATGTGAGCCTTGTTGTCATGACGAGTTAATTATTCTTTATGGAGTGAACTTAGCTATACATGAAACTTACGGTTCTTTTTTAGTCGTCTGACTTTCCAAACCGAGTTTCCAAAGTGAGTGTCAGGACCATGTCAATTAAACCAGTTGAAGAAAAATTTGATGCCTTCTGCCACTTAATGCGAAGTAGTTGTGCCCTGTTATGACTTGCAAAACATTTATGGTCTAATTGACTTGTTATATACCTAATTTCTTTACCATAATTGGATGTGGCTGCATTTTGGTGCTTCTTTTTCTATTGTACATAAGTAAGACTTTGATACCTGTTGTGTACTCTTTTTTTCAGTTTCATTCTTTCTATACCAATCTGTTAGTCTTAGAAGTTGGTACTGTTTTTATTCTTCTCTGCCAAGAGCTATGTGTTAAGTTTTTATCTACTCCTTCAGATCTTCTAACTGCAGAGCGCTCTCCGTTCATATCTTGTTCATATGTTAAAGAATCAGTCTCCAACAAGCTCTAAAGGAGCTGAGTAGCCAAGTCATGTATCTGTTCTAGAACCTCCATTTGAAGAAGAAGCATCTAGTGGCTCTAAATGCTTCAAATGAGTCAGTGCAGATATCCGCCAACAAATGAAGATAAACTAGAGCTACAAATGAAGATAAACTTATATCTATACATCTTGGTGTGGTGACAAGTGCTCCCTCCCTCCCTCCCTCCGCAGTCCATTTTTTTTTTAAATGTTCCACTGGCGGTAGTTTTCACCGGTGGAAGAGGCTTATGCCGGCGGTTGATTTCGACGGTTGAAGAGGATTCCGCCGGTGTTTGATTTCGTGGGCAGAGCTCCCTTTCGCGGAGATATAGTCGTCGGTGGAGACGCCATCCCTCAGCGGAGTGGCTTCCACCAATGAAGGCACCAACTCCACCGACGAAGGCAGCTTTCAACCTCATCGGTGGAATCATTCCACCGATGCCTCACCCGCAGGCGACGCCTCACCCGCCGACGACGCCTCACCCGCCGACGACGCCTCACCCGCCGACGACGCCTCACCCGCCGACGACGCCTCACCCGCCGACGACGCCTCACCCGCCGACGACGCCTCACCCGCTCCACCGGCGAATTTGACCGCCAGTGGAATAGTCTTTTATAGTAGTGTAATTGTAAGATCAGAAATCTTTCGCACAAGAATTTGCAATTTTACTCTTTGAAAATTATTTAAGGCGATTGCTGACGAATTGCTAGTAAATAAGATATAGTACCAATCGAGTCGAGAGAATATTGTTCAAAACTGAAACTTCCAACGTTACAAGTAAAAACCCCGAGATGAGAGGGAATTGCTGGAATACCATTGACTTCTCTATAAAAAGTAACTTATACAATAAAATTGTTAATTATTAAGCCCGATTCTACACTAAAATGATTAACTATTTAATAAGTCCTGCATAATCGTATAACCCCATGAAGTTTTCAGTACAAAAATTTGCCCCACTCAAAACTCTTTTGCTCAAACTAATTATGGGCATAGATATGACCACAAACCCTAATAGAATAGACAATTTTTAGGTATCATCATATGGACTTCATGATATAAATAAACATGGTAAGCATAAAGTGAGTCAGAGACAGGTATATATAGTACCGCATTAAGCTGCTTTCATACCAGGTTAATATATAATCTGGTTATATCCTTTAATGGCTGTAAATTGGGACTTTGTTAGTATTAGCCAGTTTCCAGTGAACAATAGTTTAATCAAAACAAGAGCAGGTAGAAAAACGGGTAGAATTGACAACCCATGTTGCTTCTCCTGCAACATGCCACACTAGGCTTGTACAGTGTGCGTATACAAATTATATAAGAAAACATAAAGATGCCTCTTTACATGTATGATGCTCTATTTTTTTTTTTTAATAAGAAGTGAACCTGTTATAAGATATCAAATAGTTCTGCGTTAAGTAGCAGCTATAGAATATTATGAACTCCCATTCGAAGGGAACCATATGATGCTCCATTGTATGATAAGAGAACCTTTTAGCCAAGCTGATTGCCATCACAAGTAATCCGGGTTTTGTGCTTCAATTACTCTGGGCAAGCAAAGGCACTTTTAGATGAGAGCAACAACCAATCAAGCCAAATCATGGTTTTTTTTTTTTTTTTTTTTTTTGGATTGAAAGGCATCGTCTATTCTTGGAAATGCTTACTGCATTTTCTCAATTTGATCTGACACAATAAACCCGCAATTAGATTTTGCTTCTTTTTTCCTGAGAAAGGTTGAAACCACTCTTTGTTAAAACTGAATCAGCCATGGAAACTGGAGGTGTCATTTGGTTTCGGCTCAACCGTAGTAACCAAAATCTGCTACTATCTTAAGAGTTATAATACCATTTTATTTTTTATATAAGCCTTCATATTTGATTTGTTGGCTTCATACCATTAAATTGGTCAGTTAAAGAACACATAAGAAGTATTTTCACTCTTGTTTATCTGGTTGGGCTAGCCAGGTCAGTTGGGCTTCGACAAAAGTTGTTGAGACCTCAACTGGAAGCTTTGGTCTCTCTCTAAAGAGAACTCGTGCAATTAGATAAATGGGTTATAAGTTTCAGGAACAACACTTCTTTTTAAGGGACTAAATGATCTCTAAGGAACCTTTGAGGTAAAAAATATGATAGCAGCCATAAAATAAAAGATAGATCCTACTCTTTACTTCTTTTCACGGGACTAAGAAACCTTTGAGATAAGAAATATGATATCAGTGCTGCCATAAATTAGGAAGATAGATCCTACTCTTAACTTCTTTTCAAGGGACTAAATGATCTCTAAGGAACCTTTAAGATAAGAAATATGATATCAGTACAATCATAAAATAGGAAGATAGATCCTACTGTCTTCAAATATAAAATAATATTATCTTTAAAAATAAACAAGCTGATATCTGCCTGTCTGAGATGACAATATTGCAGGCACGAAATGGAAATGCATGGGATAACTTTCACTATCGAGTTAGGAAATCAAAATCTCAAACAACCCATATTTAATTAATTTAAATCATATAATGCTCATTACTTGCAGCAAAACTTCTGTGGTCTTCCTGCTAGTGACTAAATGGGCAAACTTGTTTTGGAATCAGATGCTACTTGTACTGCCAGATAGCAAAAAACTACAAAACATGTAATTCCATCACCATCGCAGCAAAATCACTAATGGACAAAACCTTGCATCTCCTGGCGACTTCAATTGCTTTCGCCAAAGAGGCTGTCATCCCTGCATCTCCTGGCGACTTCAATTGCTTTCGCCAAAGAGGCTGTCATCCCTGCATCTCCTGGCGACTCAATTGCTGACAAAAAAGAAATCGTTAATGATAGTTATTTAGAACACTGCAAACCATGTTCTGCATCATCCCTGCATCTCCTGGCGACTTCAATTGCTTTTGCCAGCATCTTCACTGCATCAACTGTTAACACAATGACACATTTTTTGACAATAGAAATGACTAAGAGCTTGTGGATGTTAACAACAATGGCACTTGCCAGCATCTTCACTGCATCTACTACTAACTTCCACGGTAAATTTCAATCTTGTTTCAACTACGAAAGCTACTCTTCACTTGTTAACCAGAGATACAAGTGGTTAAAATCCTCCTCTCGGCAAAGTAATCAGCCCATTGACATGTTCAAGGTCCTTAAGACATCTTTAAATTCAAAATCATGAGTCTGTTTGTTAAATCGCTCGACCAGTTTGTACCAAGTATCATTCAAATAAAATGAGTGGGCAGTCTCCAAAAGCCACCGTGCTTCTTCGTCACTAAGCTTACTGGTGAACACAACATCCCCACGAATGAGAACTAAATCCTTGCTGTCTGCAAATTCAGTGTAATAAGTGACAGTGAAATAAGGAGCTGCTTGAGTTCCTCTTGCCTTATAATCTTCAAGACCAGTAAATAATATGTGGGGTACCTGTGCTGCAAAACAAATTTGGGAAGATAACATCATATTTACAGGCGAAACTGTTGATGCAAATAACAAGTGATGACAGAAAAAAATGATTCATGCTCATAAAAGCCACTTGCTGGCATAAGGAAGATAGTTGTTGTACATAACATTTACTCAATGCATGAACTTTTAAAAGTAGTGGCTTTTCATGTGACCTGGACCTAGATTTTTGTTCCAAGGCTCAGGATTAGGAGAATCAGTATTTCAATAAGGCTCTTCTTCTTAAATGATGTGTTTTTTTTTTTTTTTTGAAAGTCCTTCTTAAATGATGTTGGAAGCTGAATGCTAATTGTGAGTCTTCTTGGGTAATGCTAGTTGCAAAGAAGAATGCTGAAATACTTAAATGGCAACTAGGATTGGACTTCCCTAGGGATCTCTCATTATTTAGCGGTTCATGTATGAGCTGTTTTGTATCTCCAGAGCCCATATTCAATTCCTGATAGGGGTGGTCATAATATTAAATTCTGGAATGACGAGTGCGTGGCAAGTTCAGCCCTGACAGTGGCCTTCCCAATGCTGTACAACACTGGACAGGCATCACCAATTCCCATCACTGATATTCTGATGGAGAACTAGCCTCAGGAATAAACTGGAGGTTGGTTCTCAGGCAAAAGCTGAAAGATGATGAAGCTGAGGACCTCATTCAGCTTAATACTATTCTGCAAGGCTACATTTTCTCATCTAACCTGGCTAACGAGTTACTCTAGGTTGCTAAGGGTTCATTCTGCATGGCTTCCTCCTATGGATGCATTGTCCCTCACACGTCTGACAAACATATAGCGCCAATGCTTGACCTCCATCCAGGCCTCTCAAAGCAAAATTCTTCATTTGGATAGCCTTATTTATGAGGTCCAGAGATAACCTTCAAAGGGGTGGAATGGTGCTCTCAGATTCCTGTTGCCCCCTTTGTGGTGCTGATCTTGAGACAACTAATCATGTCCTGGTACACAACCAATGCAGGTGGGAAGTATGAGCCTCAGTGTCACACGATTACTACGAACAAGACACCTGAATGAACCTTCTTTAATCCTCCAGCGTGCGACCTAGCTCCCAAGTCCGTCTGAGGGCTAGTCAGCCTAAATCTACCCGAGATATTGATGAAAATAACAACAAGACAGCTAGGAGAAAAGTCTAATTCTATTATTTCAACAAAAATTGGCTCCTCTGAGCTACAAGATCCAGATAATAAATAAGAAAGTACTCCTATTTATAGGTGTCCAGCAAGTAAACATAAAGACATCAAATCCCCTAAGAAGATAAGATATATCTTCTCTTAGAATAAATACATAGATATCTTATTTTCAATTTGAAATCAAGTCCTTTTGAATTCAAACATCCTATCTCCCATTCAAATTTAAAACTCTATTGAATTCAAATGGTTGTTCATCCTTTGGCCCAGTTCGTCACAGTCTGTTTATCCTTTGATCGGTTCGTCGGCTGCACGACTTGGGGTTCATTAGGGTCGGACAGAAACCCAAACAAAACGGTCCGCCTTTGGATATGTATGTTGCATGTTGCTCGCGGTTGGTGCAGTTGGGTGTGCCCATTGCTCCTCGCTTCGTCTCGTCCCCTAATACTTTGTTATAATTTGTTGGCCTTTCCCTTTGTATACCTCTTTCCATGATAGGATTAGTGGCTGTGAAGGTAGGCACATTATGGTTGTGTCTCATTTTCATACCCTGATGTTTGTGGGAGGAGTGAAACCTCATGGTTTTCCAAGACAATGAAAGATGTTGGAAGCAAGTGGCGGATACAATAAAGGATAGTATATTTAGATGGTCAAGGGAAAATCTTGTCCTCGGCACATCAGACTAGCCTTTATAGATATTTTTTTTATATATATAACAGGTTTTAGCTGAAATTCAGTTTGTATTCCTAAAGCTGCATATTCTCTAGTAGATAGTTTTGCAAAGGCGTCAACACACAATCTGTTGTCGTTAGGGGCCCTCCTTCTCTTGCATTTTGGCTGTATTTTGTTTGGGAATAATAAAAATTGCTTTCCTCAAAAAACAATTCTTTTCGTGGCAGCTAGATTCAAAGAGCTTCTTCGAGGTACATAATTCTTGAGAAGGGTGATAAAGTAAAAGAACAGAACTAGTGTTGGGACGTGAACAAAACTAACGAAATGGATGCCTGCGTTATTTCTTCTTTCCCTTCTTGAACAACTTCTTGTCCTACTCCATCTCAACACCTTGTCTACTCTAATACCATGTTAATTTTCCTTAAGGTGGCTTTTTGGAAAAGAGGAGGATGAGAGAGAGGAGGAGGAGGAGAGCCAGAGTGAATGGAGGCATAATTGAGAGGTATAAGGAAGAAATAAGCACCAATCCACTGAAAAAAGGAGAATTTTTAGCTATCTTATATCATGTCTTTATATAGATTGACACTCAGAATCACACCTGAAATAAAACTAACCATGTCCCAATTAACAAAAGCTTGCAAAATTGAAAACAAAGAAACATAAATAAAATAGGAAGCAATTTACATTCCAACATTTTCCTTTGAGTTTGTTCTTTGTGTAAGACTTGTCTTCCATTAAATGCACTGACAACATTTTAAATTTGGGATACGGGACCTACTTAGACTCCTTGATATGACTTCTTCACCCTTGGTCAACCAACAAAATCTATCAATATTGATTTTGATGTAGAAAAAAAAATCATCTTGGAAGCCTTACTTGTTTTGTGAGCTTCTACCAACTATAGTCTTCAGGTATAATTTACATTCAAGACTCAATACCTAACAATATAATATAGCTGGACTTCTCTACATTACTTTTGAAGGCATAACCTTATGAGTTTTCCTTTCAACTCCAAAACATGGATGGTTAAGGTATTTCCACTGGAGCATGATCTCATTCTCTTTCAGAGTTTGAAATGGGGCAAATGTAGCAACAAGTGAAAAAAAAAAAGAATAAAGGAAAGAGTAAACATATAACTGAAAAACCAAAAAAAAAAGAAGAAACTAATGCAACTAGAAAGAGGACTCAAGAAAAGAAATTTCAACCAAAAACAGCTTGAAAAAAAAACTCAAAATCGAGACAACAATTTACATCCAAGAGTATCTGAGAGACCACTGCATCTTTCTTAGGGTAGTAGAACAGTACAGAATAGAGACTAAAAAATATCTCCCCAACATAATGAAGGAGAAGATACCCAGAGCAACAGTGCTCCGATTAGCATACAACCATTTTTTTTCTTTGAAAGTTGTTATTTTTTCCCCCATGCCCCTAAGAAGATTTGAACCCAAGACCTCTCATTACAAATCCCCCCATGTGACCACTAAGCTATGTTCAAGTTCACATTAGCATACAACCATAACTAACTCATTCTCTGTCTCCCGAACATTTTTTTCCAGCTTTATTTACATTCCCCTTTTACAACTCTCTACATGTCACCCTCCTAGTGGGTGCAACATTAGACTTGCCTTTTACTGACTTGCCCTCCTTGGCCTCCTTGTATAGACACGTAAGATAGCAGACCTCCCCTTCTGGTCTCTAACATCATCCAGATTTCCTATATGAACTCATAGAAACAGCTGGCTAAAGCAAGAAAAAAAAAAATTCAGATGTGCACTTAGACATCATTAGATACTGAAGGGCATCACAAAATCCAAAATTTTAAATGCCATAGAACCCCGCTTACAACACAAGCTTTCGTGGAAGCAGTCTGAAATGCAGCTATGTGTTCCAAGCAGTAAAAAGAGAATTAAATGTCAAATTAAGGTAAAAGATTATATGAAGCAATTCAAATGGGATAAACCTTTCATTTGAAACCTCACCTCTTACTGATCCCTAGTATTGCACATAAAAAACATGAAAGTAACAAGAATAATACCTTGAAGAAAAATTGTTGTGTAACCAGACCCTCTCCACAAAGGAATAACAAAGTATCGGCTGCAAAAATATCAGCTAAGCTCAATAAACTATCTTTCAAGAAAATATGTAAGTATCATCAGAAAAATAGTAAAAGATAAAAAAAAACAAGAGAGATAGAAGAGTAAAAGGTAAGAATCATGAAAGTAGCTTACCAAGAGGCTGACCTTTCCTCCAACAGACCGTACAACTTTCTTGTCATAGACATTCCTATATGTCCTCTACCCAAGTGGTACTGTTACAATAAGAAAACAAACTCAGAAGGACCAAAACATCCAATTCACAACTGATAATAAAGAAGCACGAACACTTTAACAATGAGAAATTATCGAAATAGGAAATATATGACGTAACTGAAAATGCAGATATAAGAATAAAGCCAGTGATTGTATTACGCAAAATAAATGAATTCACAGAAACACATTACAGCAATATTTGACATTAACTCTTTGAAAAGGGCATCCTTTTTCACAATTTTAGGCTGATAGCACTTGTCCTCCCTTTTCATCCATATTAAAAACTGCCTAAATCGTATATATGCAGAAGATACTTTCAGCTTTATTGAAATATGACTGTTTACTTCGGAAGACAAAAGCATATGAGAATAATCCATTAAACAATATATATAAAATGAAAAAAAAAAAATTATACAAGAAAACCGTATCATTTTGCCGAATTGGTTCTAAAGACTTACATCATCCCATACAGAAATGAGATCTTCCGGCGAGCAAAGTTTAGCCTCTCCATGTCTATGATTGAATCCAAGGGCTTGCGTTGAGAGGCGTGAAACCCGTCGCAAATCTCGATCCTCTGCACATCCCCAGAGAAGACCATCTGATGAACTTGCTCGGAAGAGACTGCAATTGCCCTTGTCCACTCTGTAGTTGCAGAGAAGCTCGTCGGGACAATATACTGAATGATAACTTCTGAATGTAAAATGAATCTGAAAGGGATGAAGAAACACGATAGTCATTGACGAGTTCGGGAAGAAAAGAACGACCTTTGGAAAGAAATGTTTTTACGCGTTGCATCGTTTAGGGCTGTTCTGATGATTCTGTAACTCCGAAGCTGTTATGAAAAAATGAGAGTGCAAAAGGGCACTTTTGTAATTCGGCAAATTAAACTCGACCAGAATCAACCTATTAATAAGAAGTTAATAAGAAGTTATGTATGCGTTATAGCGGAATACGAAAAGGTGCAGAAAGTCGTAAAATGTTGAACCGACCCTAAAACCTCAAAACCGGTCAGGACCGAGTTGAACCGAGTTGAACCGAGTTGAACCGAGTTGATCCGAGTTGAACCGAGTTGATCCGAGTTGGACCGAGTTGGACCGAGTTGGACCGAGTTGGACCGAGTTGGACCGAGTTGAGCCGAGCTGGACCGAGTTGAGCCGAGCTGGACCGAGTTGGACCGAGGTGAGCAGAGCGGAACCGAGTTCAACCGAGTTGAACCGAGCTAAGCCGAGCTGAACCGAGTTGAACCGAGTTTGAACCGAGCTGAACCGAGTTCAACCGAGTTGATGCGAGTTGATGTGAGTTGATGCGAGTCGGTGAGAGTCGATGGGAGTCGATGGGAGTTGAAGCGAGTTGAAACGAGTTGAAACGAGTTGAAACGAGTTGAAACGAGTTAATGTGACAGATCTGATCAATTTTAAAAATCGAACCGACCAGGCCGGTTCGACCAGGTTCAACCGGAACCAGGGAAACAGTTATGTATGCCTTATAGCAGAATACGAAAAGGTGCAGAAAATCGAAAAATTTAGAACCCACCCTAAAACCTTAAAACCGGTCTGGACAGGGTTGAACCAGTTTAAACCGAGTTGAAACAAGTTGAAACGAGTTGAAACGAGTTGAATGAGTTGAAACGAGTTGAAAAGAGTTCAAACGAATTGAACCGGCTTGATGTGACAGATCTGATCAGTGTTTTAAAAATCGAACTGACCTGGCCGGTTCTATCGGGTTCAAAAACCCGGAAATGGTAAAAAACCGGGTTGAATTAGCAGCAATATGTAAGACACATTGGTTGGGAATGATCGACACCTAGGGAATGGAGTAATGATCTGAATATGTACAACAATCAATTCACAAGAAGTTGCTGCCATGGAGCAATATTCAGCTTCAGCCGAGGAGCTAGAGATAGTATGCTATTTCTTTGTTTTCCATGATATTGGAGTGTTGCCAAGTAAAATAAAGTAGCCGGTAATAGAACATTGAGTAATTGGACAATGCCCCCAATCAGAGTTACAATAAGCATTAAGACGCAAAGTACTATCACAAAGAAGAAGAATTCCTTGACCTGGATGACCTTTTAAATAACAAAGGACACGAAGAGCAGCATGCCAATGAACTTCTCAAATATTTTGCATATCTGAGACAAAATATGGACAACATAACATAGCTCTAGCCTGGTAATCGTCAAATAGATGAGACGATCAATCAGTCGTCGATACGTGGATGGATCAGTTTGTATGGGTCCTGTGTCAAGAACAAATTGATGGTTTTGCTCGATAGGAGATTCAGCAGGTTTGGCACCCAATAAACTTGATTCAGCCAATATATCACGAGTGTATTTGCGCTGAGAGAGAAACAGACCATCAGCACCATAAGCTATCTCAATACCCAATAAATATTCCAAGACACCTAAGTCTTTCATATGAAAACAACGACTTAAGTAATCTTTGAAATGATAAATAGTGGCTGAGTCATTTCCTACGATAATTAGATTATCAACTTTTACCAAAACATGAGAGGAATATCCGTGTTATTCATAGGTGAATAATGAGTAATCAAGAAGGCATTGCACAAAACCAAACTTTTGCCTTCTTCATGAAGATCACTATGAAGAAAGGCATTATGAACGTCCATCTGGTGTAGTTCAATCACGAATAACAACAATTGCTAGGAAGGTGCGTACATAAACCATTTTGGCAACCGGAGCTAATGTCTCAGTCTAATCAATGCCTTCCACTTGACTGTTAAGTAGAATCACCAAACGAGCCTTGAAACCCTCAACAGTTCCATCAGAGTTATATTTAATTTTATAGATCCATTTGCATCCAATGGCTTTCTTGCCAAGAGGAAGATCTTCGATAGTCCAAGTACCATTTCTTTCAAGAGCATCAATTTCTTTAGCCATTGCCTCACTCCAACAAAGATCTTTCACAGTTGTAGAAAACTGTGTAGGTTCATTTATAGCACTGACAGCTGCTAACAAAGGAGTATGATTTGCAGAAAATTTATCGCAAGTCACATAATTTGCTATGGACTAATACGTTCCTGACGATTGCGATTGTGGGATGAGCAGGTCGAGGGAATCTTTGTTGCGAGAAGTCAGACAAATGTAATCTTTCAGCTGGAAATTTGGTTGGCGGACCCACTCACTATGATGAAGGGAGTCATTATTTAAAGTAGTAGAAGATGACTCTACTATAGATGAAGAACTCCCCCCGCCATGAGCAATTTGAGAAGTTACAGAAGTATCATTGGAATTTGAAGTGACAAATGTAATTGGAAGATCAATGGATGGCAGAGAATTACTAGTGGCATCATGAGAAGCAGGAAGATTGAGTAATGGGAGTGAAGGGGTCACAGAGGGACTAAAAGGATCATCATAAGTAGCAGGATGAGGTGTGTCAACCAAAGGTGAGGAACTATTTATAGTAGATTCGTGAAAAGGAAACTTATCCTAAAAAAACACTACATCCTGAGAGACGGAAAAAATCATGAGTTTCTAAATCATACACACACCAACCTTTCTTTCCATGAGGATAACCAACAAAGATACACTTTATGCTTCTAGGACCAAATTTATTTTTATCTCGTGAAACATGATGAGCGTAACACATGCACCCAAATATACGAAGATGATTATAAGGCAAAAGCATCCCATGCAAAAGTTCATAAGGTATCTTTCCATCTACTAAAGCACTAGGAGTACAATTTATAAGATAGACATCAGTCAATATGCATTCATGCCAAAAATCTATGGGTACTGGTGCTTGAAAACGCAAAGCTTGACCCACATTCAAAGTATGTCTTTGTAACCTATCAACATGCCCATTCTATTTAGGTGTTCCAACAAAAGAAGTTTGAAATTCAATTCCATTGTCTATAAAAAAAGACTCCAAAGGTTTAAATTCAGTTCCGTTGTCACTCCTAACTTCCTTGACAAGTTTAATAAACTGTCACGTAACCATAACATAGAAATTTGTATATATCTTTACAACCTCTATTTTCTCAGTCATCAAATAAACTCATATGCCATGTGAAAAATCATCCAGAAGAGTCAAAAAATAGTGAGTACCACAAGAAGATGGTGTAATTAACACCCCAAACATCACAATGTACTAAAACAAATAATTCATCTGATTTATTTGTACTAACAGGAAATACTTCTCTAGTTTGCTTTTCTTTAAAACAATTATCACAAGGTCCATGATCAACTTTAGTCAAAGAACTTTTATTCGAAGTAGGAAGAAGAGAAATCATTTGACTAGAAGCATGACTGAGACACCGATGCAATAACAAATATCCTTTGTGTTGCCGAAATATGATTTGCTGCCTTTGGTGTCAGTCTGAAAGATAAAACCCCCACCTTTTACTCACCCACACCAATCAGAATCCTAGAAGTGTGGTCCTATATCAAGAAAAGTTGATTAGTTAATGTGACGAAATAATGCAAATCAACAGTTACACGAGCCAATGATATGAAATTTCAACTCAATCCTGGAACATAAAGACATGCTCAAGTTTCAAATTTTCTCTCAAAGTCACAGTTCTTTCTTGGATAGCATCTATATAGGACCCATTTAGAAGACCAATGGGTAGAGGGGCAATGTTGGATATGTCCATTAGTAACTCCTTGATGCCAGTCATATGATGAGAGGCATCGGAGTCAAGAATCCACTTACCTGAAAGTTTTTCTTTGGAGCTTTGTGTGATTGAATTGCAGAACAAACTGTCTCGCATTTCTTCTTAGTAAGAGCAGCAACTAAATTTGCACGATCTGAAATTTCGGGAGGTCCCAATGAGGAGCCATTACTCACGCCAAGATTCTGAACCGCATTGGCAACTCCAATATTATTGCGATCACGTTCTGAAGAGGTATTCCCACATCCTCGTCCATAACCGAATTACAGTAAGTAATTATCGATTGCAAGTTCTCCTCTATGGACTGGAATATCCAAGCCACGAGCATGGGGTTAACACTCCTCCAATCTTGAATCCCATCGTCCGTGTCTGCTGGCTTTGGAATCGTCCCATCGAGGAACTATTATCGTTTGGCTCAGAATGAATTACACATAGTTTTTGTTCATTCCTTGTGTGTCATTAGTAGAAGAAGTGCTGCTCCCGTTTCTAGTCATGGTGCAAGCTTTGACACTGACCAAGAGAAAAGAAAAATGGAAAAAAACTTCAAAAATAATGATGCACATAGGAACAGAGCTTACGGCTCCGAAACCATGAAGAAAAGGAACCGAGAGTCGACTGAAAAGTTAAGGAATTCCTTTTTATTCCTCTCGACGAGTACAACCCATATATGTATACATATTCTTCCCAATCCATGTCAACCTAAGTATGTAAAGTACAATCAATTCACACAAGAAACAATAAATCTAAATATTTACAACAATCAATTCTATATCTTTTGATAGAAGTGATGAAGCACGAAACAGTGATTATAGACACAATTTGAAGTAGATCACTAAAAGATAATTGCTGAATCACTACAATTTTCAAAAGTTCATAGAAACATTAATAATTTGGCAAATACAATCTGATTCTCCAAACAATATTTCCCAAAACTACAACCAAATTCTCTAAGATAATTAATGAATGAACCCTGTTTATTTATGCAACTCCAATAATCACGATAAATCGGAAGACCAAATTTCAGAATAACAAACAATGACAATAAAAAATCACAGCATTTAAACTAGAATGTTTATAATGATTAAATCATAATCAATCTGTAATTCTAGCATGCTCATGATACTCTAACAAGCAAAGAGAACTCCTGATGTAAAATCAAGTATTTAACCAAACACCTATATAATTCAACAAATTCGAATTACTTTAGTAAAATTTAAACGGAAGATGAACTGTAAATTAAATTCTTAATTTGAATTACAGCATGCAATTGAGATAATGAATCAGGAAGATGAAATGAAGTTTACATGACCTCTGAGTCTTAAATCAGAACCTTTAATAATCTTTTACAACAAGAAAAACTATCTATTTTACACTTCTTAAAAAAAATCAGAATCCACCAACAACTTAATTTCTCATTAACATAAATTATAGCATGCTCATCACAAAATAATAAACAAGGGGAACTACTGAATTGCTTAAATGATTCTAATCAAGTATGAAATCAAATTGGAAAACAAAGAAAACTTATCAATTTGAAGACCAAAGCTGCGGCGTGGAGAACCAACTGCCTTAAAGACTTAATTGGCGATCTCAAATGCACAATCGATATTTCGATAGTCGCCCAAGGTAGTGCAGCTCTCTTCCGATGAGGTGCACTCGTCGCCGGAAGAGTGGAATCATTGAGAGAACCCAGAACAGAGAATCAACACAAAGGAAACCGAATAGGAACAATAGACATTAAGAGAAAGAGACTAAGACTGAGATTCAGAGAGATTTTGAGCAATAGAGATCGAGGATCAATAGAGAAGTGAGAGAGAGAGTTGTATATGTATTTTGTAACTCTAATTTCTGGGAGAACCCTCTTTATTCCCAATGCTTGAACGGTCACAGCCTCTTCCAAAGAGTCATATCTTACCAAAGAAACGCCTCACTGAAGAGCCATTGCCGAACGGATTCTCCTTCTCTCTCTCCCTGTCTGCTCTAACCCTAACCATTTTCCCCAAATTCTGTTGGGAGACCCAAGAAGTGAACAAGACACGAGTCGGATCCAACTATCGGATTCGGACCCCAATCCGGACTCGAACCCGGACCCAACTCATAGGAGTCATTTTCCTAGCATCTTTTACAATCCTTGTCGCATGGAGTGTCCTAAAAAATTAATATTGAAATTTCAATCTTTCTCATTTTCTTCCCTACTCTCTTTTGTTTTTCCTCTCTCTCTCTCTCTCTCTCTCTTCCCCTCCCTCTCCCTCTCCTCTCTCCTCTCTCCTCCTCTCTCTCTTATATCTCTCTTTCCCTCCTTTCTCTCTCTCTCTCTCTCTCTCTCTCTCTCTCTCTCTCTCTCTCTCTCTCTCTCTCTCTCTCTCTCTCTCTCTCTCTCTCTCTCTCTCTCTCTCTCTCTCTCTCTCTCTCTCTCTCTCTCTCTCTCTCTCTCTCTCTCTCTCTCTCTCTCTCTCTCTCTCTCTCTCTCTCTTTCTCTTTCTCTGTGTGCGTGTGTGTGTGTGTGTCTTGCATCAGCTCATTGCCGTAGCAATGTAACGCTTTGTTCTCATCCAAAAGCTAGCATGGCTTCAAGTGGCAGCTACGGCTATTTTTTTGGCAGGGGTCGTGGGCAATCCAATCGAGACCATGCAAATAGTTCTGGTCGTGGCCAGACCTACCGGGGCGACAACTATAATCGCCCTGTCAATCAGATTTGTCAGAAATTTGGACATTCTGTTCTCCAGTGCAACAATCGTTTCAACATAGCTTATTCACCTTCCACCACTTCTCAGGTGTATTCAGCTTAGATTGTCACATCTCAAGATTCTTCTTAGTAAGCAGATTCCCGCTCATCCACCACATCACCTTCGATGCTTCACACATGATTGACCAAGTCCCTTGCACAGGGTCCGACCAGGTTCTCCTTGGGACTGAATCAGGTTTGCCCATATCTGCTCTTGGTAATGTTACAGACACCCGTCCTTGTCTCTTCGAGACATTTTATTTGGTCCTTCCTCCCTCAAAAAACTTTTGACGGTTTATAATTTCTTTTTTCACTCTAAACTCCTCTGTTTCCTTTACTTCTAATGGCATCTCTATACAATACGCCAATATGGACAGAACGTTGTTCAATGGACGGAATTAAAATGGAATGTGCATTGTTGACCATGCTGCTTCTTCTTGTTGCTTTCTAATGTGTCTCCCTTTTCTTTTCGGCATCAAATATTAGGTCATTCGAGTTGTCAAGTAGTTCGCAAAGTATTTCGTTCATTGAATATTGAAACTTCAAAGTTCAATAAAAGTGATATTTGCAATGCTTGTCACGTCTCCTAATCTACTTGTTTGTCTTTCCCTATTGAATCGTCTAGCACTTTGGCCCCACAGCACACCATTCTGGCTGACTTATCTGTACCTAATTAAGTCTTTTAATGGAATCGAGTACTATGCTTCTTTCATTGATCAAAACAATCTTTTTACTTGGGTTTATTTTCTCCATGGGAAATCAGAGGTCTTCTTCTCTTTTGTTCATTTAAAAAATCGGGTTGAAAATCTTCTTTCTTCTAAAATAAAGTATTTTCAGGGACACTAAATTCATAAATAGTCAATTTAAACACCTTTTTCTCACTTCAGTCATTCATCATAAGATTTTGTTTCCATATTCCTCTTAGCAGAATGATTTGGCTGAACACAACCATAGACACATTGTTGAGATGAGTTTAATGTTCCTTGCACAAGCCTCTATGCCTAAACTGCACTAGGACTCTGCCTTTTCTACAATCTCTTATATTATAAATAGGCTTTCCACACCTCTATTGTCGTTTAAAATTTCTTACGAATGCCTCTCTAACTGCAACCCAAACTACTCTTACATGCATGTTTTGGGTTGTCTTTGCTATCCGTCCTTACTTTGGTAATAAGCTCCTGAACAGGTCCACTGCTTGTGTTTTCATTGATTATCACCAAAATTCCAAGGGGTATAAATTTCTTGATCCTCAAATATGCCGAGTTTATATAAGTTGCAAAGTGGTCTTCTACGAGGCGTTCTCTCTTCTCTCCAAAGTGCCCCTATACGTCTCACTGACTCCACCAGCCAGTCCAGTGCAACTTTTGCCCCTTCCGCTTCCCAGTAGTGCAACCTCTCTGCTAGACCCATCTTCTTTCCTACAACAATCCATTTCCCCCACAACTCCCCCTTCTCTCACCAAGCCTGTCCCCTCCACTTCTTCCCTTCACAAGGTTGAGGTTGTCATGCCACACTATCTCCACCTCTAGTCAATCCCAAATTTCTGATCCTCTGTCTTTGGCATGTCCCAATACGTCACTTACCACTCATCTTAAGACCACCAGATCCATGACTGGTAATCTTAAATCAAGTGCCTTCACATCCACTCATCATCCGTCTGTCGTTCCTCCCATACCTGTTGAACCAACCTCCTCTAGTCAAGTTTTGAAGCAGTCGAAATGACATGAGGCTAAGGAAGTGGAATTTAATGCACTATTGGATAAAAAAATTGGGACTCTTGTTTCTTTACCACCGGGGTGGCATGGAATCATTTGCAAATAGTTACTCTGACTTAAAACAAAGTCGAATGGCAGCATATACAAGTACAAGGGTCAATTGGCCACCAAGGGGTTAAATTAGGCAGAGGCGGTTTATATGGTCTAACTGCCTAGTTTCATTGATGGAAGTCAGCCTCATGCAATCTGTCGCCTTCATAAGTCATGGTAGAGTTTAAAGTAGAGTCTTCAGGCATGGTATCATCTGTTCACTTCTTCTCTTATTGATATAATATTTGTTTTGTCAAAGGAGGATTCTTCTCCACTATACCGGTACAACACACTCAACAATTTTTATTCTTTTGTACATGGTGGCATTATAATTAGTGGCAGCTCCTCTCATGAAATTCAGCATATTATCTCAAGTTTATAGAAAGAATTCTCACTCAAAGATTTGGGTGTGTTTCATTATTTTATTGGGATATAGGTAGATCACAGTCGAGTAGGTAGTCATCTCTCTCAATCCAAATATAAATTGAATCTTCTAAGTTGTCTTGACCTCACAAATGTAAAGCTGTTGTCCACGCTGGTGGCTGCGTGTATAAAGCTCTCCAAGTTTGAGGGCACTCCCCTTAGTGATGCATCCGAATATCAGCAAATAGTGGATGCACTGCAATACTCAATACTCACACCCTCGGATATTCAGTATGCAGAAAATCAAGCTTGCTAGTTTCAGCAAGCTCCCAGAAATGTTCACTGCTCACGGTCAAATGCATTTTACGCTACTTAAAAGGAACATTGCTTCATTGCTTTTTCATTCAGCCGACGACAGATTTTTGTATAGATGTGTTTTGTGATGTAGACTAGGGTGGCTGTCCAGACAGCCGTCGGCTAGTCCCAAGTTTGTTTATTCACTTTGGCGGATTTTTAATCTGTTGGTGTTCTAAGAAACAGCCAATTGTGGCTCGTCCCAGCGTTGAGGTTGAATATAAAGGCTTTGCTTTAGCCGCTGCAGAGGTTATTTGGTTGCTGCAGTTATCTTTAATAACTTTGAATCTTCCTCAGAAGCCCTTCTATTATTTTGTTTGATAACCTCTAAGCCAGGTTTATTGCGGCCAATCCAGTCTTTCATGGTCTTGTCAAGCATGATGAACTTAACTATCACTTCATTCGTGTAGGAGTTCATAGTCGGGTTCTCTTGTTTCGTAATCAAGCTTCGTGTCATTCCTAGGACACTCAACTGGCAGGGGAATGTTAGAGAAGTAGTATTCAGATTTTGATCTGAATCATAGAATGCTGCCATCTTGAAACACTTTCAAATATTAATCTTTGTATTTTAGCCAAGTACTATTATTATTTGTAATTATCTCTGTATTATTCTTTTTTTCCCTTAAGTCTCTGAGTCATTTACCTAATCTGGCCCAGACTCTTACTCCTTTGTAAGTATATGTACACTTTGTATGTTCAGTAAGAATTTAATAAGAGATTAAACACTTACAGTGGGACTGATTTCATAGTTTTATTTTGAGCCAGATATATTTAATGAAAATAAAGTAAAAAAGAGCAAAACAATTGCATTGAGGGGTGGTTTCTTTCCCTAAGGCGCTTCTTGGTAGAATTTTTAAATTTTATTACTTAATGTTATTTTAGTCTTATCTCAGCATCTTCGTTCATTTATTTTCTTCTTTCATGGCCATTAAATAAATTGAACTTGCCTTCATAAGCTTGGGGAGAAACAAACAAAACTTGACCACCGCCGAGGGTAAAATGACTGACCTAGAAACTAGGTTTGACCAACATGTACCACAATTGAAAAAATTGCCGACTTGGTATTAACTTTGCAATGATCATCATGCGACTCATAAGAGTCCTGAAAAACAACCTCAGAGAGACAGTAGTTGTGAAACTTATAGGGGTTTGGTATTCTTGTTTGCCTCGCCTCTTACTCTGTCTACTTATTCTGATGTTGATTGAGCATTTGATGTTACATATTGACAGTCAACTAGTCTATTCTATTTTCTTAGGTTATTCTTTGATTTCCTAGTGTAGCAAAAAGTAGTCTATTGTTTCTCATTTTAGTATTGAGGCTGAATATTGGACACTTGCTGACACAATTTTTTGAGCTTGTTTGGCTTTGTTGTTTACTCCAGTCTCCAAGATAGGAGGGTGTCTCTAGATTCTGCTACTCTACTTCATTGCGACAGTAAAAGTGCTCTTCAATTTGCTCACAATGTTGTATTTAATGAGAGGACTAGACATTAAGATTGATTGTCATTTTGTTCGACATCATTGTGTTTGTGGTATTCTCACTCTACTATATATACCCTCGGAACACCACACTAGCTGATTTGTTTACGAAGTCGCTCACTTCATCACAATTTTGGTACTTATGTTCCAAGCTTCAAAGGTGCCCTTTTGATTTATCTTGAGTTTGAGTGGGATGTTATATTATATACATTATACATTTTTTGTATGTGCTCTTCAGAGGTATTTTTGTTGTTTTTTCTCAGATTTTGTCAAAATTAACATGGTACTAGAGTCAAGGTGTGTGCATAGGCCAGAACCAATTATCTCCATTATTTGTTTGTGGGCAACACCCAATTTGTTTGTGGGATACAAAAGATAAGACCAATTTGTTTGTGTGGTTAAGAAGATAAGACCCAATTTGTTCATGTCTCAGGCATGTAATGTTTATGTCTGGCGTGGACATGAGGGGGAGTGTTAAAATGGGAAAATAAATCTCACATTAGAAAAGTTTAAGCAACGATATTGAATTATAAGGTTGAGCAATAGGGATCTAAATTGGCAAATCATTTTTGGAAGGAACCGGGCTCAATCTTATAAAAAATTATAGATTGTCGTTGCGATAGTCAGCTCCATCAACCCCTCCATTCTTATGGTTATTGGTTAAACATAAAAAATTTCTTTAGCCAAACAACAATAGCAGAGTATACTTGGGTAAAAGAATATTTATTAGGTGTTATCAAGAAATTTTAAGCAATCACGAAATGCAAGTGGCAACTATCAATGAACTTCAAATATATAGAGATTCCCAAGGAGACTACGGACGAGAGATGGCTATCAAGGCATGTGACAAGACACTTCCAGCTAAGTATACTTGTTACTACTTTTTGAATATTCATTTTCAGTACTATAATTGATTTTTAATCAGATAATCATTACCCACCTTTTTTTACTTAACAGCTAAATGGTGGGGAATGTTTAGTGTTCCACATTTTTTAGCACAATTGGAGTGTTTTCTAACTCATTCATACAGAAAAAGGAATAGATTAGAGCACAAAAAGCTTAATGACCTGGTATATGTCCATTTTACTTTTAAAACATGATATCAGTATTTCATGATTTTACTTCGAGGTTTTACATCCTGACGTGGCTGCATAGTTGTCAGTCTACCTAGGAGAAAATCTAGGGTTTACCCATAGAATAGGTTGATAATATCTTATTAAAAAACTAAAATCTTGCAGATTTTATCTTTAAGTTTATCTCTTACTCAGCTGCCACATGGACGCCACCTTAGGATGTAAAGTCTTGGAAGTAAAAACCCGCAGTACTTATCACTGCTCTTTAATTTTAGATTTGTTTAAAAACCTTTTGAGTTGGGAGATGGAGAATAAAGGATGAGGATCGGGGTAAAGAGGATGCTAATTGAGGGTGAAGAGGATCGGCAGAGCAGAGGCGTGAAAAGTACAGCTGATCCGAGCTGAGCCGAGCTGAGCTGAGCTGAGCTGAGCTGATCACTGAGCTGAGGAGCTGAGCAGAGCAGAGGTGAGCTGAGGTGAGCTGAGGTGAGCTGAGGTGAGCTGAGGTGAGCTGAGGTGAGCTGAGGTGAGCAGAGGCGAGCTGGGGTGAGCAGAGGCGAGCTGGGGTGAGCTGAGGCGAGCTGGGGTGAGCTGAGGCGAGCTGAGGTGAGCTGAGGTGAGCTGAGGTGAGCCGAGGTGAGCTGACCTGAGCTGAAAAAAGAAGAGTTAAGCTGAAAAAAGAGGAGCTGAGCTGAAAAAAAGAGGAGCTGAGCTGAAAAAAGAGGAGCTGAGCTGAAGAAAGAGGAGCAGAGCAGAAAAAAGAGGAGCTGATCTGAGCTGAGCTGAGCTGAGCTGAGCTGAAAAAAAGAGGAGCTGAGCTGAGCAGAGCAGAGCTGGGCTGAGCTGAAAAAAAGTGGAGCTGAGCTGAAAAAAGAGGAGCCGAGATGAAAAAAGAGGAGCTGAGCTGAAAAAAGAGAAGCTGAGCTGAGCTGAGCTGAAAAAAGTGGAGCTGAGCTGAGCTGAGCTGAGCTGAGCTTAAACAGAGGAGAGAGCTGAGCTGAGCTGAGCTGAGCTTAAACAGAGGAGAGAGCTGAGCTGAGCTGCGCTGAGCAGAACTGAGCAGAGCTGAGCTGATCTTAAAGAGAGGAGAGAGCTGAGCTGAGCTGAGCTGATCTGAGCTGAGCAGAGTTGGGCAGAGCAGAGCTGTGGAGAGCTGAGCTGAGCAGAACAGAGGAGAGCTGAGCTGAGCAGAGCTGAGCAGAGCTGAGCAGAGATGAGCAAAGCTGAGCAGAGCACAGATGAGCTGAGCTGAGCTGACCAAAGAGGAGCAGAGCAGAACTGAGCAGAGCAGTGCTAAGCAGAGCTGAACTTAGAGAGTGGAGAGAGAGCCGAGTTGATCTTAGAGAGAGGTGAGAGAGAGCTGAGCTGAGCTGAGCTGAGAAAAGAGGAGCAGAGCGGAGCATAGCATAGCAGAGTAGAGCATAGCAAAGCAGTGCTAAGAACAGCTGAACTTAGAGAGTGGAGAGAGAGCTGAGCTAAGCTTAGAGAGAGGAGAGAGAGCTGAGCTGAGCTAGAGAAAGGAGAGGGAGAGCTGATGAGCTTCCAGAGAGGACAAAGAAAGCTGAGCTGAGCTGATCTGAGCATAGAGAGAGAGAGAGAGAGAGAGAGAGAGAGAGAGAGAGAGAGAGAGAGAGAGAGAGAGAGAGAGAGAGATGACAGAGCTGAGCAGAGAGTAGCGAGCTGAGAGACAGCTGAGCAAAGAGTAGAGAGCTGAGAGAGCAGGGAGAGAGCAGGGAGAGAACAAAAGCAGGGAGGGAGCAGGGAACAGAGAGAGAGAACATGGAGCAGAGAAAGATGAGTGATCATACTAAATAACAAACTAAAATAACATTGGGTAACGAACTGAAATAACATCGACTATAAAAAATATATGTACACAAGCTCGAAAAAGGACCAAATCTCTTACCTCGCAGAAGTTTAGGATGCAGGAAAGATGAAGTTTCTAGTATCGTACAGCTGTTTCCAAACTCCTGTGGTGCTCTTTGGCGGTTCCAACAACGGATACACGGGAATCGAGTCTGAGAAAAAAAGGATGTGTGAGGCAAAAGAGCAGTGATATAAATACTGTGGGTTTTTACTTCCTAGACTTTACATCTTGACGCGGCGTCCACCTTGCAGTTTAGTAAGAGACAAACTCGGAGATAAAATCAGCAAGATTTTAGTTTTTTAATAAAATATTATCAACCTATTTTATCGGTAAATCTTAAACCCTAGATTTTCTCTTACCTAAAGTGCCAACTATACAACCACATCACGATGTAAATCCTAGAAGTAAAATCAGGAAGTACTGATATCATTTTTCAAGGCAAAATCGTGCAGGGAAGGAGATTATGGTTTAGCTTTGAGGAAAATGAATTGGCAATATAAGATACACCCCTTCATCGGCGGTTTAAAATTATTAATGACAGGTGACACCGACCCAGATTGATATGTGCATATTGTCTCATATTTTTAACCCCTTAATATTTATTACTTTGGTTAAATTTTGCCATTTATTGGGCTCATTAGTAAACATTTATCAATTTTGTGTTTTCAATGGCTAAGTTTGAAATTTTTAATTGATAAAGAGGTCAATTTAGTCTTTTTTTGACAAGTTTGACAATCTTCGGTATTGTGAGCATTACGTCTTCGTCTATGCTCATATTGAAAAGCTACAAGATGCATTGGAAAGCTAACAAAGGAATCTACAATGTCTTTGTTTTATGTTCCAAGAGATACGGGATGCATCAAGGCTGTAATTGGGCTTGAAGTAGCTCAACCTGCACAATTAGCATTCTAAAAGGAATCCTTAACCTGAAATTCAAAATGAAGATTTGCTGATTTAATTTTAAAAGTTTCAAGATCAGGTGCACGAAAATCCCAACTGTGATCACCATTTTCCAGACTTTATCTCGTTATACTTTTTAATTAAGTGGTCAAATTTTAATAAGTATTGTTAGGTTGAAGATTAGGATGGTTTTCAAAATTATTAGGATGAGGCAATTAACGTGTATAAATAAAGGTTTTGTGATCTGTTGGAGGAAAGACATGGAGAACAAAATTTTCTTTGGAGACCAGAGAAAGAGAGTTAGAAAGGCAACAAAGACAAGGCCAGAATATGTTGTAAGAATGGAAGAGCCCATTGGAAGCAAGTTGGTTTGTTATTGGTGGAGGGGAAATGATTCTATTTGGAGATGTGTCACATCAAGCTCTCAAAAGAGGAAAGTTCTTGATCTTAATCTTACTTCAGACTCTTTAAGTTATGTTCTAGATTTATTCTCTATATGCCTTTTGAATTTTTCTTATACCTTGGCTTTTGTAATGGGTTGGCAACTATTGAGATTGTCTGGACTTCAATTTCATAAATCAAGTGTTGTTACTTTTTGTATTTAAATCATGTTGATTATTAATGCTTAACATTTTCATCTTTCTGCATGAAATTGATCACTTCATGTGTGTTGATTAAATTTACATCTTTTCATTTTGGTATGCATTTAGTATACAAAACTAATGAAATAAGTAAATAGTTGGGTTTAGAGAGCTCACATCTGTCTTAATATCAACTAAAATATGATTTAATCAATCTATTTTGAACAGGTATGTTTAATATAGTTTGGGTCGATTGAATTTGAGCTTAAAATCTGATTTAATTGGAACCATTACTTCTATTGGTTTTAATAGTATGAATCAAAAGGAGAGTCCATCTTATGAACTTTTCCTTATCAACCTGTCAACAGTATAATACCAGATCTAAATGTGAGTTAGCACATGCTTAGCTAAGGAATTGGGTGTGAAAAAGGGCAGGTAGATTGTACATAGTAGATTTAGATAAATAGTTTCTTGTTTTATTTTCAAGTTTTGTTAAAATCTCCCAAAAACTGTGTATAATTGATGTTCTCTTCTTTATTAGAATAAAATCTTAAATTTTATGTACAAAACTCTTCGTGGGATCGAATATTTCTTGCCCTATATTTTGTTGTTAACTATTTTAAAGGGTGAAGAATTGATCTAATTTTGTGACATAAACGACATGTCATCACATATACAAAACTCAACAAGCCCACTCCACTGGTGGTTGGTCATGGTTGTAGAAGCCCATGGATGTTTGAAAACTGCTTGTGGAACTTACTTCTCCCAGCGGTTATACTGACAACAGCCTATGGAATCCATTTTTGTAGCAGCGTATTTTGTTATTGTTTTCAATTTTCATACGTGAGTGGTGAAAAACATTTGGTAATGGTGTCCCTCATTCACAAAGAGTGTAGAGAGAAGTTTACAGCTGAGAAATAGAAAGGTATAGGTGCCATCATTTCACATTTGGGGTGAGGTGTTATTAAGTAGTCTTCTTAGGAGGTATTACTGGGCCTTTGGGAGGAAGACTAGATGATCAAGGAGAGCTGAGGAACAATTACTACGGCTGAGTTCATCATATAAGCAACCATGTTGGATAGTGTCTGGCATGTATAAGACCATCTTGAGTTGCCACTCTTTGGAGATAGTGGATATATATTGTTCATCACCAGGACAAATTGATAAACAAACGTAAGTGTCACTGGATCGGACTCTGTAAACAATTCCTTGTGACCTTTTACAGTTTTTGCATGTGTTATAAGTTTTTTAATGAAGTGTTGTAACTATGTAAACAACACTTAATCCCACACCAGCGTATGCAGTATAAAATTACAAATGATATGTTGTGACATGCATTGTTATTTTTAGGTTGGGAGGATGACTGGATTGTCTAAACCAGTATATGAAAGAGCAACTTCAATGTACAGAAAAGGATGATTGCATTGCCTAAAACCTTTATTGTACAAAGATGCCTCTTATAATTAATTTTAGAAACACTCAGCTTTTGACTTCTAATAAGTTTCTCCCTAGTGAAAACTAAATAAAAGGCTTCATTTACCATCAAAATGCTCTTTCCTCCTACACACAAAAGTCAAATACTGGAAATTCACAGGTCTACTACTATTACCGGAAGAATGAATAGAAATGAAAACAAATTAAAAGAAATGAATAAAAGATGCATAAATTTATAGGTACTGCATCATGTAAGGCGAGAGCAATCCTTCCTCACTTCACCTTGATTTCCAACTTTCACCCCGATGGAACCCATCTTTTCCATGGCCAAGGAGAAGGCCTGAAAAAACTTGGCCTTATCCCTTGCAAGAGCCTGAACGAGCGGCTTAGTCCTTCCATCAATGAAAAGCCCTTGATCCGTGGCCAATAATCCCAAATTGCCCACTAAATTGGCATAGTAGGCATGGTCAAAAGAGAAGGGTGTGTTAACGTCGAATGGTGAGACAACGTCCTTGTTGCCACCTTTGTGTGGGCAGGACATCCTCAACGCCTTCAGGAGCCTGGGATCGATGGAGGGGTCAGGCTTCTTGGTGTGGTGGTAGTTGTATAGTCGGCCGGTGAACTGGTTGCAGTGTGCAAAGCCGATCGTGTGGGCGCCGGAGAGCACCACCAAGTCCTCATGGCTCAGACCTTTGGACCTGAAAAGATTGATAAGTTCCTCCACCGTGGAGTTGGATGCTGGGAGGTTGGCCTTTACTTTGGATGCCATGGATTTTCTACCGTCTCTCCTTCCTTTCCTCACCACATAGAATGGTCCTCCAGTCTGCAACTCAAAAATATATATAAGAAATTCATAAAAATCCTTGGTAAATCGAAATTTACTTGCAACTATGGATTTGAGCTCAGAAACACTGCTTTGGTATTTCGAGGCTCTTGATTACTTTTAACCTAGAATGTGACCTTTTAGTATATTGGGTAGGTATCTGAGCCAGTCAGAGAGCAATGGTATTTATAGGTATCATTCAACCTTTCTAAATAATTTATGCCAAACGTTATCACTAAGGGATTTTACCTCCACTGAAAACAAATTTAAATCCATACAATATTATGCATCACTTAATATGTTTTATAACGTTTTTTTATTAATGAAAAATATTTTTAATTTATAAAAAACGTTACAATATCTAGAATTTAACTCTTCATAAAGTGGGACACATTGGAAGGCGGCGGACTGCTAACTTGGAAAAATTCCCAGACACCGATGCGGGTTGGGCTAAGGAGGAGATTAGGAACAGTGATAACGAATATCTCTTTAAAAACTCGGTGAAGCGGATAAGGGTACAAGAAGGGTTTGACCACTGTTGGAAAAGACAAACTGAGTCCAATCAAAAAATTTCCAACCACAGGTGCTCAGATAAATATATGTATTATTTGATTCTCTTGATGGGCGATTTTCCCGTCATTCCGATAAAAACAAGCCGTAAAATCATTAGACATGTCCTTTTACGGAGACTTCACGAGCAGTACTACTAAACCCGATCTCTCCGTCCAGTAAGATCAGTTTCAGGCCTCGCAGTTGAAACGGACCCCACTGAGCTATTCTATTGTCACTTGATGTGTCATTGTTTTGTTTTACTATGTAACAGATTGGAAAGAGAGAACAGAATACGATACCAGGTGAACGAAGTCTCTGGCTGCAATGGCGAGTATGTCTGCGCAGGAGACGATGCCTGGACACTTACTCTCGACCAAATCTTTCGCTTTTTGAACGGTTGAAAACGCCTCGGGCCGAAGGTTCTTGTTGTACCGCGCGTCTCTCTCGGCCGAAGGACTCCCTCGTTTGGTTGATATCAAGATCGAGGCATCGCACCCCTGCATCGAAAAAAAAAAACAGAGGATAAATATGAAAAAAAGAAAAACAGAGAATGAATAAGATTGCAAGAGAAAAAGTTGTTTGCCCCATTTCATTCAATATAAATGTATATGGAGAAACCCATGAAGATTTGATTCTAATTAACGTGGTTAAGAACTGAAATTTGAGAAAGTGTGAGCGTACTTCAACAAAACAATCATGGAAGAAGAGGCGAATGGTGGCAGGACCGGAAACAGGGAGACTTTCAGTTGCTGGGAAGTGACGGAGAGAACGAGTTGTTCGAGCTGCGGACAACTATCGGAGTAAAAGTCAACGGCGAGCTCAGAAATGTAGCCTTTGCTGGTTAGGTTCGAAAACGAATATGACTCCATGGACGGCACAAGGATGAAGAATACAGAGAAGAAGACTGATATGGCTAAAAGCAATAACGACATGTTTTCGCAGCAGCGGAACTCCGTCGAGGAGAAACCAAAAGAACACCGATATGGGACGGAAACTATTACACCACCATTCTCTATCTGTCTACAATCAGTAAATACACCTGAATATATTATCAATGGAGCGTCCCGTGAAGGAAAATATAAAACGGAATGCAGATTCCAAAAAAAAAAAGATACCGCGGAAGAAGACGATGAGGATGCATTAATCTGAGCAGTAGTTGCAAAGGGCCCTTGCCATTGCTCTGAATTACTCGCAGCTGCCACTTCATCAGTCGAATTCTTCTTTAAAGTCTGACGAAGTGATCGCACTCCGGATGTGAATTGAGTGTGGTTTAATAAATTAACATGTGGTGGGTATCATTTATAACCTGAATCTTGAGTCTGAAGATCGACCAGCATTCATTCTTCCATGCCAAATCGTTTTCGACATTAACGAATCAAGCTCCGAAACAACTCTAACCATGTGCCGGCCAGCACGCCCGCAAAAGGCACATACGATACGAATCACTCTCATGAATGAAGACAATATTGGAGAGGTTCCCGATCGACCTTAATTAGTTGCCGAGCTGCTTTCAAATCGAAAATGTGAAATTAGAAACAAGGAAAGATTCTGTCGGTAGGTTGTGTAGTATTATTGTAACAATCATATGATGAGTAAGCGTATATATGTTTCCTTAATCGAAAGAAGGTATCAAAATTGACAAAGGATATATGATTAGTAGTGTCAAATGTGGGTGAGGTGCATGTGCGTGCATGACTGTAAAAGTGAGGACGAAAGCGAAGGTTCACAGAGAAGGAATATATGAAATAAATGCTGCGCACATGGTGCCATAGTCAGCTTCAAAAGTGGGTTAAAATCCAGTGTTGCTCATATGCTCACCTCTTTTGATGCCGGTACTGCACTTCCCGGTTCCCGGTGGTGTCTGACTCTGCAAATTGCAATGTAGTCTGATTCTCTCGAACTTTGATGACTTTGAAGCCTGAAGGCTGCACTTTACTCGTGTAGTCAGCCCTTGGAAGCTCTCAGAGGTTGCGTCTGACTTCTTCTGCTATGCAGGTGCATTTACCATCACACAAAGGGCAGGCAGTAGCTGCAGTACTGGGGAAAAAGAACAGACAGAAAGCTGTGA
This sequence comes from Aristolochia contorta, assembly GCA_022405105.1. Lineage (NCBI taxonomy): Eukaryota > Viridiplantae > Streptophyta > Magnoliopsida > Piperales > Aristolochiaceae > Aristolochia > Aristolochia contorta. The sequence continues at coordinate 99,585 of JAHZSQ010000043.1, forward strand.
GAAATATAATTCTACGGGAAGATTCCGTGGGGAGAACTGGGTAAGCGATTTATTCTACGACGACGAAAGTCGTGACTGGATTTATTCAAGCTAGCTAGGGTGCCGTTTTGTCAAACGACCAGGGTTTTGCGAGACATTACATTAAGAGGGAGTGCAAAGAAATGGACAAACTCCTTGTGGGCATGATTTAAGGTCAGCAAAGAGAAGCTGAGAAATGTTTTGTGGACACATGATTTGCTGTCTTTCCCATCACAGCTCATTCATGAACTTGTTTTAGAAGTACTAGTTGTTATATATATTTTAGAGTGTTGATTTTTAAGAAAAGGCAACTATTAATAAAATAGAGAGTTGTTAGCTTTCTCCAACTACGTGAATCTACAGTGGAATTTATGGTTCGCAATTCGCATTGATCTCCTCATATTGAAACTTTTCTTAATATTTGAAGATGGTGTACTACTGAAATTTGTCTACCAAATAGATTCCATACACTCTACCAATATTGCTAGTAAATTTAGTATTCTTATTGCCGGTAATAGATATTTCAGAATTTCATATGAACAAAGCATCTTGGCCTTGGCATAATTTGGGGCTACCATGTGTCTTATTATTTATGCTTTAAACATCTATCATAAACTATGCTGAGTTAGAATTACTTGTTTTCAACCAGTGTTCACAAAATATGTTTAGCAATTAATTGTTGAATGTATTGAATGCATATTTTTTGATTGCTGAGTTCATTTTATTGGTGGTATATATAGGGTTTATCGTTCTTTCGGTTATGATTCCGTGATGTTTGTACTTTTTTATATGCATTTCTTTGTGTATCTATGTGTATCCATGATACGATATCTTGAGTTCTTATACTTCGTGTATCTTCCATATCACAAACCTCTACATATTTTTATACACTTGGGGGACCCAATATTTAAGTTGCTTGCTCGTTCTTCTTTAAGTTGTAATCAACAACATTGCTTTTTAAAAGACTTATGCAATACAATCAACAAAACTTTTAAAACCATTCTTTCATTCACAATAAACCAATAGTATTACAACTTAATGCAAAGAAGCATTTAAGATCAGTCGAAACACTTTTTTTTCCCAAAGAATATCTTTAGAGGCACTACTGCAAATCTGTTTTCCGCCGGCGGTTCTTTTAGTCGGCGGAGAAGCCTAAAACCACCGGCGGAAAGACCGGCAGTGGGTGAGACGTCGCCGACGCCCAGGACGTCGACGGAAGCGTTACGTAGACGAAACCACCCGCTGATGGAAAAAGGCATTCCACCGGCGGTAAAAAAAAAAAACAAATTCGTCGACGGAAAAGAATTTGGCCGACGTTTCCACATTTCGTCGGTGGAAATGAATTTTCCGCCGACGAATACAGTGTCGTCGCCGGAGAGACCTCCGCCGACGAACAACGTTTGTCGGCGGACTCCACCGACGAATTATTTTCTTCGGGGGACAAAAATAAAAGACATAGTAAACCGCCGGCGGAAATTTTCCGCCGACGATATTTAAACCGTCACGGCATCTTATTTATTCCGGCGATGGTTGAAACCGCCGGCGGAGTAAATATTAATTTCAAATATTTTTTTTTGTTTTTTGTTTTTTGACATGTAACCTGTCATAATTAAATACAACCAATTACGTAAAAAAAAATTAGACTGTCATAATTAATTTCGATTTGCACATCAAAATATTTACATTACTAAATATTTACATTACAAAATATTATACGTAACAAAAAATTACTTAATAGATGTCAACTGTCATGTTCAAACAAAGTGAAAAGTACAGTACGTGCTATCAGGTGTGTGACTGATTGCTACCCTGTGCGTTAGAAGACCCTGCAAATGAACATTAATTCATCATAAGTGTAATGAAATATATTAAATTAGTAATTAATTATGTATTTAAATAATACTAAACTGTAGGCGACTGGAGAGAGGCTCGCCACTGGTTCAGTTCTTGCAACTGAGACTGCACTATCAACAGCTGGTTCTTCATTGATTCTTTATCTTGTCTTTCCTATTGCAGTTGTTCATATAGAGCTAAGTACTCTGGTGCTCTCGTAACCACTCCCCTACGCGGCGGCACACCAGTCCCAAGTCCTCTCTTGTAACCTCCGTGATGGCCCCCAAACACCCTATCTATGATAGGTGTCAAATCCGTGGGGTTCGCCGAGTTGTGGACCTGTAGCTCAGTTGCGGTCCGGACAAGCTCCTCTTGCATAACAAACAAAACCTAATTAAAACATGCACTTGGTATTTGAACGCAAAATGTCAGGAACCTGATAACTTACACATAATGCTGTTGTCTCCTCATTAGGATATGTCCCATCTTTCCTCTTGTGCGCCTTCAGGAAAGATCTCAGAAACACGAAGTTTGGACCTTCTGCTTATCGCTGCATAAAATTTAATTTCGTAAAATTAGTATTGTACAATGTATAAATTGAAGTATTGAGAAGGCATACAAAAAGTCAACTCATACATACTTCTTCTTCCAAAAAACAAGCAAGAGACTTACACCCAAGCGTGTGAGTCGTCTTCAGACACTCTCGATTCGCCTTGTTCTTTACATCTCGCCCGGACTCCCTTACCCCATCCCAATATTCCACTAGCAGAGTCCAGTTTTCAGGAGCCATACCTGGAATCAGACAGTCTGCTAGCTGCTCTGGGGTCTTCCCATCGTAGTATTGCTTCTTATAGAGAGTACGGTTGTCTCGTATAATTTTCTGCACAACCGGCTGTAGAGCTTTCATCGCAACGGCTGTAGAGCTTTCATCGCAACGGCTGTAGAGCTTTCATCGCAACGGCTGTAGTCACGGGTTGATCCTCCTCATTAACAAACTTGTATCTTACCTAAAAAAAAAACCTTCTGTTAGTACTTATAACTGCTACAATAAACAAATAGGTAGTTGTTAGTCTTACATTGATTTCTGCGAACCAATTTTTAAATGTATTCGGGCCGAGCTCACGCCACTGCAGATGTAGCGAGAAATGTAATTGACCCCGAATTTGAGTTCCAAGGAGAAAGGACAGGTTATACTGTGCGGATGACACCATCTGTCCATTCTTGATTATGATCTTTGCCTCTTTCTCGGGCAAGAATGACGTCGCCCTCTCCTTACGCTTGACGCGTGGTAGCTGAGGCTGGGAATCCTCAATCCCATCAACAATCCAATCTGGAGGCTGGGTCTCCATGTCCTCCATTGGGACCGGCCCTACATCAAATGCCCACTTAGTCAACATTAAAATGTCATTTTAATAAGCAGTATGCATGTAATTATACCTGAAACACCAGTACTCTCAAGGGATTGGTAAGAGGGGAACAACACCCTAACTTGCGCCTCGCTTCTTCTAAAATTAAATTAATGAAACAGAAATTAAATAAAGTAAAATTATAAAAACGTATAAGGAAATAGAGTTAATGAATATATTCGTACCTAAAGATGGCAGCGCTGATGAAGACGAAAGCTCTGAGGGAGGGTCGACTGCAGGAGCCGGGGCCGATGTCGAAGGGGCTGCAGGAGTCAACCCCGATGGAGAGGGGGCTGCTGGAGTGCTGGCTGATGTCGAAGGGGCAGCTAGCGTCAACCCCGACGCAGAAGGGGTAGCCGGAGCCTGAGCCAACGTCGCCGCCCGGGCGCGTTTGTGCCTAAGTGACACAATGTCCCCCTTCGGTGGCATAATTATTCTGCAAAAAATAACTGAATTACAGAGAGAAAAAGAGAATATAAGATTTATAATTATATGTAGCGGATGTATTTACAGACTTCAATAGATTAAACATACTCAATCATCCAAGCCATCACTATTGATCCTTAATCCAGGACCAAGGTCACGACACACCCATATAACATCATCTTCACTATTGATGTTTGTTGCGTCTCCAACTCCTGCATCTTGCGCCAATAGAAATGCTTCATCTTCTTGTGCCTTCAAACCTTCCTCATTTAAGGGGATGTCGTAGGTGTCTCTGGGTCTCCCACTACAGACAACGCTCCAACAAGGCTCAATCTGGTCTTTTGAATAAAAGACCTATTGTGCTTGGCCTGAGAAGATGAAAGGCTCATCTTCATACGCCTGTCTCGTTGTGTTTACCAACGTGAGGTCTAGCCCGTCCATGAAGCAACCTGTGCCCTTCTTCATGTCGTACCATTTGCACTAGAATAGGTACACAGGTGTCCATGATCTAATATAAACTTCTATGACCAGCTGCAAGACACCATAAAATATCTCGTCTCCTACCCCCACTGTTGCAATGCCACTATTTTGTGGGGTCCGATTCAGGTCAACGGCCTCCGTGTCGAACTTGTAACCATTGCCAAAATATCACTGGTACGACATAACGTCACGAGATGGACCACGGGCAAGGTTCCTTAAATCCTCTGTGTCCTCAGAGTCAGAGGACACATCGATTACCTACGCAATAAAATTAGTGACAAAGTCAACAAATGAGGGACATTCGATACAAACGTAATATTGACTCTCCTATATTCTGGGTAAACAACTTACTGGTTTTCTAAACCATTGTACAAATTGGTTGTGCTGCTCTGTTTGTATTCGATGCTTAGTCCACTGGGGGTGTAACCCTCTTAAGTGGTCTTTATGTTCCCTTCAAAGAACCCAAATACAATGATTAAAAGGAAATTCAATTTATGGATGAAACATATAAAAAAAACAATTAATTACACTTACAACAAGTACGGTTGAGTCTCTGGAGTATTGAACAACAAAAAACGATGGAGTTGGTACACCTTAGTGGTTAGCAGAAATGGGCGAGCAACCCCCAACGGCCCATCCTCGTATCGTACTGCCCTTGTAACTTTTGATTCCATCCCATCAACATAACATGCGCAAAACGTTGTTACTTCTTCCATCAAGTAACCCTCTGCAATAAATCCTTCTGGCCGATTCTTATTACGAATGTAATTCTTCAATATAAGCAAATTGAACTCAATTGGGTACATCCATCTGTAATGAACCGGTCTAGCTAATCCCACTTCTGATGCCAAGTGTAGTGTCACATGAATCATAATGTCAAAGAATGTCGATGGGAAGATCCTCTCTAATTTGCACAGGATATATGGAATAGTCGATTGTGTGTCCTCTATCTTCCTCACATCAATCACCTTAGAACACAATTCTCTAAAATATGCGCAAAATTCATTTATCACTTTGGCAATGGGCTTAGCCATTGATTTCCTCACTGCCAACGGAAGGAGTTGTTGCATAAGAACATGGTAATTATGGCTCTTAAGACCAATCACTTTCCTCGCTTTGACTTGTACTTGACTGGAGATTTTTGAAGAAAACCCCGTTGGGAGTTTCAAATCCTTCAACACACTGAGGAACCTTGTTTTTTCTTCCTTCGACAAATTGTATGAAGCATGAGGAATGATTACCTTACCATTAACCTTTTTCGAAGGCCTGGGGTGGAGTGGTTTCCTTATGTTGAGACTTTGCATATGCAACCTCGATTTTATATTATCTTTTGACTTCCCATCTTTCTCCAGAATGGTATTCAAAATACTTTCACATACATTTTTCTTGATATTCATTACATCGTAATTATGTCGGATGAGCAGAGTACTCCAGTATGGGAGCTCAAAAAAATGCTTTTCTTCTTCCACCCTTCAGGCAAATATCGGGTTTCTGCCCGTTGTCCTTTTCCAAACACAATATTTTGTACTCCCTCCCATAAATTCATAATGTCATTTCTTGACATGCATGTGGGTATACCATCACGTTCCTCTGTCTCATCAAACGATTTTTTATTGGCCCTCCATGGGTGATCCTCTGGTAGAAACCTCCGATGACGCATGTAAACACATTTTCTACTATGCGGCAGATATAACGAAGCAGTGTTTACGTGACAAGTAGGGCATGCCTTGTAACCTTTCGTACTCCACCCAGATAACATGACATATACAGGAAAGTCTGATATTGTCCAAAGGACTGCTGCACGCATTTGAAAAAATCTTTTGGTTTGTGCATCATACGTCTTCACACCAGATTCCCATAAAACCTTCAGCTCATCTATCAACGGCTGCAAGAAAATATCTATATCATTTCCTAGCGACTTCGGACCGTCAATAAGAAGGGTCATCACAAAATAATTCTGCTTCATAGCCAACCAAGGGGGCAGGTTATAAATGGTAACAATAACTGGCCATGTGCTGCGGTTTGCCCTAGACCCAATCTTAAATGGACTAAAACCATCGCTCGCAAGACCAAGTCTGACATTCCGTATGTCTGAACTGAATGATGGATGCACTGAATCAAAGTGTTTCCATGCGATCGAATCCCTAGGGTGAATCATTTTTCCTTCTTCAGTAGGTGGAGCCGAACTATGCCACGTCATCAACTCAGATGTCTTAGTGGACATGAACAACCGTTGCAACCTCGGAATCAGAGGAAAATGTATAAGGATCTTCGCCGGCCTTGCAGTATTTGAATGCCTACCCTTTTTTTTATGGACTATCTCGACTGACCACATCTTGGGCACACATCTAAATCTTTATATTCATTCCTGAATAGCAAGCAGTCGTTTGGACATGCCTGAATTTTTTCATAATTCAATCCCAAGTCATTCATCATTTTCTTGGACTCATACCAACTGCATGGAAGCAAATTATCGGATGGAAGAGTATCTTTTAGAAGTGAAAGAAGATCCAAAAAATATTTGTTACTCCATCGATTCAAACACTTCAATTGGAATAAATGAACCATAAACTACAGTTTGGAGTGTTTATAACATCCTCCGTATAGTGGTTTTTTGGCCTCATTTAGTAGGTGTTCAAATTTGCGGAATTCTGGATCCTCTGCTTCGTACTCCATATTGGCATCTTCTACATTTCGTATGAAAGCATCGCACAACATTGTTGCCATCTCTTCGCCGTGTCTAGTTTCCACAGGAACATCAACTTCGTGACGTTCAGGCAGCTCCCCGTGATGTCTCCAGATTTCATACATTGGGACAAATCCATTCAGGACAATGTGGGTCCTGATGGTCTCGCAATCAAGAAACTTGCTGTTCTCACATTCCCAACATGGACAACGCATAACACCGTTTCCCTGCACCCCCAATTGCTGTTTTGCATAATCTATAAAAAAACAGACTCCACCCACAAATTTTGGATTACACCGAGTTGGCTTGGACTTGTACACATACATCCATTTCTTGTCCGTAAAATAGTCCATCTACGCAACATTTGTTGAAGAAGGACTACACACAACAAAGAAATGAGTGTTTAATACTTTTAGGAGTCAACAAATAACTCACAACCTAGACTTTATCTAAACCATTGTCCCTATGCATCTCACTATGTCCAATTCTCCTTCTCTTACTTCCACACTTCCAATCGGTTGTACTTATTGGGCGTGGAAAAGAGCAAGAGAAATAGACGAGGACAGAAATAGAGAGAGACCCATAGAGATTCTTGAGAGAGAAACAGAATTTGGGAGTAAAGCTATGGAGATAAATATTTACCTAGAGAGAAATCATAGAGAAATCATAGAGAAATCAGAGAGAAATCACAGAGAAAGCGAGAGAGAGAGAGAGAGAGAGAGAGAGAGAGAGAGAGAGAGAGAGAGAGAGAGAGAGAGAGAGAGAGAGAGAGAGAGACACGGAGTGAGAAAGAGAGAAAGATTAGAGAGATAGAGGGAGGGAGAGAATTAAAGAGTGAAACGAAACTTGAGACAAAACCGAGACTAGAGAGAAAGAGAGAGAGTTAAAGTCTGAAATAGAATTTGAGATTCGTTCGAGGGAGATAAAATATTTAACTAGAGTGAAATCAGAGAGAAAGCTCCAATCCAGAGAGAGAGAGAGAGATTTAATTAGAGAGAAATCAGAGAGCCAGCAAACTAGAGAAAAGGGGGGAGAGAGAGAGAGAGAGAGAGAGAGAGAGAGAGAGAGAGAGAGAGAGAGAGAGAGAGAGAGAGAGAGAGAGAGAGAGAGAGAGAGAGAGAGAGAGAGAGAGAGAGAGAGAGAGAGAGAGAGAGAGAGAGAGAGAGAGAGAGAGAGAGAGAGAGAGAGAGAGAGAGAGAGAGAGAGAGAGAGAGAGAGAGAGAGAGAGAGAGAGGGAGGAGAAGAGAGAAGATTAGAGATGGAAGGAGAATGAGAGATTTAAAATTTGAAACATAATTTGAGAGTAAACCGAGATATAAATATTTAACAATGGAGAAATCAGAGAATGAGAAAGACTAAGAAAACCAAGAGTGCGTGAGAGAGAGAGGGAGAGAAATTCAGAGAGAGTAGAACATATAAGAAACAGATTTTGATAGAAAGTCAGTGCCTAAGAGAGAAAACCAAGTGAGAGAGAAAGAGAGAAAGAGAGAATTCTTCATTCTCCTTTTTATAAAGAGGAAGCTCCTTGGTGTTCTCTGCACGTCATCTGGCTAGTTCATGCCCGGTATGGTACTTGCATATATTTGTATTCTAACAGGTCTAGGCCTATATTCATGGTAGTTGTCACTTTAGGTGGATATGTCTGCCAAATATCTATGGTTTCTTTTTGTTCACTAGATGATATAGACTCCAGAAAATTGTTTATAGATCTCAAAATGCTAGATCTTTATTGTGTTCTACTCCTATACTGTGGACGAGAGGAGTGTATACAATAAGCGGCAATAATAACATTATATAAGCCATTTCAAAAAAAACATTATATAAGCTGCATGGGATTCAGATAATACGAGCTTAGCTTGGTACACCAGTTTATTGATTATTTTTACTTTGCCAAGGTGTTCCTATAAAATTTTTCTTGTTACAATCTTGGTGTGGTGCAGAAGGTGCCTAAAAAAATAATTACTAACTATTGGATCTATAAATTACTTGCCACAATTTTTTACTTGGGGTACCTCTTAATTTAAGTACCTTTATAACGGCTGTTGCTACTCTTTCAACAGAACCTGGTGAAGATCCTTTCAGCAAGAGTGAGAAGGAAAAGAAGAAAAGAGTTGAAAAGCAAGAAAAGAACCGGCTGCAGAATTTGAAACAAGCAGCAAAACTAGAAGCAAAAAAAAACTGGACAACTTGATCACCTACCAATGTTTGTGATCTCGCTCTGGCTTTGCTTCGCTAACAGTATGAAACACCACTGCTCTTGTTCCAAATTCATTCCTCTTTATCCGGCCTAAGATATAGATTTAGAGTACCAAAGCTCTACCAAAAAGCTTTTCAAAGTTTCTGCTTCTCTTACCGTTCCAAGTTATGCCTCTTTAGCCTGGTCTAAGATACAGATTTATAGTACCAATGGTCTACCAAAAAGCTTTTCCAAGTAATACCGTTAGCAATTGAGCTTCTTAGCAAATAACTGGTTCTTCTACTTGTCGAGCATTCAACAAACTTTCTAATGATTCTTAGCTGCATTTATTAGATTTTTAGCTGAACGAAGGAAACATCTTCTACTGGAGTTCTTATCTTGGGTGTATGTTGGAAAATCTTGGTTTAATTTTCATGTGCAAACCTTTTTTGTGGTTCCTATCTGCTGACAAATCCGGGTGGAGATCTAAAATTTGAAACATAATTTGAGTAAACCGAGAGATAAAAATCTGAGTGAGAGAGAGAGAGAGGGAGAGAAATTCAGAGAGATAGAGATGAAGTCAGAGGTAGAGAAAGATTAGAGAGATAGAGGGAGGGAGAGAATCAAAGAGTGAAATAGAATTTGAGACAAAACCGAGACTAGAGAGAGAGAGAGAGAGAGAGAGAGAGAAGAGAGAGAGAGAAGATAAGAGACATAGAGGGAGAGAGAGAAAATTACCTGCGGCGGAGGTGAAGAGCCTTCCGTCGACGGCGAGGAAGTCGGAGGGGTGCGACGTCGGGTGGGAGGCTGGAGCGCACAGAATGCCGCCGGAAATCGCCCCGATAGGCTTCGTACAAACCGGGTTTTTGAACCCAAACGCGTCGTTGAAGATGGTCTTCGGCCGGAGGAGGACATGTGACGCCAAGAGCAATAAAACGGGAAATTTCAGCCAGCGGAACGCCGCGGGAGAGAGAGAGATTTCCTTTCGCACGCTCTGGTTTCCTTCGACGGACTTTGACGAGTTTCGTCGAAGGAAGCCAGGGCAGGGGAAGACAATGCGCAGCGTTACGCGCGTCACGCTCGTAACGCTGCACGGGAACTTAGGTCCCGATTCAAATCGGGACCTAAGTTCCTGAACGGGCTTGAACCAAATCCGGCCCAACAGCCAGATTTAATTCCGCCGGCGGTTGGGACGGAAGGAAAGAAATTCCGCCGATGATGTAACTCTAACCGTCGGCGGAATTAAACTCCGCCGACGAAACAAATTCGTTCCGTGGGCGGAGTCTTGTTTTCTTGTAATGAGGGAAATAATAGATTAAAAAGCAGAACGAGCAATCAACTGAAGAAAATAGAACTCAAGCCCAAAAGAAATCAAAGCGAAAGACCATAAATATGATAAGCACATTTTGTTCATTTAGCGGAATCGATATTATGTGGCAGAATTCTGAAGTAATTTACTAACACTTACTTGTAGAAAATTATATTTGTGTATGCACTCAAACAATGTAAAGTCTTGGAAGTATAATTATATTTCTGCTTTTGTATAAAAAAAATTGGGAATTTATGATTAGGATGTACCACACAATGGCCCACAAGAACCCAAAAGGTTGAGGTTTGACAAGAAAATCAATATTGTCTGTTTCTAACAAATTAAGAACATTTTTTTAGTGGAACCTTACATTCTACTTTTACCATGCATAATATTAGGGTACTTTTCAGTTTCCATATGAAGGGCTATTTTTGTAATAATGTTTTAGGGTTTTTTTATTAATTTTCTTTATATTTATGATACAGAATTTTTTTTACTTAAGCGTTTGTATCAGTATATAACCAAACTGACCTGGCCGGTTCGACCGGGTTCAACCAGAACCAGGGCTATTAACGGTTTGGTAATTTGCTAAGAAACCCGAAATGGTAAAAAAAACCGGTTGATTGGCCGGTTTTAGCGGTTCAACCGCTGATCGTGAATTGGACCGGACCGGTTGAACCAGTCTAGTGACTCTTTTTAGTATTTTAATAGTTTTTGTGCTTCTAAACTTATTTTTTGTATAAAGAAATATTAGTATTATTATTTTTAATGATATACAACTCATATCGATTGAACCCTATTGAACCTGTTGAACCAGAATCGGAAGCTCACCGGTTCCATCAGTGGTTCGGTTTTTTAAAACACTTGTTTGTATGGCCTTTTAACCGTCAGACTTGAAGAATGAAAACTTTAAAAATTTTCTCAGTTTTTTGTTTAATATCTCGGTATTCTAAGGAATCAACAAGATTTTGAACTACAATTATCGTTTCTCCACGTCCGTTGAATCAGATTAGTATTAGAGCGGTATTGTAATTCTGCACCATGCCGCCACAAAGATATACCAATGAAGCCATAATGGATGACGTGCTTCAGCGAGACCAAATTGCCCGGCTGATCAGCCAGCAGATAGATCAGTTGACGCAATTGGCCACTCTGCAACAGCCACAACCATGCATAGACCCAGATTTAGCAGTTGATGATTCTGATCTTGAAGAAAACCCTACCGTGCTCCTCTGGAGGTTTGTTCACAAGTAGATCGACATTGGGAAGTTTCAACGTGGATATTCCAAAATTACATGGTGGTCTCCAGGCGGTTGAGTGTCCGGGTTGGCTGCACATGGTGGAAGAAATTCTAGAATTCGAAGAGAGGTTCCTGATCCCCTTCATATTCCTTTGGTTACCATGAGACTGCACGGTCAAGTGCTGGCATGATGTTAGCAGACAAAAAATTGTCTTGCATGCGCGCTTTAATAAGGCAAAATTCACAACGTGGGAGAGGTCCAAAAAGCACTTCATGGCTGCATTTTTACCGTTCAATTATGAACATGAATTGTATCAATGTCTTCAACTCCTTCGTCAGGGGACTCCTTCAGTTGATAACTATACAATCGGATTTTATGACTTGTTAGCCCAGACGGAAAAAGTTGAGCCACCGGCCCAATTGGTCTCTCGATACATCAGCAGTCTCATCTGCAATTGCTAGATGTCCTTAACATGTTTGAACCTTAGTGTCTGAAGCACATCAGCGAGCATTACAAGTTGAGAAACAATTAGTCCAACAAATGGGCAGTGGAATCAAACAGGCAGAAATGCTCTCACTCATTTGCAAAATAGTTGAAGGAATCGAGTCGCTCCGAGACATTTTGTTCACTTACAACTCCAATCTTTCTGATCTAAGAAGATCTCTTATCGGGTAATTTGTCTCAAATCTAAGCTTTAACCATTTATTGGTTATTTCAATTCATGATATGGTTGATATTCACAGATTACATTATATTTTCTTTGGTTGTCTTGCAAGAGGATGGAAGACCATAAATATGATAAGCACATTTGAAATATTTTATTCATTTAGTGGAATCAATATTATGAGGTATAATTCTGAAGTAATTAGCTAACACATTTCTAGAAAAGTAGGTTTGGGTGACGGTCACATTTTCAATTAACCTTCATTTTAGTTATTCATGTTGTACAAAAACTAAATGTTGCTTTGCGAGAAATTTTATTTTTGCTCTAGGTACGCATTTTGTTTTGAAAATCAAGAACATGGCTAATGTTGACGTATAATGCCAAATAAAAAATTCTTGTTTAATCTATTAGATTCAGGATGTATTTATATGTTTGGCCATGATAAGTTTATTACTTTGTCTTGTTTTTGGTAGAAATTGCTTTGATCTGTTACTCTAGGTTTGACCGACATTTTTCTTTTCAGTATGAGAACTGGAAAATTTGAGAAACTTCAGTGGGTTTTAATGTTGAGACAATGTTATTTATTAAATTCTTAAATGATAATATCTGTCTCAGAGCAATTCATAGCTTTAGTTTCCTCACATTTCACAAGAATGAAAATGATGTTGTTGGAAAATATCACTTTAGTGAATATGTGAAAGGGTTCTTGCGGGTCCTTCATCGTGAGCATTTCTGATTCAGATGTTCGTAAAATTCCCTATGTTATCATTGGAATTGTCAATGGTAAAATATGTGTCATTGTATCTCTCTCGCATGATTAATATGTTTTGCTGAAGAATCTTCTGACTATCTTGTTGAAAGTCATCAATGGAGTTGGGGGATATAGCCATGAACAGTGGCAATCGGTCTAAGATGGAACCCTTGATCATCCTAGTGGGCGGCTCAACAAAGTAAACACATCTCTTGATGTATCACTATATATTTCAATTAACTTTCATTTTAGCTATTAATGTTGTATAAGAACTAATTGTGGATTTGAGTAAACTTTCTTTTTTCTCTAGGTATACATTTTTTGAAATCAGAAACATGGTTAATGTCGTCGTATAATGTCAAACAAAAAAGTCATGTTTAATCCATTAGATTTATGATGTACTTATATGTTTAGACATGACAAGTTTATTATTTTGTCATGTATCCCTTTATACATATTGAAGAGTACAACGACAATAGTAGTACTCCGACAATATGCAATGAACAAGGATAATTAGTTTTGAATTAATTTTTGAACGTATCCTCAAGTGTCCACAATGCCAGTACAATTGATTTCTTACATAAAAATAGAAAGAATCTAATCTTTTTATTATAATATCACGAGTATATATATGATAAAAAAAGATAAATATAACAAAAATTAAGTAAAACGAGGAATTATATAATTTTTCTAAGAGGCATGCTTGGGGCTTGCAATGTTTTTAAAAATCTGACCAGACGTCCAGTTTTGCCTTCTAATTCACTTTCCAAACATACTAAACCAAAAGTGTTGAACTTGTAACCAAACCAAACAACCCAGCCGGGTTTCATAATATTTACGAGCAAAAAGTTTTGATCCCAATAAGATATGGGTTGTCCTCCCAATTCCAGTTCAACGGAATCGGACCGATTGGTCCATTCTGGTTTTTAAAACAAAGGGACTATCTTTGTTGCACCTCTAACTAGTCCCAAGAGAAAGGTTAGCAACCATTATTACCTCACTATTGTCACAGAAAATATTTCTAAATAATTTACCTTAATTTAAAGATAAAAATAGATTCAAATTATTTTATAAATTAGTAACCTTGTGATTACTGATGCCAAAATTGTCACGATAAGTAAACCACATTTAGATATATTGAGAAGGCAAGTGCATCTCGCGAGACACAATGGCGTTTTCCATAATTGGGATGACAATGACGAAATTCCACATCGAAAGTAAGCATGTCGGCCTCAGCTATGGCAAGCTGGTCAAAATAACAATGATGTCGTGGGAAAATATCACTTTAGTGAAGATATAAAAGGGTTTTGGCAGGTCCCTATCTGATATATTTCCTAATTTTCATGTTGGTAAAATTCCCTGTGTCATCTTTGGTACTGTCAATGGTAGGATAAGGTTCATTTCATCTCTCTCGCAGGATCAATATGTTTTCTTTAAAGAAAACTTCTTTCTCTCAACTTTTGTAATGATAATCTGATATGATAGGGCCACTGGGCCCTAATTAGGTCCTCTTTTTCCACAGAGCGCCGACTTTTGCTCTCTATGGGCCACAAGAGAGAGGGCTCCGTTGGTTGCCTACTTAAGCTAGAAGAAGACCATTGAGGAGAAGTTTCTTTTGCACTTAAAGCTGTGGGCCCACTTAAGCCACTTTTTATGTCCAATTCTAAACCCAGCTATTTGACGAACATGGGTTCCACGTTAAAATCCTTACGCAATATTTGTTTATTTTCATTCATGTAAGTTTTGGTGTGCAATTAATTGTCCAGACGGAACAAATTAATTATCTTGTCAAAAATTTATATTTAAAACTTGAGATTCAGCGAAATCAAATTAATATATGTCCGGATGGCTGGAGGGCGACGCAGTGAACTTAGTCTCTGCTGTTTATTTTGATCTGATAGGAGTTAGGTGAGAGAGAGAGAGAGAGAGAGAGAGAGAGAGAGAGAGAGAGAGAGAGAGAGAGAGAGAGAGAGAGAGAGAGAGAGAGAGAGAGAGAGAGAGAGAGAGAGAGAGAGAGAGAGAGAGAGAGAGAGAGAGAGAGAGAGAGAGAGAGAGAGAGAGAGAGAGAGAGAGAGAGAGAGAGAGAGAGAGAGTAGGTAGCAACTATCACCTTTGTTTAAAATTTTACGTTCATCCATAATATGTAAGTGTGGGTTAATCCCATTTCTGGCTAGTGCAAAACTTACTGTTATCCTTCCTGAGCTGATGTTTATTTTAGCTCTCTATGTGAAATAAATCCTCTGAAGAGACCTTAGACTACGGCACAGTTGAGCTAATACAGGACCTGAGTAAAAGGAGACAATTCAGATATTGCAGAACGCACACAAAACTGTACCTTTTAACACTACTCACTCGCAAATATATGTTACAAAAGAATGTGTTCAATCACTTATTGTAAGATAAAAACACTTTCAAGTGTCCAAAGACGCGCACAGCTGGACAAACCTCCAAGATTGCACACTAGATGCCAAAGAAGAGGACTGAGAAATGCTATTCCTCGCTTAAAATGGCAAAGAAGTCTTCCATCACATTATCGAGGTCGATCTTATTCTTCCTGTATCTCTCCTAGGGTCTCAAATTCTTCGGTTTTTTAAGGTTGACAAGATCAGGGTTAGTCATCATTCTCTGCATTGATTTTGGTATAAAGTTAAACTAGCACGCTCATTAAAAATGTGGAGCATAAAACACTGCTAGAAAAGTGGGTTCCAGCGGGGGTTATTTATAAATAACCGCCAGTAAGCCAAACCTTACGGGCGACCAAAATAAAAAGTCCCCGGTAAATAACCCGGGTGAGTTATACCGACGGCCGGTAACTTTAATTCTGTTCCATATGGTAAATAACCCGGGTGAGTTATACCGCTGGGTGAGTTATAACACCGGTTTCTTCTTCATTAATTCTGTTCCATATATGAACTATTTTGCATACAAGCTCTCTTATACATTTATATGGTTTTTGTATTTTATATACCTATATATTTTGTCATTTCTGAAAAGGTATAAACTCTTATGTTATTTTAGATGGCCAACTTGTTATATTTCTGTTTTTTATTTTGGTACTGTTTCAGAATACCACATGGTTGACCTATTTATTCTTATATTGCCTTTATTTAAGTTCATTGGCTCTACTTTTTGTTCTTTATGTGGTTGACCTTTATTTATTTAAGTTCATTAGCTCTACTTTTAGTTTTTTATGTTCAATTATTATATCTGTTTGACTGAGCTTTTAATCTCTGTTTGTATTTTAGAAATGATAAACTAAATTCTTAGAATATTTGTTCTCCTATTTTCATAGTCTTTTTTAGTTGAGTTAGTTTGTTTTAGTTGCTTTTGGCATTATTGAGTGGTTACAATATTTTATATTCTGGTAATATTTCTGAATACCACGTTTTGTGTTTCATCTCTGAATACTACAATTTGTGTTTCATCTCTGAATACCACGTTTTGTGTTTCATCTCTGAATACCACAATTTGTGTTTCATCTCTGAATACCACGTTTTGTGTTTCAAAACAGCTGGATAATATATATGGAAATTGGGTGAATGTAGTTTCTTCCACACAAGGTAAAGATTGTCAACAATTTCTCCTTTTTGTTTCCGTATATATTAATTTCTCATAATCTACTTTAATCTGAAGGTCCGAAGCAAAAGGTCATCACCAGATCAAGGTGGTTTCAAACTGGCTTCTGTAATTTACGAAAAGGATTCAGCAATCGGCAAATAGCTAAACCAAGAAAATAATATTACTGCATGAAATAATATAATGAGTTAATTATTAGATAACTAGCTTCCTCTAGAAATTATAAGACAACTAGCTGTAGTTTAGGATCACTAAGACAACTAGCTGTAGTTTAGGATCACACCAGAATCAGATCCCCATTTCCTGGTCGAGTATCTAGTCCATAGTACTAACAACGAGATCTTTGCGGGCACAATAAGACTTGTCAAAGTATTGTATCCATCTAAATACAGTAATTTGTTGTCTACTGAATATCTAAGTATTTATGAAGATGAAATGTGTATGTACATATGAAATGTGGAGTGAGTAACTAAATATGTATGATTTGGATTTGTTCACCTTGTTGCTTTTGTTACACATTCTAAGGTAAGAGTTGATATGTAGATCTTTACGGTTTGAAGTCCTGTTCAGATTCTATTGGAGATTGTCATATACGTATGAGTTGATGATTGACTTTTAATGTTTTAAAGATTCCAGAGCAGATTAATCTCCTTCAATGTCTCTGATTTATGCGTTAATGACTCTTTGATTTGATGTAGTGTCTTCAAATGCTGTTTTGTGCTTGAAAACTCTGGTTGCTAGATAGAGTATCCATTTTGGTTTTGCGTTTGGTGGAGTTTTTGTTCAAATTCTCTTTACGCCATCTCAAGGTAAAATATCCATTACTATGTATTGTTGTTAGGACTATTGTTCATAGTTCTTTAATTATTATAGTATGTTAATCATTTTCAAAATTATAGTATGCTCATGAATGACTTGTAACCTCATGTGATTCTTTTAATTGATATACGAATGCATGGAATGATTCTAGATTTATAGAATGCATTTTGTTTTATTACTATGAATGCGTTGAGTATGAATGTCAATTGGTTAGTGTAATTTCTCATGCATTCAACGTTATAATGTTAGGTGTAGATGGTGATTTCAGATTCTTGCACTTGTATGTTTTCCATCTTTCGTGCCCCTTTCACACACTTACTCTTTAACTATATATGAGAGAGGAAGGGAGAGGGAGAGAGGGAGACAGAAGAGTAGGAAAAAATCCCTTAATAATTTTTATAGTTTGTCTTTGTGTTTTATCGCAAAGATGGACTATCTCAATGACAAGAGCTGGATGTACCAGTATGCCAACAAGCTTGAGTGGTACCAGCAAGAATTTTTGGATGAGATTGTTTTCTTCACAGAGTTTGCCAACAAGGAAATGGTTGTTTAAGATGCCCATTTGCCAGCGTAAGAACGACTTCTTTTTTAATTGTGACACAGTTATGTATCATATAGGAGGGGAGGGATTTGTTGCTCGATACCATACCTGGCACTTCCACAGTGAGGAGCGAACCGAACAACATGCAAATGCTTCAATAAAGACCGGACACAAGCCAGAGATAACAAGGTTGTTGAACGACGCTTTCATGTGGAACGTTGAACTGGAAGTGGAAAACATAGAGGATGAAAGTGAAGAATTGGAAAAACGTAAATTTGAGCAATTAATAGATGAGGCGAAGTGGCCATTATATGAAGGTTGTGAAAAATACTCAAAACTTTTTTTCGTGGTCCACTTGTTGCAGATTAAATATTTGAATAAATAGAATAACAAATCTTTTTCCAATGTAGTTGTGCTTTTCAAGGATGCTCTTCACCCGGATAACACAGTTCCCAAAAATAGGTATGAGTCAAAAAAATTAATGGCAGACTTAGAGTTAGCTTGCAAAAAAAATTCACGCATGCCCTAATGATTGCATACTGTACAAAAATGAAAATAAAGATTGATAGCTGCCCGTGGTGTAAGACATCGACATGGACTGAAAAAAAGTATAGTGGAAAGAGAAAACGTTTGATACCAGCAAAGGTTGTCCGACATTTTCAATTGGTTCCAAGACTACAGAGGTTGTTTATGTCCTAGAAGATAATATCATTGATGACATGGCATGGGTTTAACTCCAAGTAGATGTAGAAGGGAAAATGAGCCATCCTAGGGACTCTATGGCATGGAAACACTTTAACGTCTTTTAGCTTTGATTCAGGGAACGTTAGACTTGGATTGGATAGCGATGGTTTTAGTCCTTTTAAGGTTGGAACAGGTTCAAGCCGTAGTACATGACATGTCATCATTACCATTTACAACTTGCCTCCTTGGTTGGTAATGAAAGAGAGTTATTTTCTCATGACACTTCTTATCAATGGACCAAAATCACCAAGTAATGATATTGATGTTTATCTACATCCAGTGGTTGATGAGTTTAAAGTGTTATAGGGAGAAGGGGTAAAGACTTAGATGCTGAAACACACTCATTTTTTTCAGATGCGCGCAACAGTGTTGTGGACTATATTATCAGACTTCCCCGCATATGGCATGTTGTCTGGCTGGAGCACTATTAGGAGCTGATATCTTACACATGTGGGAAGATAGTGATAATGTTGAATTTGGTAAAGGTGAATCTCTCAGCAATGTGGCATGTCGTCCATTACTAGAAAGGTGGAAGAAAAAAAGCATATTCTTTGAACTACCATACTGGAAGACTCTTCTAATTCGTCACAATTTGGATGTTATGCATATAGAGAAAAATGTTTGCAAGAGTTTATTAAACACTATTTAGCAGAAAGATGGAAAGTCGAAGGATAACATTAAGTCACAACTAGATTTGCAAATGTTAAAGATTTGTTGATCTCCGCACCAAAAGCCTTCAAATAAAGTTGCTGGTAAAGTAGTTTTACCACATGCTTCCTACAACATGTCAAAAGAAGAAAATACAAGTTTTTACGTATTTTGAAAGAATTGAAACTACCGGTAGGATTTACATCAAACATCTCGAGTCATGTACAAGTGCGGAAAAAAAATTGTAGGGCTCAAGAGTCATGATTATCATGTTTTGATGAAACAACTTTTTTCAATAGCCTTGAGGAAGTCTATATCGGAACCCGTTTCAAAGGTGTTAAATGTATTCTGTGCTTTCTTCAAAGACTTATGTGTGAAAACAGTTGATGTAAGGTTAACAGACTAGCAGCGGCAATCCCATTTATCCTTTGTAAGATGGAAAGAATTTTTCCGCCGTCCTTCTTTGATGTCGTGGTCCACTTGACTGTTCATCTAGCTACGAAGGCCAAATAATGTGAACCAGTCCAGTATAGGTGGATGTACCCAATTGAGTGACACCTATTAACACTGAAGAATTACATTTGTACCAGGTCTCAGCCCAAGGGGTCTATTGCAGAAGGATACCTAATGGAAGAAGTAACCACTTTTTGTTCAAGATATATCGATGGAATGGAGTCTAAGTTAAATAGGCCAGTCAGTTATATTAAAGGTCCTCTTGGGGCACCACATCCATATTTAATATCTAGTGAGGAGTCACACCAGACACACAGGTTCATCTTGTGAACTACCCGGAGATCAACCCATACTTGAAGTAAGTTCTTTTTCAATTCACTTTCACTTTTATAATTCCACATATAAAATTTCAACACACATACAATACTCTCTATGATACTAGGACACATAAAGAATACTTTAGAATGCAGCACCCTCAGTGGACCAATGCTCGAGTACAACAAGAGCAACATACGAGCTTTGTCCAGTGGTTCAAAGATCACGTAAGTGTTTCATGCAGGTTCCATGTTCTACCTATTTTTAAGTTCGTTATGAGTCATTCTTGCATATTATTCAGGTAGGGGATATGTTCAAGTGTGGGCAAGTAGATGGAAAACTTATTATGTTTGCACAATGTCCAAGGTATGATGCCTATTCATACAAATGGTTCTTCACGAATGGGTAAAAAATTAAATCAAAATCGTTTGACAATAAGCGGTTAGTCAAAATAGTGGTAGTGCCCCTGTAGACGAGGAGAAAGATATATTTTACGGCGTCCTTCAAACAGTCCTTCGTGTATACATGAGCACAACCTATTAAATGCATTTGGTTCGATGTGGGGTTAAGTGGAAGGAAGATGGACGAAAATAACTTTCCAAACGAAGTTACGAAGATGAACCCTTCATTCTCCGATTGCAAGCACAACAGGTGTTCTATTTGGTGGATCCGCTTACTCCAAAGTGGAGTGTGGTTTACTGTTGGAATCCGAGGGATACATATGATGTCCCACTAGTCAACATTCATCCTCGTGCAATAGAAGATGAGGAAGTTTTACAGGCCCAGTGAAACGGGGCGCGACTTCCCTATTCAAAAATGTGCGATATGCATGGAACACGGACATGCAACAAGGGCAGACGCGCCCACTTATGCGCATGGCCAACCAACAGACAAAGAGGCACAAGACCAACTATCAACCGATGACGAGGCGGATGACATGGCACGGGTATGACGTGGCACATGAGGTGGCTTGTGACTAGGCAAATGAGGTGGCATGCATGAGTTGGCTATGAGTTGGCAAGCACAAGGAGGGAGTGCTTGCTAGTTGGCAACAACTCATAGAGTTAGTGGGAATCTATGAGTTGGCATTAGTTGGCATTGGTTGGCAAGCACTTAGAGAAGTGCTTGATAGGTGTCACCAACCATGGGAGGTTTTGTAATCTATAAATAGCCATGTACAAAGGCTTGTAACTCATTCATTCATTCAATAGAAGTGTTCTTTCCTCCCAAATTCGGAGTCTCTCTTGTGCTTGAGTTTTGAGAGAGTTCTAGCACCAAGAACAAGAGTGTTCTTGTGCTAAACTTCTTCTAAGAGGCTGACTAGCATCTAGACGGGCTTGGAGGCTAGGGCCGCACGCCACTAAGGAGCAAGATTGTGCTTCGTGATACTCTAGCGGCGTGACAACTGGTATCAGAGCGGGAAGCAATCCTATGGCAACTTCGGAGGCGGAAGTTCAACTCAAAGGTAAGGAACGAATGTCTAAATCTGAGCTTCGTTTTTCTTCAATTGAGGATAGGATCGAGAAGGTAGAGGCTTGTTATTCAATTGGAAGAACAAGTTCGTGAGAACCTTAGTTCTGGAAATGGAAGCCCAGAAGTGGTTCATTCGTTGGAGGAGAATGTCTATAGTGCTATGGCGGTTTTCCGAGGTAACCTTGAGGAGGTGAAGAACGATGTGAAGAACGAGATGGATGAACTTCGGACTAGACTTGCTTTGTTGGAGCGTGTTATAGCAAACGGAGGTGCAAACACGAATGGAGCAACAAACAAGATCAAAGTGCCGGAACCAAAACCTTTCAATGGGGTAAGAGATCCTAAAGTCATTGACAACTTTCTTTACCAAGTAGAAAAGTACTTCTTCAATGCTAATCTCAACGATGCGCAAAAGGTTAGTACTGTTTCTATGTTCCTTGTTGAGGATGCTCTTCTATGGTGGAGGAGAAGGGAAGCGTTTATTCGTACCAAAATATGAGGGTTTGCGCAAAGAGCTACTACGCGAGTTCCATGATACATTGTGGGCTGGTCATCCTGGCCAAAGAAGGACTATTGCACTCTTGTCTAGGCACTACTATTGGCCCGGACTTGATGCTGATGTTGAGGAGTACGTGCGCACCTGTTTGGTATGTCAACAAGACAAAGTGGAGAGACAAAGACCTGCTGGCCTGCTAGACCCTCTTCCCATTCCCAAGCGCCCATGGGAGTCTGTAAGCATGGACTTCATTTCTGGCCTAAGGCGAGCTGAAGGCTTGGGTTCCATTTTAGTGGTGGTAGATAGATTCTCCAAGTATGGGACTTTTATAGCCGTCTCAAACGATTGCACAGCCGAAGAAACAGCCAAGACATTCCTATCACATGTGGTGAAGCTTTGGGGTGTGCCGGAGACGATTATAAGCGATAGAGATCCAAGATTTACAGGTAAGTTTTGGTCCGAACTTTTTAAGTTGCTTGGAACTACTCTTAACCTTTCCACCAGCTTTCATCCTCAAACGGATGGGCAAACGGAGCGGATAAATGCCTTGCTTGAGGAATACCTAAGGCATTTAAATCAGTGCAAATCAGAAAAATTGGCCCGAGCTCCTTGATGTGGCCCAATTCTCATACAACATGCAGAAAAGTGAAGCCACAGGGGCATAGCCCTTTTGAACTTGCAACTGGCCAACAACCGTTAGTACCAGCAAGCATTATTCGGAAAAATCGAGTAAGTGTCCAGCAGCCCACCTTTTACTTAAGCGTTGGAAAGAAAGGACGGAACTAGCCCGATCATATTTGCAACATGCCAACAAGCGCATGAAGAAATTTGCGGATTTGAAGCGGCGAGATGTTGAGTTCAAGGTGGGAGACCTTGTTCTCATAAAGATGAGGACGGAACAACTCAAGTTGTTGAGGACCAAGAACAAAGGTTTGATAAAAAGGTACGAAGGACCCTTTCCCATTATTCAGAAGATTGGGAAGCTAGCATACAAGGTGCAACTACCAAGAGGATGCGCATTCACAACGTATTCCACGTAAGTAACATCAAACCTTACTTTTCCGACTCAGACCCCAAAGAATTGTAAAGCCTAGAGCACCCTTGATGTATCCACTACTTTTACCAAGAAAGTAGATTATGTAATAACTCATAGAGAGGTACGTCAAAGAGGCAAGCCACGTTCCACAGAATTCTTAGTGAAGTGGAAGAGAGAACCGAAAGCGAAGCAACTTGGCATGAAGCAGCAAAGCTTTGGCAATTCGAGAAAGAGGTCGAAGCATATCAGGAGCGTATGCAGACGAGGACGTCTGCCTTATGGCGGTGGGAGCATGAAACGGGGCGCGACTTCCCTATACAAAAATGTGCGATATGCATGGAACACGGACATGCAACAAGGCGGCAGACGCTACCACTTATGCGCATGGCCAACCAACAGACAAAGAGGCACAAGACCAACTATCAACCGATGACGAGGCGGATGACATGGCACGGGTATGACGTGGCACATGAGGTGGCTTGTGACTAGGCAAATGAGGTGGCATGCATGAGTTGGCTATGAGTTGGCAAGCACAAGGAGGGAGTGCTTGCTAGTTGGCAACAACTCATAGAGTTAGTGGGAATCTATGAGTTGGCATTAGTTGGCATTGGTTGGCAAGCACTTAGAGAAGTGCTTGATAGGTGTCACCAACCATGGGAGGTTTTGTAATCTATAAATAGCCATGTACAAAGGCTTGTAACTCATTCATTCATTCAATAGAAGTGTTCTTTCCTCCCAAATTCGGAGTCTCTCTTGTGCTTGAGTTTTGAGAGAGTTCTAGCACCAAGAACAAGAGTGTTCTTGTGCTAAACTTCTTCTAAGAGGCTGACTAGCATCCAGACGGGCTTGGAGGCTAGGCCGCACGCCACTAAGGAGCAAGATTGTGCTTCGCATACTCTAGCGGCGTGACACCCAGGATCTAGTAGTGGGTCCCGTAGAAGCATTGAACCCTATTGATGATGTTATTTTGGTGTACAGAGAACTTGGTGTAGGATTGAGGGTTGACATAGAAGAATTGAATGAAAATCAGTATATGTTTCTTCAAATCTTACAATGTGCATTCAAAATAATCTGTTGTAGTATCTAACTGTTTTTCTTTGTTATATTATTTTTACAGAAAATGCCGCCTAGGAAAGATAAAGGTAAAGAGAAGGTTGATGAACCGCGTCAAATAGGCACGACATTTGAGTTACACTTGTGGTCCCTCCTAATATTTTACGTGCCGGTTTCTAATTTATGGGATTCTTTTCATTTCAGATCCTTGGTATATTAGGAACTAGTCCTCCTGTTATACATCTCCCTCGGACTCTGACTCAAGAAGTACGTGTGAGATTCATTCATAAATTTTGTGTATTTTTAAGGTATTTGTTTAATCTATTTGATTGTGATATATGGTACGCCCATCCCAATTTGTTGAACCTACACTCGCCATAGAGGACTGGCAAACATAGGATGCAAACCTCGACGATGATGAGACACTCCCACCAGAGGAGACAGAATTATCTGAAGAACCACATCCAATTCATATACAGGTTGGTAGAGGTCCTGCCAGAGCGACTTCTCTCATGCCGAATTTTGGTGAGAAAAATGAGGTAGTGTTTTAACATGGTCAAATAACCAATAAGGAAGTAGCTAATTTTTCAAGTTATGTTAGCTCCGACTATCGTCAAGAACAGTGTTTTGTTATGCATAAAACATGGAAGGAGAAAAGTGACAAGTTCGATAAGTGATTTGAGTCAATGTCGGTACGTATATAAGTTTAACAATTGAAATTACTTATTTTCTTATGGATATCTAAGTCTGTTGCACAACAGTCTGCTTATTGGTATTCACTTATACTGCAGTAAGTGTTAAAGTGGGTTGATGATAATGAAACAACAAAGCTGAGTAACACGAAGGCAAAAAAGTTCCTTAAGCCGATTCTTCAAAAATTAATTAAGGACAACATGTGCTACTTGAGAAGAGACTATGTTGAAGGCAAGAACCTGGAAGAGTATGCAACAAGTCCCATCCCAACCATGAAGCAAGAGTCGCTGGATCTTTTATTGACTTATTGGGATTAAGAAAAAGGAAGGAAATGTCGAGGAAGAACAAGATCAATCGTTCTAAGCAAAAGATCCTTCACACTCTTGGCACAAAGTCATTTCCTCGGTACTATGAGCAACAAGTTAGTACTTATCCTTTTATCTTTATTTTTTATAACTACATGAAGACAGTTAATTTATTGATGAATTGATGTTTTTGAAAAGGGTGAAATGAAAAAGGGAGTTCTTTTAGTTTATTTCATGGTTACGTAGGACCCATAGGAAGAAGGATGATACGTTTCCTACTAAAAGCACACACGAGAAATGTGTAAATTTCTAAGTTCAACATAATTCATTAGTTAGTATATAAGATAGGAAACTAATGTATTTCTGTAATGTGTTTTGCAGGAACTTTTACGCCATGAAGTCACTACTCGCCAGATCTCTGACTCGTGGGATCCAGAAGATTTGAAATCCATATTGGATAATCTGCACGGTGGACATCACAGTGGATACGAGAGTGGGTTCGGCCATGGTTATTTATGTGGTTAGGCAGGTCGTGCGCACAGGTCAACGTCCCTTCAAGAAACAGTAGCACTAAGGGAGGTACCGAAGGAGTTGAAGGATAAAGAAGCTAACACGCAGAAGGAGTTAGCAATTAAGAGGGAGAATGAAGCTGTCACACAGAGGGAGCTGGCGATTATGAGAGAGCAAATCATGATTTCGACACAATCACATTGACAACAAACCCGTGGTATGTTATACCTTTCTTATTAATTGATTATGATAGGCGATGATTGTGATTTTTAATGAAATGCTAATTATTTTCTTAACTTATGTATGCAGGCGATGATAACGAAAATGCCAATCCTGATGGAGAGGTTTGAGTTGGGGATTCATGAATATGGGCATGGATGCCATGCACAACTTGGCTAGCTTAACCATTTTTGTTGCAGCTTAGTTATTATCTTTGACCATTGTTTGGGTAACTTTTGCTAGCTTACATTTTTTTTTGTGCAACTTAGTATCTTTATGCATTTAACATCCATCTTGCGGTACCATAATATTTTTTTTACGGTTGTCAATTTCCTTTGATATGAAAAGATGTAATGATACATTATATTGTAATCCAGTTCAATGACATGATGATCCAACAAGTGTATGGTTGGTTTAGTTTTTAGTTGATTGTGTAATAGAGCTTGATTTGGTTGTAGTTGATTGTGCAATAGTAAATTTTTGTTTACATTATCTAAATTTTTTGTATTATCTGAATGAATGATGATGCAACAGGTTTATGATTGATTCAAAAATGAAATAGGAAAACAATTATTAAAAAATCTAATATATATATATTTTTAATTAAAAACATATTACAGGCAGTTGAAAAACCCGCCGGTACTTATTAAACTGATTTCCTTCATCGGCGGGTAGAAAATCACCAAATGTTAATTCCATCATCGGCAGTTAAAACCATTGGTATAAAGCCTTAAATTTTTTTTTTAAAATTGCTGGCATATTTATTTGCGTCGGTAAATAATACGTATTAGTCACTAGTGAATAATACATTGCCAAAAAATCTGCCAGTAATTTACCAGCGATATTTATTGCCGGTAATTTACTGGGGTAAAATTAGTGCCATTGTGCCACCGGTAAGGTGTCTACCGACGCTCTGTTGAGTGGCGGTTTTTCCGATAGTTTTCAACCGCCCGTAGAGACTGCTTTTTTGGTTGCGAGACTCGTCATTGTTCATCTCAGGTTCAAAGTGGCAAGATAAAACACATTTTTCTGACTTTAAAATTATCAAATCCTTTTTCATAGGCATCTTCAAGTGCATACAGGCTAGCTGATCACTGCATAAGCGGAATGCAATCCAAAATGAACAATCTAGTTATAAGGAAACAGAAGTCTTCTACATAAATACAGCAAAATTCATTAATATTTCAATTTACAATCTCCTTTACCTGATTGAGTTTGGAGTAATAGCACGCAGCATTGTAACAATCCACTGCAACCTCGGTATAACGAGTCATTGATGATCCTGACTTATATTTTTTTTTAAGATTTCTCCATATTTTCCCCCTCTTCTTCATCAAAATAGAAAAATACATTAGACCCTGTGATGGAACTGTGATCAACATATACTTGCTGAAAGCGAGAACGAGTTTAACAATGTGGAGATACAGATATCACTGATTCCTATCAAAGAAACGACGTATGAGCACCTATTCTATTCTAGCTATGTAACTACTAATCAGTGTAATCCTCTCTCCACCAGTGTCCACCTTCCATGTTCATATCATAATAGAAACACACTAGGTATTATTAATCACCTAGATGATATCAGATTGTTTGATTCTTTTCAGGTTTGGCTTGATTCCAAAACAGAAAACAAATCTGAAGAAGAAACAGAATAGACTCTATATATTTAAGAAGCAAATAGGAATCTCACATAAGAGAATATTTCCAGAAGTATGGACCACTATGGAATAATAAAGCTTTTGGACTCATAATTGGAACAAAAGGGCCACTAAGTGACCTCAATTTAGTTTTTGAAAAATTTCCACTCCAAATCGTTTTGCTTTTTATCTTTTACAATTTTACTTTCTAGAAAACCTAATGTTGTACATGTCTCCAAGTGCTCGTGACTTGTAAAGTGATGAATAGTGTATCCTACTATAAAGAAATATCACAAGCTACATATTAGAATTCTGTCTACCACCTCCAAATCCAAACTAGAATCAATGAGAAATAATAAAATGACAAAGATTAGCAGCAAACATGATCAAACATAAGGTTGTAAGTCTCTTTTCAAGCTTCTTAATAAAATGTTAAAGCAATTTTGTTAATTAGGATTCAAAAGTGATTATGAGTTTCTGATAAGTTGCACTCAAAATGCGTACAACATATCAAAAGAAAATAACAACAAAATAAATAAGAGGCAATATAGTGAATTTCATACCCGGTGGCAAGGTACCGTGATTGTGGACACAAGTAGGCTATGCTCCCTATACAAATTAAAAAGAAAAAACAATAAGCTATGGTCAAACTATGATTGTTCACCTTACACAAGACTCAACGTCATCAATTAGTCATTGATTATAGGCATGTAGCATTTTCATTATTTATTAAAAAAATTTTCATTAATAGAAAATGTTTAGAAATTGTTTAACGCCATAAAATATTTATGATTTAATAAAAAGATTTTTCATAATGAAAAAATTAAGAAAATAAATTTATTATGCATAAAGGTTTTGGGTTTTAATTCTATATTAATAAGATCTTTAAAATCTTTGTGGTAACGGTTTTTGGTAGTTTTCTATAAATACTAAACCAGGTCCCTAAGCTCGTTTACTATGAAAAATCTAGAGCTTAGAAGATCCAAATATTTTGCTGCAATTTTCGAGATAGAAAAAGGTATTTATATTTTTTCATATTTATATCTATATTTATGTTTCATGTAGATTAGAAACGTGTTAATGTTAAAAATACATGAATTAACTTAGGAATTTCTTACATTTGGTATCAGAGACGAATTTGTGATTTTTAGATTTTTTGGGCATGATTTACCTTATTTTTCAGTTTAATTCCGATTCTGCATAATTCTTTTTCTAAATTACGTATTTCCCGAATTCGGCGATCTTGTTGCCGAATTTCGTTTAATCCGACTAAATTCTATCGCTGTTTGGTGATGGGACCTTGGGCGAATTGATCACTGGACCTCGGCCAACCATTCTGCCTTGATCTTTGGCCATGACAATGGCTGGAATGCCAGTTGCGAAGCCGAAAAAAGAGTTGTCTTGTAACTCTAATTTTAGAATTTTTCGGTGGGTTTTACGTTGCTTTCCAACAACGGGAAGCCTGGAGGAATGGTCGCCGAAGTCCTCCCAACCTTCTGCGGTGGTTGCTGGCTGTATGGTGGGTGGAACGCTAGTGCATTCGGCAGCGAGAGGTTAGAGATGATCTCTCGTGGTCCGGTCTGTTAATAGTTTTTTCTAGTTCAGTCCGTTCATTAACGAAATCATTGGACCCCGAACCATTTATTCCAGAACAAAAAAGGGCCACCTATTTTCGCGAGCCTATGGTATTAGTTGAGCCCAGGCGAGGAAAACTTGGCCGCCATGCAGGCGGGCGTACGTGCCATTTACTCCAAAAATTCAGAAAAATTCAGACAAGCTCAAAAAAAATCAGGAAAAATAAGGAAAATTCAGATAAAACGTCTAATATATCTGAATTAGATTCTAGTTTTCAATTTTATATTTTTTATCTCGTAATTTTTTAATTTTGTTGATTATGCTTAAATAATTATATGATTTTCTATGAAATTTTGATTATACTCATTTTAAGCATGAAATGTTTGTTACAATATTCATGTCTTTAAGAACGAAAATATGATATTCATGAAAATATGTAAATTACATAATATATAGGTTACTTTTATGCATTTTTTTTTCATTGTGATAATTTTTTTTGTTTACCAATTTTAACATTTTATTTAAGCTTAGAAATTGTTATAATTTGTAAAATTTATTAAATTCTCATTGTATTAATATTTGAACATAATATTTAAGATTATGGCCTAAAGTTTTAATACATAAAGATTCATAACATGTTCAATAAATAACTTTGGATGAACAATTAGGTTATAAACCATTCACAAATAATTTGATGGTTGACATGAGATGTATGACCCAAGTTTCACATACACTAATCTACACTAGTCTCCCTAGGAAAGCTACTCTTTCTAAGGTTTTTGGTACTTAATCTGCCTTAGCTAAACTTGACCATCCTAGGAGTATACTTGGTTAATGTTTTCATGTTACTGCATAATTATTCTTAGGAATTTTGTAGAGCCTGGAACAGGAAAATCTCTCACTATGCCTAGTGATTATATAAATATAATTTTAGTTAAATAGAGAGTAGCCACAACATATTTAGTTAACTAAAATTATATATTAAGTTAAATTACATGACCACATAAGGAATTAGATATGAATTGTGATTATTTATGCTTAATATGATAAAATTCATCCCACAAGAAATTTGGTTATATTTATATAATTAATTAGGATAAAATATTAGACTATTTTCATAATTTACCAACTGGGATTATGAATTGGAATATAGTTTGGTTGTTTTATCATTCAGGATAGATAATATATCCATTAAGTGATTATCTATCACACAGAAACTTTAAATCTACTTGAGTAACAATTAATCCCATAAGCAACTTTTCAGACCTTAGATCAAATTCTAGGGCATATTTCACATTTGTAATGCATGCCATTGAGTTTTGTCAACCTCATATTATATAAGCCTTTTGGAATTTCTACAGTTACTCAACCTGCTCGTTACTCTGATATTTGTCTGGATATTCCTGAACTTATTGGTGATAATTATAAAGTTTGGAAAGAAAAAATTATTTTTTATTTAAGGTGGATGGGAATGGATTATGCTATAAGGAATGATGAACCACCAGTTGTAATTGATCAAAGCAGTCCTGCTAAAGTTGCGCTATATGAATGAAAATTACAACTAGTCTTTGAGGTTCAGCTCAGGAGTATGACAAAGTCATAAATCTGCTTAAAGCCTTTGATGATCAATTCGTCACTTCAGAAAAGGCATTAACAAACACCCTCATAATGAAATTTTCTTTACTGCGTCCCATAAGTGTTAAGGGTGTGTGTGAGCACATTATGAAATGCGTGACATAGTCGCTCAACTCAAGAAACTTAAGGTAGACATGTCAGTCCTTCCTTGTGCACTTCATTTTGAACACTCTTCCTTCACCGTACGGGCTTTTTAAGATCTCTTATAACACACAAAGATAAATGGTCTATCAATGAATTAATGACCATGTGTGTTCAAGAAGAGAAGAGGTTTGTAATGGGATTGGGTGAAAGTGTCATGCCGGCTGCAATTCGTGGGAAGAACAAGACTCATAAATATGACAAATCTCAAATAGGACTTCCAAGCCTTATTAGAAGAGGAAAGGTAAAGTACCACCACAAGCTAATATTAAGAAAGACTCTAAGTGTTTGTTTTGTAAAAAGAAGGGACATGCTAAGAAGGATTATGCAAAGTTCAACACATGACTTGAGAAAAAAGGTACTCTATCCTCATTTTTTTGTTATGAATCTAATATGGTTAATGTTAATATTAACACCTTGTAGATTGCCTCTGGATCTATAATTCACATTGCAAAGTCCTTACAGGGTATGCAAAACCTGAGGAAGCCAATGGGAAGTAAGTTGACCATTTTATCCGCCAACAAGATAGGCTCACATCTGGAGGCTATAGGAACTTGCACTTTAACTTTAAGTAGTGGTAATGTTTTAGTTTAGAAAGGACCTTTTATGTACTAAGTTTCTTTAGAAACTTGATTTCAGTGTCAATGCTTGTACTCTTTGGATAATCCTTTACTTTTAAAGACACATCTTTTAATATTTATTATAATACTAAATGTGTTGGAAATGGATATCGACTTATGGTCTTTTCCGTCTTTCCTTTCATACTAATGTCACTAATAGTACATTGCATGTTCACACTGGCATTAAGAGGTGTACTATTAATGAAGACTCCTTTGTTATGGCATCAGAGATTAGGTCATATCTCCATAGAAAGAATTAAGAGGTTAGTAAAAGATGAAGTACTTAGTACTATTGATTATACTGATTTTGAGACTTGTGTAGACTGTATTAAGGGTAAGCAGACAAACAAGTCAAAGAAAGGTGCTATTAGGAGTTCTGCCTTATTAAAAATCATACAGTGACGTATGTAGTTCAGATTTAGATATTTCAGATCAAAAATATTTTATCACCTTTATAGATGATTACTCATGTTAAATAAATATTTATTTGCTTCATAATAAGTATGAAGCATTGTATACCTTTAAAGCCTTCAAGGCAGAAGTTGGGTACCAATATGGGCAACGAATACAAATAGTGAGATCTGATAGAAGTGGTGAATATTATGATAGATACTCAAAGAGTGGACAAGCACTCTGGACTAGAATTGTATTGCAGAGAGAAGAAACCGAACTCTAATGGACATGGTGCAGAGTATGCTTAGCAACTCTAATCTTCCTACATTTTTGTGAACTAAAGCACTTAAGATGACTACATATATATTAAATTAGTGTCCAACCATGGTTGTCCCAAAGACATCTTTCGAACTCTTTAAAGATTGGAAAACGAGTTTCAACATGTGTGTGGTTCAGGATGTCCGTCTGAAGTGAGAATATATAACCTATAAGAAAAGAAGCTGGATCCAAGGACTATTAGTGGCTTTTTCATTTGTTATGCTGAAAGGTGTAAGGGTTACAAATATTATTTTCCATCTCTTACAACTAGGATTGTGGAATCAAGAAATGCTAAGTTTCTTGAGAATGACATGATTAGTGCGAGTGATCAGTTCAGGGATTTAATTCCTGCTCATAATCATGCAAAACTTCAACCTAACACATTGTTAGATAGATTGGTTATTATTCATCATACTCCTCAAGTTCAATTGAGTACTGCACACCTATCACTGAAGTTCCACAAGTGGTTGATAATCCTCAAGTTGATCAACTAGTTAAATCACAAGCTTTGCAAGGAGAAGGTGGTCCAACATTAAGACGTTCTACTCGAGAACGTTAACCAACAATTCCTAGTGATTATGTTATGAACTTACAAGAAACTGACATAGGAGCCGAAAATGATCCTAAACGTTTTCACAAGCCATGCGTTGTACACAATCAAATCTATAGTATGATGCCATGAAAGAAGATATGAATTCCATGAAAAGCAATGAAGTCTGAGACCTTGTAGAGTTGCCTAATGGGTCAAAAGCCATATGCTATAAATGGATCTTTAAGACCAAAAGAGACTCATTAAGCAACACTGAGAGATACAAAGTGAAACTCGTTGCTAGGCGGTTTATTCAAAAAGAAGTAATCGACTACATAAATATTTTCTCTTATTTTTTAAGAAAGATTCTCTTCAAATTATTTTGGCATTAGTTGCTCATTTTGACCTTGAGTTACAACAAATGGATGTGAAAACTGCATTCCATAACGGTGATATAAAAGAAGAAGTTTATATTAAACAATAAGAAGGTTTATCTTCTAGTGATGGTGAGAATTTGGTTTGCAAATTTAAGAAATCCATTTACGGTTTGAAAAAAGCCTCCCGTCAATTACATTTGAAATTTCATGATGTAATTTCTTCATTCGATTTTGTTGAAAATCCAATGGATCAATGTATATACCAGAAGGTTAGTGAGAGTAAATTTGTTTTCTTATTTTATATGTGAATGATATTTTATTTACAACCAATGATAAAGGTATGCTACATGAGTTAAAACATTTTCTCTTTCAAAACATGGATATGAAAGATATGGTGAGACATCTTCTGTCATTGGCATTAAGATCTATAGAGACAGACCTCGCGGTGTCTTAAGATTGTCCCTAGAAACCTATATTGACAAAGTTTTGGAGAGATTTCGGATGAAGGAATGTTCTCTAAGTGTTGTACGCATTGTGAAGGGAGATAAGTTCAACATGGATCAATGCCTGAAAAAAAAAATCCACGAAGGATATTCCGTAAGCTTCTGTAGTTGGCATCCTTATATATGCTCAAGTCTACACTAGACCTGACATTGCATATACTGTTGGGATATTAGGAAGATATCAGAGTAACCCAGACATGGACTACTAGAGAGATGCAAAGAAAGTTATGCGGTACCTTTAAGGAACCAAAGGCTACATGCTTATGTATAGATATATGGACAATTTAGAAGTGATTGGCTATTCAGACTTGAACTTTGCTGGCTATGTTGATTCTCACAAATCAACATCTAGGTATATATTCATTATAGTCGGTGGAGCTGGTTCATAGAGAAGTGCCAAGCGGACTTTGAATGCGACTTTTACTATGGAAGCCGAGTTCATCTCCTGTTTTGAGGCTACATCACATGGTGTATGGCTTAAGTATTTCATTAATGGGCTTAGAGTTATGGATTCTGTTTCTAAGCCATTGAGAATTTTTTGCGATAATACAACTATTGTATTTTTGGCTAAGAATAATAAGAGTGAGAGTCAAAGTAAACACTTCGACATTAAGTTCTTGGCCATAAGAGAACGTGTTAAAGAAAAGAAAGTGGTCATTGAGCACATTAGCACTGAGTTGATGATTGTTGATCATTTGACTAAAGGCTTGCCACCATTGAAATTCAAGGATCATGTAGAAAATATGGACTTGGTTCCACTTGGTAATTGGTATATACATTTAATTTATCTAAGAAACTCTTCTGCTTTCAGATATTTCTAATATTCAGGTGCACAACTATAGTTTGAGAAATATATTTGGACCAATAATAAACATAGGGTTTATTAATGAAGTTTTGTTACCACATGAGGAACTTCTGAAGCAAAATTCAATTTAATACATAATAGATATTACTTGTATTTAGAGGACATATCTCTATGATTTGTGTGTTTTCTTTCATAATGAAGTTGTGTGTTATGCATCATGTGGGAGCATGTAATATTTTCATTATTTATAAAAATATTTTTCATTAATGGAAAACATTTTAAAAATATTTAATGTCATAAAGTGTTTTCTATTTAATAAAAAAAATTCATAATAAAAATTAAGAAAATAAATTTGTGATGCATAACGGTTTTTGGTTTTAATTCTATATTAATTAAATTTAAAATATTTGTGGTAACGGTTTTTGCTATTTTCCTATAAATACTAAATCTGGTTCCTCAGTTTGTTTACTATGAAAAATCTAGAGTTTAGAAGATCCAGATATTCCGCTGCAATTTTCGAGATTGAAAAAGTATTTATATTTTTTCATATTTTCTATTTTTATTTTATGTTTCTTGTATATTAGAAACATGTTAATGTTAGAAATTCATGAATTAACTTAAAAATTTGTTACATGGCAGTCACCCCATTGAATAAAATCAGAATATAAGTAAATAAAACAAAAAGTGGAAAAAAGTAAAACTACCAAACATTTCATAGAAGAAAAACTAAAACTTTAAGGATGAAGAAGACAGGTTTTTGGGGTTTTGAGAAAGGCTGCCAGGATGTACATGAAGGGAGGAAATTAAAAATAGTATCGGAGAAGACAATACGGGAGGGTTAGTTGGTCATGAACTTGGACGCTCCCGTGGGGGTGGCTCCCGTGGGGACGGCTCCCGTAACGCCCGTGGAATTATAAGCAGCCTTCCCTGCTGGCCCGCCTTTCAAATCTCTGTCGCGAGTTCAAGCCACCTGTGCCTGCGCATACCCTCCTGACTTAGATGCTTTCCAAACCCTTTTAAGATAGGAAAGAATGAAGATCCCGTATCCCCGTAATCTTTAATAGCTAATTAATGCTGGGAAGCTCGGTTATGCGCCTTTGCTCGGGTTGTCAAATGTAATAGAAGCGGTCACTTTTGGACCTAGTTACATACGCCCAACCCAGCTGAGCTCTGAGTTTGGAAAGCACAAACAATTTTGTCTGGTTGCTGTTTGTACATTGAGAGTGGCTCTTCTCTTCCGTGAGAGGTTGCTCTTCGTCCTTTTTTTATTGTTTTTTTTAATTGATCTGTTGCTCTTCGTGATGCTGTCCTGTTTTTGAGCTCGGAAGCTGTTTTTCCTGGCTAGAACTGTTTTTCTACTTTGTCAGTACTTGTTGAGATCGAGCAGCGCATTAGAACTGGGAATTGTTGATCGAGCTCAGCGATTAAGAATGTGTTTGTATATTATTATACACGTATCGCTGGGTGATCTGTGCAGAATGGCTAGGAGGGTGTTTTGATGAGCAGAGGCTGCAGGGTTCGTGCGGTATTTAAAAGGTGCAGAGATTAATGAAGGAATGACGAATAACGCGTTTGGTAAAGGATGAAGCAGACATTCTTCGTTCTGCATGGCATCCTGCTATGTAGAGCTAGCACTTTGTGATGCCTGTGATGAATTCGATGGCGGTTTTCATTGCCTGATTCTAAAGGAGGAGACAAACGAGAGTGTGTCAATAATATTGTCTTGCTCTCACAAACAAAGTTTCTATATTTGTTTGGTTTTGTTAAGATCATACATATATATATATATATATATTATATCCTGGTTTCAAGATTGCCTATTTATTTATTTGTTTATTTATTTTTAATTATTGATAAATTTTAATAGGCATAATATCCAATCAAAAGAGAGCAATCAAAACATAAGAAGCAGTTACAAATATTTGGTACTTTTAATTATTATTTCATTGAAGTCACTGTCAATTATAACGTATGATATTCAGTTTATGCAAATATTGTATTCTCGGGACTAATGCTTAAACCAACTATTGTTTTGTTTTCCTCTAAACCATGATTCATCAAATATAGATTGTTCTCTCTACTTTTGTATTGATAATCCCATATGATTGGGCCACTGGGCCTACTGGTGGGCTGTAACAATTGTCAGTTAGTGAGGTTCTTTTCTTCTGCCAAGCCGCCGACTTTAGTTCTCTATGGGCCATAAGTGGGCTCCTGGCTTGCCTCTTATTCTGGAAGAAGACTGCGTTAAAGAAGTTTCTTTTGCACAAGCGATCAGGCTCACTAATGATGTGTTAAGAGATGCTTTGGTAAAATCTCTTCTCTCATCCTCTGAAATTTATGAAAGTCTCCTTTCACTTATTCTTCCTCCTCTTCCGGCAAGGATTTTGGATGGTTTCTTCCTGACGTTGGGGTTGTTAACAATTTTCCGGCTCTTCCTCTGGTCGTTGGTCACCTTCTTCTTCCTCCATTAAAATTGTATTGAATTTAGTACATCAACAATATCTCTAACTAAATGGGAATTTCTCCATGGGGCTCAGCTTTCCATACACCTAGCTTATACACACTTTGAATCTCCTTCAATATAGGTAGTGCATGTGAATCTCATTTTGGCAATTCTTAGTAGAGCCAATCCCATCACCTCAGCATTATTAGTTTGAAATTCCGTGGGTGGCAGTAATGGAAACTAAGGTCGCACCTATGTGATCCCTAATCTGCCCATATCCAGAACTCCCGGGGTTTCTAATTTAGTAACAATTAAAATAAAATTTTAGACATCTAAGAGGTGAAGGATACCAATCAACAATAGGCTTCATCTTATCGACCGTCATCTATGTACCTTGAAGTCATTAGGCGACGTCTACGTGTCGCTCATCGACTAGGGTTATACCTGAAAACTTTCATCCTGCCCTGT
Organism: Aristolochia contorta; assembly: GCA_022405105.1. Taxonomy (NCBI): domain Eukaryota; kingdom Viridiplantae; phylum Streptophyta; class Magnoliopsida; order Piperales; family Aristolochiaceae; genus Aristolochia; species Aristolochia contorta. The sequence goes on from JAHZSQ010000043.1 coordinate 136,903, forward strand.
CTCTTGCTCATTTCCTCTTCCCGCTCGACAGTTAAAATCGGAGAGCAACGCCGGACAACGTTGAAGTACACCGAAAACCGTTGAATTTAACGCCAGAGGCACTCATTCCGCTCTCGAAATTCCCCTTTGTTTTCAATGATTCAGCTTGTAGTATGATGTTTGACTGAGTGATGCAGTATAGAAAGATTGGGATTTTTACCCCCGTCCAAGTTTGTCATAACAATCATCAGGGGACTTGTTCAATTATGAACGTGAATCGTATCAACACCTTCAACGCCTTCGTCAAGTGACTCGTTCAGTTGAAAACTGCCGAGTTTTATGACTGTTAGTACCGACGGATATAGTTCAGACACCTATCCAATTGGTCTCTTGATATATCTATACTCTACATCTACAATTGCAGGATGTCCTTAACATGATTGATCCTTTGTTAGCGACTTAAGCACACCAGCGAGCATCACTAGTCGAGAAACAGTTAGCCCAACAAATGGGCTGTGAAATAAAACAGACGTCGATTCCAAGTAGCAGCTCTTCTCCTGAATCCGACCCACGTTTGTCATAACAATCAGTAGTGGCTCCACAGAATCGCACTGCTGGAAGGCTCACTCAAGGCTGTGCAAGCAAGGACCTCCACTGTTTTTTAATTGTGGAGAGACGGGTCATCATCAAGCAATTTGTCCCAAGATGAATTTTATCAAGAGAGGGTTTCTCACTACTGATGTAGATGACAATACTGCACCAATCTTTTATGGTGAGGGTGACATGGACACGCATTTGTGAAGGGTGATATAGGCCCATTATTGATGCTGTGACGAACTTTTTTAAGCCCCCGTGCTCCACAAAATGATTAGCAGTATCACTTTTCTTTTCACATCTACTAGTACGATTAAGGGCACGGTATGTTATGAGAATATCTTATCTAATTTAGTAGTAGAGAAGTTAGGTTTAACTAATGAAAAACACCCCAAACTGAATAAACTTGCATAGCTAAATAAGGGTATGGATATCACTGTTTCCCGCTTTTCTTTACCATTTGTCCAACCTATACCGAGAAGATCTACTGTGATGTGTTTGCTATAAATGCTTTCCATCTTTTACTTGGGCGCAAAGGCACTTTGATCGAGATGCTATTCAAAATGGCTGTGACAACACATTCTTTTTTTTGTTTTGAGGATAGAAAATTGTGTTACTACCAAATCAGATTACTGCTTCTGGGGACAATGCCACTCTTTTGTCGGGAGTTCATTTTTAACATGCCATGGAAGAATCTGGATTTGTTTTGGTCCTTTTCACTAAATCTTCACACATGGATTTTAGCACTCCCACTTTCTTTCAACCATTGTCGGTAGAGTTTTAAATGTCTTTCTTGCTGAGCTGCTCCATGAACTACGTTTCTATGATTGAGAAAAACCATGAAGGTCACACGTAAAGAATCTGAAGGAGAAGAAGGTGGTACGAGAAAAAAGTTGGTGTTCCACACAGCTAGGGTCATCGTCTACCCTAAGCCATCGCGGACTCTCTTTAAATAGGGTAACACTTTTATTACATTAAGACTAAAAATATACATAATTACAAGAATACCTTTATGGCGGTGAATAACCATAATGACCAGGTATACCCCACACACCTATACAAGTATCTCTAGCAGTGATATACACAACTTAATTGATTTGGTCTTGGGAGCTGCCTTACTGAATCGTCCTCACTCTAGGATGAGACTTCCCGATGAGCATGAAGAATTGTGGCACCAGGTTGAGGACCCACTTGCGAAAGCCGTATTCTGGAGTGTCTTACTCCTTGTATTGTGCCCGCTCTCCTTAGTCCAAAGGATGGTTCTTGTGAAAGGCCATATTCGGTATGCTCTCATTTTCCTATTCCTAAATTGAACGACTTGTTAGATCAGTTGGGTGATGTAACGATGTATTGTAAAATGGATTTGAAGAGTGACTACTTCGAATCAAATTGGGTCATAAATGGAAGACTGCTTTCAAAACTTGTGAGGTTTTATTTGACTGGCTAGTGATTCTATTTAGCCTTTCTAATAGTTCTAGTACGTTTGTTTGTGTCATGAACGTAACACTCCACCCTTTCATTGGGCTAAATGTCTGGAATGCTTAAAAATGTATAGAACCCTAAACTCATAGACAAGTTCTAACACAAATATATGGATACAATGATAGGTAAAGAGAAATAGGTATTGAAAAAACTCAAAAAAAGATAACTTCTATGGTGGGAATCATCATCCCGGATGGAATATCCTCCTTAGGTAGCTCCAAATCAGCGTTCTTGAGCCCTTCTGGAGCCCCAATCTCTCTCAAAATCACCACCACTTAGGTAGCTCCTTAGGTGTCAAAAATGTTGTAAGTTTGCCTTTATAGGCGGTGCAGTAAGTTTCCCGGCGCCACACCACTGAGTGCTTCGCGCGGCGCCGGACCACTTAAAGGCCAAATAAAAACTGTCTCGGTGCTACAGTGCCATGTGTTTTCCTTGGCATCGAGAATGCGGCGGCCTATGGTGCCAAGCATTTCCACGACACCGAGATGCTTCCACCTTCTGGGTTGGGTGTTGTGGCCCCAAATTCCAGTGTCAAGGTAGTGCTCGGCCAGTGCTGCAGCGCTGGCCCTTACATCTCACCTCGGTAGCCTGGGCGCCACGCGCCAACTGCTTTCCACGGAGCTGAGTCTATGGCACCCCGACACCAAGATCATTCTATGTTGCCGAACACTTATTGCTCGATTTCTTCTTCGACTTGCGAAGCCGTGACCTCCCTTTTGGCGTTGTGCAACTTCAACTTCAGCACTTGTACAATTTGGGCTATTTTCTTCCATTTAGCTCCAGTTTGTATGAGATTTATTCTTGGCATCGTTTAAGCATCTTTCATGTTTTCCCTGCATAAGACCAATACAACTAATTCAAATAGGGACAAATAGTTACTCAAATTGGCTCAAACGTATGGAATAAATAGTGTACAATATTCACTCATCAAATACTAACCGCGAGGTGCACCTCCAGCATATGTGGGAAGTTTTATTTGTCCTTCACAAGGATGTATTTTATGATGCAGTTAGTAAATGGCATTTATGATAGATTTAGTTAAGTTCTTGTGGTACGTTTTGTCAAAAGTTGGTCTAGCGGTGTACAACGACAAGGTTTAGTCCATACAAAATTGACCACACCCTAAGCCTATTATATGTGTGTAGCTTTGATGGTCTAGATTCTTTCTACCGTCGCTTTATTCCTCACTCTAGCAGCATCTTGACACCTATTACTGATTGCACTAAGTTCACCTGGACGAATGAAATTGAGGCTACATTTCAAGGGATCAAGCAAAAACTAATTACTGCACGACTTCTTGTGCTTCCTAATATTTCAAAACCTTTGAGTTGCATTGTGATGCCTGAAAAAGGGGTGTCGGGGCCACTCTCAGACAATCTAGTAGCCCGATTGCCTATTTCAGTGAAACGTTTTCTAATTTTAAAATTTGTTTTAGTACGTATATTGTGGAGTTTTATGCTATGGTTCATGCAGTAAAACATTGACATCATTATCTTTTTCAGGAGTTTTTCCTTTTAGCTGACCACTAGGCCTTGAAGTTCCTTATTAGTCAGGACAAGATTTCCGCTCATCATGCATCTTTGAAAATATACCTACAACAATTTACTTTTGTTTTAAAACACAACGCAGGAGTATGCAATCGTGTGGCTAACGCCCTCAGCAGTTGTCGTTTACTTGTAGAGATGCAAATCCACATTCCTGGTTTGATTCTTTCATGGAAATTCTTACCACCGACCCATTCTTTGATGCAGTTCTATTGAAGATGCAAATTGGACAGCGGACTGAGTTTGTCTTGCAAGATGGGTTCCTTTTTCGAGGTCTGTAGCTTTGTATTCTTTAGAGCCGCTTGCATTTTAAGGTTATCCAAAAGTTGCACAAGGAGGGCCATGCTGGTCGTGATCGCACCTTCTCGTTTGTAGTTCTTGTTATTGGCCAACCATGCGCAAGGTAGTGGGTAGATTTGTTGATCGTTGTCGTAATTGTCAGACGGTGAAACGAGCATCCACTAATGCAAGTTTTTAAATATGCCACTTAATATTTCGAGTCAGCCTTGTGTTTGGCCTGCCCCTACACAGTGTGGGAGTTATTCCATCTTTGTGGTAGTGGATCGGTTTTTAGTGAATTACCTAAATCTAGGTGGGTATGATGGCAATTTAAAAAAAAACTATAAAATATAACACATGAATATATAATTTATTAATAAATAGCAAATAAAAGTTTCTATATATTTTGTTAATAATTATTGTTGGTCGCCAAAACACTTTAATTTTCCATGTAATGCTATAAATTAGGCCTGTTTATATGTTGCACGTTTGATTCAAACCTAATTATATAACATTACTAAATGAATTTTTTTTTTTGAGTTAGAACTCTCAAGCAGTATGTACCACTTATTGAAAAGCTAAATGTCAAATTTTAACAGGTCTTGTACACACATTGATCTAGGTGTCATCAGAGAGCTCCAAATGCTATATAAATCTCCTCAAGGTATTCTTTCAACTCATATTCTTTCATGCAACTTTTTTTTTCGTTTCTAGAGTTTATGTTTGTATTTGAATCAATATTATACTTGAATTTATAGCTGCATTACTTCTTATACTTGAAATTGTTTTGGAAAAGTATATGTTATGAGTTGGTTCACTATCATATAGCCGATCAATTTTGTGTACTACATTCATGCATTTAACCATTTGTTAAATTTTTAAAGCATTTATATCTCCTGTGTTCATTCATATATAGTACATGCTTACTATAGGTCAAAACAAAGAATAAAATTGTAAAACCCTACCGAGAGAAACTGTGAATTTATGTTGATTTTGTTTACTGCGTGGACTGATCCTATAATTTAATGAGGAAGACTACTATAGTTTTTGTTGCTAAAGCTATATTATATCATCAAATGTAAAACCCAAGCCTTTTTTTGACTAATGTATGTTGTGTCTTGTGATCCAAGGTGATCTTTTATAACATATATAGAGGATATATTTTTTTAGGTACATATAAAAGAGAAATAAATAGAGAAATAAATAGAGAAATATATGTTGTGATCCAAGGTGATCTTCATTGATATTGAAGTACATCTTTAAGACATAAATAAAAAAAAACTTGATTTATTTATATAATTAAGTTCAACTATATGTAATGGATGCACCGACATTAATATTTGTTTTATTTAAATTAGTTCAGCTCCCATAAATCAAGTTGCTGGTATTCACATTATATACATGAGCTTAATGATGCTTATCATCAATTGCCATCGGCTGTGTATGAAATACTCATCGCTCATTTCATGTCTTTTATAGTCCCTCTTGACAATTCCAATCAAGATGGACTACTTTAGTGATAAGAAATGGATGTACGAGTACAGAATCAAGCCTCGCTCGATGCCACCCGTGACTTCGTGGTGGAATCGATTACTTCATCCAAAGATGCTAAACAGCAACTTGGGTTTGAAGAAAACAGTCCAATGCGGTGTCCATAAAAGCCAAATGTGAGAACAGACATTATCTCGCAAAAGCTAGACCATCAAGTTCCATATAATATTAGAAGGTTTTGCCCCGCTTATACAACACGTGGTACTACCATGGGGAATCCACCAGAACCTGAACGAGAATATGTCCAGTGGAGACGAGACATGGCTAAGATATGAGAATGATGTTAGATGATGCATTTATGCAAGAAGTTGGAGACGACAAAGGTTAATCCTATAGGTGATATCCTGTGATTGCGTAGATTCAAGAATTACTAGATAAGGCGAAGAAACCACTATATGCCGGGTGTCGAAATATTGTACATTGTCTTTATGGTCCACTTATTTCAGCTTGAAGTGTTTGAACAAATGGACAAACAAGTCGCATTTGATGTGATAGCCCTCATCAAGGATGTTCTTCCCTGCAGAGCAATACTCTCCCGTAAAACTAGTAATGAGTCAAAGAAATTGATGGCTAACTTGGGGATGGATTATGTAAAATTCATGCATGCCCAAATGATTGTGTCTTATTCAGGAATGAATACAAGGATCCGGATAGTTGCCCAAGTTGTGGGTCACAAGATGGTCGAAAAAAAGAAACCGGGAGATAAGAAAATTACAAGCCAGCAAAGTCCTACGACATTTTCCTTTGGTACCTAGGCTGCAGAGGATCTTTATGTCAAGGAAAATCATGGAAATGATGTCGCAGCATGGAACTACTCCTGCAAATCAAGAAGGAAGATGATTCACCCTGCAGATTCTGCTGCATGGAAACACTTCAACGCCCACACACCGACTTTTAGTTCTGATCCACGTAAACGCTCGCCTTGGTCTCTATGTAATCGACGGTTTCAGTCCTTTAAAATTGGGATTGGTCCTAGCAGCAGACATGGCCGGTAATCACATCAGATACAACCCGCCTCCTTGGTTGGCAATGAAACAGAGCTACTTCATTATGACTCTTCTAATTGATGGACCCAAATCGCTGTGTAATGACAATGACGTGTACTTGCAGCCCTTTGATCGATGAGTTGATGGTGTTGTGGGAATCGGTGTGACGACTTATGATGCGACACCGGTCTACTTTTCAGATGCGCAGTGAGTGATGTGGACTATATCAGACTTCCCGCATATGGGATGTTATCTAGTTGGAGTACTAAGGGCAAAGCTTGTCCTTCATGTAGTGTGAACACAACTTCAATGTATCTGCCCCATAGCCGTAAATGTGTGTATATGAGACAATCGGAAGGTTCTCACGGAAAATCACCCATGGCGCAGGAGATAAAAAATCTTCGATGGGACAGAGGAACGTGAAACCTCTCTCCAAGCATTTGGTGGCATTGATATCGTAAATATATGGGAAGGTCACGAGAATGTTGTATCTCGGTAAGAGAAAAGGTAAAGGTCATCATTTACCTAAGGGGTGGAAGAAGAAGTGCATTTTTTCAACTCCCATACTGGAGCACTTTATTGATCCGGCACAATTTAGATGTCATGTATGTCGAGAAGAATGTCTCGTGAAAGTATCTTGAGCACCATTTTGCAGAAAGATGTAAAGTCAAAGGACAATATAAAGTCAAGGTTAGATCTACAACAAGCAAATATACGTGAAACCACTACACCCAAAGCCTTCACGTAAGTTAGCAGGGAAAGTCATCATTCCTCATGCCTCATACAATATGACTAGGAAGAGAAGACTAGGTTCTCGCTGTTCTGAGGCATTTGAAACTCCCCTTCGGGTTCTCCTCAACATTTCCACCCAAGTTAAAGTCCAACAAAGGAAAATCATGGGGCTGAAGAGCCATGACTATCACGCTCTTATGCAACAACTCCTCCTGCTATGCTGAGGAAAATCAATTACTAGGCCTGTCTGCAAAGTCATAAATGAGTATTGTTCATTCTTCAGTAGAATTATGTTCTAAGGTGCTAGATCTGAACAAAATTGAAAAGTTCAAGCAACCATCCTGTTCATCTGTGTAAGCTTGAAAGAATTTTTCCACCGCATTTTTCGATGTTATGATCCACCTTACGCTTACATTTACCCACTAAGGCAAGATTAGCAGGTCCGTGCAAGATAGGTGGATGTACCCAATCTAGAGATATTTGTTGACGTTGAAGAATTACGACGTAATAAGAACCCGCCCGAGGATCTATTGCTGAAGCGTGATTTAATGGAGGAAGCAACTACTTTTTTCCTCGGACGCTGAGGGAATTGAGACAAAGTTGACGAGACCAGTACGACACGTTGAAGGTCCTTGAAGCGGCTCACCTATTTCCTTACTACTAAGGAGTGCTAATCGTCCATCGATTTGTACTGCTTAATAGTCCACAAACTCTAGCAGTCCATAACGATGTATTAAACCATCCATTTCCTTTACGTCAGATATTTTCCCTATTGATAAAAGTGTTAAGGTAATTTTGTTACAATTAAAGCTTAGGAAGCGAGATTACCCTGTATGCATCTCAGCATCCTGCCTAATAATGACGTATTTATGCCGACTGAAAAGGCCAATCAATTTGTGCAAGGATCAAACAAATGTTACTTTGCATGATTTTCCAAGCTAATCACTTTACATCATAGTTACGCTTGGGCTTCAGCCTGTGAAAATGTATGTGACAAATCTTCAGCTGGGACTGTGAGGAAGATAGGGATATTAATGTCCTCATGCCACTGCCCGATCGGGTGAGGCCAAAACATAAGCAATGGGTTCTTCCATAATGGATACAAATTTGAGGAAGTAGTCTGTTGATTTGTCACGGACTACTCAAAACAAAGTGGGCATTGCAAAATGAGAGGAGAAGGGAAGATATTTTTATGGGGTACTACAAGACATTATAGAGGTGTACATGGGAACATGGGCACCCATCTCGCTTGTTTAAGTGTCTCTCGGTATGACACGGAAGGAGGGTATTGGTCAAGGTTGATGAATATGATTTCAATAATTAATACGATACAATGGTTACTTAAGATGAACCCTACATTTTTCCATCGCAAGCACAACAAGTATTTTATTGTGAAGACCCTATTGACCCAAATTGGAGTGTCATCTCGTCATTGAAACTAAGCAGCACTTACGCCGATATCCCAAAGGGCAGCAGCTGTGCTTTCAAAAGTGCATACGATGAAACTTTGTTGCTGGCACAAGATCCGTGGGTGGGACAAATGGATGTGTCCAATACGGAATATGAGGATTTGTGGGTGCGCATGTAACTTGGTGCAGTGTAAGGGTTGACGTGGCTGATTTGGATGTAACGAATGTATGTAGGTTATATGTAATGTTGTTTCAATGGTGTAACTGTATTTATTTGATTGGTGTATTGTAATAAATTTGACAGCTGTTTTAAATGTTTGTTGCAGGAGAGACAAAATGAAGGGCAAACAGCCAATGCAGACTCCATTTCACGAGTCAATACGCATGCGCTTATGACGTGGACCTCCAACCGACTCGGACCGAACCGCCACGTAGGATTTTCACTCTTATTCTGAATAAGTTGAATTTTTATTTATTCTATCGCTTATGTATTGATCCAACTACTAATTATCCAGCTTTGTGTAGATATTCGAGTTCTATTTCCAGAGTACACTTCCCTTCGAACCGACGGTTCAGGTAAAATTTAATCGTAGTTCGCACATATCAATGTAAGCAATTATTTGTTTTACCTCATAACTATTTATGCTTTTATTTAAACTCATTCGAGATTTGTGCATCGCAGAAAAGTACAAATTGCCCGGTGAAATGGGGAGGAGGTGACTCAAGGGTCTCTATGACAGCCATAAAGCCGGTGCTGCAAAAATAATCAGAGATAACCGGGCGCCTTTTAAGAAGGCGACTACGATGGAAAATCTGAAGAGGAACTGCGAGAAAATCCGATTTCCACTATCGTCAAGAAGCATGGGATCAATTTGTTGCTTATTGGAATGATGATGCGATGGTGGAGATGTCCAAGCGAACAAGGTGAATAGGACACTTAATGAGATCGACGCGACACCTTGGGGCAAAGTCCCAAGTCGCTTTTTATGAGGAGGAGGTAATGCGGTAATGTTTCACATCCTATTTTTGTATGTGCATATCTAATTGAATTTTACTTGTGTTCTCGACTGAAGTTGTTTTTCAATTCAGCAAGCCAAAAAGAAGGTTGAATTCAGCTACGTGGAGTCTTACCTCCAGCCCATAAGAGGAAAGACGGAACCTATCCAAATGAAAAATGGCAGCAATATGCGTAAGTGATAGAAATAATTAAATTCATATGCAGAAGACATAGAGTCCCACTCAGAATTGTATTGGCTATTTCAGATACTAAGATAGGTTTTTTTGCAGACCTGTGTTGAGACGGTTGCAATTGAACAAGAAGTACACCGGTCGAAGGATCCAGCAGAAGTGATACCTGTGTTGGACAAGGTGTTTGGGGACACCATGCTGGCTACGAGCTGGGGTTTGGTCCTGGTGCACCTCACGGAGAGGTGCTGCCCAAGGCCGATCGCTATGAATACCATTGAGATTGCTACGCCTGTAGCAGAGTTGGAAGCAGAAAAGCGGATAAGGAGACCTTGAGAGAAATTTTGTAGAGTGAAAAGGAAGACAAAGTTAAAATGAAAGAGGAGATGGAAGTAATGAAGCAGCAAATGATGACTATAATGGAATGGCAGAAATCTCAAGAGTTAGGTATTACAGATTGAGTTCCGCCACAAATTAAACTTGGCTTCAATTAAATTTATGACTCGCGCTACTAATTTACACGATGATGATATTTTAGGTGGTTCATCTGGTCAACGCCGCTGTTAGCAAAACATGACCTGTTAGTGGAACAGCTGGTGTGTATTTAACTTTAAAATTTATTTTTCAAGGTACCAATTTTCATTTTGTTTCTCGTTATAGAGAAGCTAAAAGGATTGCTAAGTTTGCAATCATTTTCTGCAGAATGGCATGGGTTAATGATCTGCTCAAATGATATGTTTAAATCCGTGTTAATGATCTGCTTCAATATATTTTATTTAACAAAATTGTCCTTCATATTTTTCTTAAATATGTTGGTGCACTTACTACATGCTCTGTCATTTTGCTGACTAATGCATTCTAATATAATCTCAAATTTATTTTATCAGTTTCAAAATCAGAATATGCAAAGCTAATGTGGTTCCGTAGTGGGGAGAAAGGATATGGTTTGTAGTATCTACATTTTAGGCTTCACCGTATAATATCATTACAGGCATTTATTTGCAAATGGATGAGTCTTTACTTGCAATTGTATGACACTCATGACTGCTATGATTTGTTGGGAGACTGCCTTGCCTAGTTGGTCAGGCATATGTTTAGGATTGAGGGAGGCCGTGAAATAGAGCTCTTGTGCCTGCACACCTAATTTGGTAGTCATTTATTATGAGCACCATTTTTTTTCTTTCCTTATATTCCTTTGCATTTCCCTCCTTCTAACTGCTCTCTATATTAAATTCATGTTCTCTATTTTATAGAAATAGTTTTTGTGGTTTTCGTGGCTCGTGAGTTTTTTATGATTTATCTTGTTGAACAATTGGTCCTTTTTTTTTAAGTTTTTTCTGATTCCATCAGGTTCTTCACTCTACTCATGACATTAAATGGCAGCAAGGTTGGATACTCATGCTTGACTTAAATAGTAGTGGAGAAAGGAAGAAGATGGAAAACTCAACTTTCAAACATTGGAAGACTGATGATCTGAATGATGTTTTTGCTTTATGTAATTGAAGGACTGTTCTATATGTTGTTTGAGTGGTACTTTGTGTGGTTTCTACATTGTCTTTTATTAATGTAAATTACATAATAGATTGTCCCTTGTTTGATTTCTTTGAGACTTTCAGATATGTAAATGAGGACGAGGTTCTTATATCAGGTTGATAGAGTAAAACAACAACAACAAGAAAAAAAAAAAAAAAAAAACAAAGAGCCGACGGTCTAATAACCGACCACACAAAAAAAAAAAAGACCTAAACTGATGGTGTATGTCCGCCGGCCCCGAGAGAGAATACTGCCGACGCCTGAACACCGCCGGCTCAAAGACCAAAGAAAACAGATCCGACGGTGTTCTATCGCCGGCAACGTGAACGAAAGTTCCCGACGGAACAACACCGCTGGACAGTTTCCACAAGTTAGAACTTAGCCGACGGTGTATATCCGCCGCCCGCATTACAATTGAAACAGAAGCAAATACACCGCCGGCATACAATTCCACGAAAGAGTTTAGCCGACGGTATATCTCCGCCGGTCGAGAGGAAGTACTTTGTAGCCGACACATATACACCATCGGCTCAAAGTCTAATGATGAATCGGAACCCGACGGTTTACCACCGCCGCACACCCCACATAGAAATTAGCCGACGGCGCTGGCGCCCGCCAGCCTGCTGGAAGATTGCCAAGTTGACGCCAAGACCCCGCCGGGCCAACCTTATTATGCATCTTCAACCGACGGTATACGACCGTCGGGTGACTTTTTCTTTAGTTCCCGACGGAACCTAAACCGCCTGCTCAACTTTGAATAGAATTATTATTTATCATACCCGACGGTGAGCAGCCTGTCGGGCTATGAATCTTTTCTTATCCAGACGGTCCACATCCATCGGCCTGACATTTTTCGTTGTTTGTGTCGATGGAATAAACCCGCCGGGCACTTTTTGCGAGATGGCCCATTTCATACCCTGTAAGCTGCGAATGATGTTGTTCATCTCACTCAATTATATTTTCGAGAGGGTTTATCATCTACATGGGTTGCCTACTTCTATTCTTTTTTATCGTGATACTCGGTTGCTCAGTCATTTATGGTTGAGTTTGTGGCAGTTGGTTAACACTACTCTCAATTTTAGCAGCGCTTACCATCCTCTGACTGACGAATAGACTGAAGAGGTCAACAGCTCACTTGACAGCTGGGAGGGGACAATGTAAATCATGGGATCTTAAGTTATGCCAAGCAGAGTTTGCTCATAACCACGCAGTTAATCGTAGTACTGGGTATTGTCCATTCTAGGCTATCTATGGTTTGATTCCTCGGGGTCCTCTTCATCTGCTCACATTACCGAGAATGGTTCGTCCACATGCCACAATGGAGGATTTTGTCAACTCCAACAAAATAGACAAATCGACACAAGCTGATCATCCCATTGCTTCTACTAATAAAGACTAGTCCCACGTTGATAAGAAGTGTAGACTTGTTGACTTCAATGTTGGTGATTATGTTTGGGTCATCTTAACCAAGGACCATTTCCCTACCCCTGAATAAAATAAGCTTGTTGCTCGAAAAATAGGCTCGGTTGAAATCATTGAGAATATCAATCCAAATGCTCACTACTTGCAGCTTCCCTAACCACATACGCATGTCTCTTGTTTTCAATGTCAAGTACCTCTTTCCTTTTTTTTTTTTTAATAGTAATTCTTGACAATGAGCATGTTCTGATTACAGGGCGCATCTCCTTCACCATGGGGAAGATGATGCAGTACAGAAAGATTTGGATCTCATGGTTAGGATGGACCATCCAAAGGCCCAAAAGGCTGAGATTGGACTTGAAAGTCAATGTGGTCTATTTCCAACAAAGATACAATTTCTTAGTCAAACAACACGTTTTCCTTTTACCATGTTGCTGTTTCCATAACGTAAGGCTATTTTTCATAATTTTGTACTGATTTTTATGTAACTTTCACCATAGCAGCAATTAGGATTTTTTTTACTTAAGCGTTTGTAAAGCGTGTTAGTCGTCAGACTTGATAAATATGAGAAATTTTTCAGTATGTGGTTCAATCTCTTGGTATTCTAAGGAAGGAACGATCTTTTGAACTACAAACTACCATTTCTCCCTGCTTTCTGCATCAATGAGTAAGGTTCTTATACACTTGAGCATGCCTTGTCAAGTTTTATAAAATAGAAGAGAAATAGACTCCCACATGTGACTCTTTGCCCTCAAAATGGTAGAAGAATAAAACTCTTTATTTTGTAATTGAATTCAGTAGTAGAGCCAGGAAGATTTTTTATTTGTTTTATTTTTTTATTTTCACTTTTTTTGTGGGGGTGGGTATGGTTGGTTAAATATAAAAACATATTTATATTCATATGAGAAGTTTAGAACCTCTTTAAAAATAATTTTTAAATAAACCTCATTTTCATGTTGAACTCAAGCGTTTGGAATGTCCAACAACATTAATTTTAGAAATATAATTTATAATTAAGAAAGATAATTTATAAACTTCTACGTATGTCCCCCCATGATAGGAGTCTAAGATGAGAACTAATAATACAACAACCTGATCACGAAACAGTTTGTTGGCAATGGAAATCCACCACTTTTAAGTTTTTTTTTGTATTTTTGTTCGTTATAAATTTTTATACGCAAACCTTTACTTGATATGTTGTGTTGTCTTGTGTATGGTTTATGGAGTTATTTTAATCTGCTATGTTTTGTAGCATGGGTGCTTAGACTGGTTTGTCTAAATTTTTCCTTGCAAACTATGAGTTAACTGCAGATTCTTTCTATAGGATGATTATATTGGTCTGCTACAAAGATTATACTTCTCCTAGGTTTAGAAAGCAGTCAAACCCTCTCTTGAGAGTTTTATGATATATTAAGTCAACATTGAAGACCAAATTATATAAGGGGAGGGATGAGGGGAGGGGAGCAATTCGCCTTAATTTCCTCGCGTTCAACTCAATGATTTTTCAAATTTTACCTGTACATTAGGTACATTAGAGTGATTTTAAGCATATAATAATGAATTTCAGATTTAATTAGATTTTATATATCCGAAAGCTATTGGATTAAGTCAACTAGTGGCATTTGTCATATTTTTCTTAAATTATTTGCTAAGCGTAGGAAGAGTTTGACTAACTGCTACATCAATGAGTGGATTGTTGGTTTTGTGTTTTTGGTGAAACCTTTTGGATTATAACCAGTTTAAGAAAAATTAAAGAGGAAATTTATAAAAGACATCATCTCTAAATATGATTTAGGCCATCTTTGGACGTTAAGCTTTTCAAAGTACCATCGGTTTACCCGTAGCTGATCCAGTAGAGATTGCATTATCCTGTGTTTTCTTATTAATCTATATTAAATTAGTCAACATACCATCCCTAATTATAAAAGTCCTAAGTGCTTTTGTTGTTCAAGATTGAACGTTTCCTAGAGTTTGGATTTTGGGAGAATCACGGGATTAAGAAAATAAGTCAATTTACTTTTCCTTTGTAGTTTGTGGTTTTAGAATTTCCTAGTTTTAATTTTTCCCCATTGTCTTTAATTTTCTTCTGAAAAATTGAAGCTTTATTTTCAATTTATTTGAATGTTGTACTAGTTCTTTGGTTCAATCTATATTTTATGGGCAGTCTTGTGGTTTATAGGGAAGGACAAACCTTTTTTTAGTTGATTATAATTACACTACTTAAGATCTCAATCTCTCGTATAGATTAAATCTTGCTTTTGAATGATTTGGGTAGATTGGGATGTTTGATTCTTGATTTGTTATATAATATCAGGTCTGGGGTACCTCCTACGATTTCCAAGGATTGGGCCTACTTAGTGATTTAATTCTATGTAGAGATTCAAGTACCAGCTTGATTCTCAGTACATACATCATGTGTGGTTTGAGTCAAGTAGGTACCGGTTGTGATTTACATTTGTATAAGAACCTTCAATGGTGAAATTCAGATGGTTTAGAAGTTCATGAATATGTAGATTGATGGTTGAACAGGGACATGCATGAATTAGTGATACTCATATAAGGATGATAGAGCTTCTTAAGTTACCAGTATTAGGAGTAAAGAATGGCACTCAATCTCTGCCAACACCACCAACAACACCTTCGCCAACATTACCAACAACACCTATGCCATCATCATCACCACCAGAGCAAACTAATCCCTCCTCGTAGAGGTAATCGCAAGAAGTATCCATTCACAGTACAACACCAGCAGACATTCTTTTCAGCTTATACTTACAAACCCAGCGACATCCATGTAACATCACATTGCAGCTTCATCCTCCCATTTTCTCACGCCCAGCCAAACCCCCTTCCCCACTGTACGTATGGCTCCTATTCCAACTGCTCCTCAAGCCTCTCTTTGTAACAAAATCAACATCTTTGACTTCCCCAACTTACACTTGGCTTCTTTACACCTCTTCAAGAAATCGCGTCACTCCTTCCTTTAGCTTAATTGGAGTTTGGGAAAAAAAACATGCATTAAAAAATAAAGGGGTTTTGGGCCATAGGCAAGTGCACATCTCATGCAAGTAATAAAGTCTGGTAAGTACAGGTCATCCCACAGAGACTTGGAATTAACGTCTGAAATTATATATTAATTATTATAATTAGTCAAAGCTGAGAAAATATTTACACAATACCCCAAATGAGGATTTTAGCCAAAATAATCAGAAACATCAAATTACAACTTAAACTAACATTCTAGTACATGTTTAATGCACTACAACTGCTAAAATAGAAATCAGAAGTAAAAACAAAGAAAACAATATATCCCAAGAAGCTCAAAATCCACCTCTCACGTGGAAATCACTCTCCAAGTGTTGTTTTCTTCCTTGTTTCATCCTCTTATGCAGATTTTTACGCTGTCCAAAGGTATCCCAAGCTCCCTCGGGTGATTTCTGAGAGTTTCAGGGAGTTTCCAAGTTTACCAAGGTGATTTCTAAGCTTCGGCAGGCTAAGATGAGCTCCTTGAGGTAATTTTCATGCATTTTCAGCCAAATCAGAGCTTCCTCAGGCGTTCCCATCGCGTTTTGGAATTCATTTATGCTCAAATGGCCCTAAATGACCTAATTCCAACACAACTAAGTCCTCTTTCGCATTTTTTTAACACATGTTCCCTGCTTAAAATGAGCAAAAGTAAGTTATTTTGTGACAAAAATGGCCAAAGTGGGCATGAAAATATGACATAAATTTCACTAATCAATGGGGGCCAGTGGCTCCTTTAGAAATCACATGTGCCCCTTTTAGTCACCCACGCTACGCCTCATAATCTTCACTACTCACATCCTTTAGAAATCCCTTGGCAGTCTCACTTTTTTCCTTCTAGTGTTAAATATTATTGTAGTAGTGCTATTATGAAATATGAACATAATTTAAACATTGAAATTTCTGAACTCAATAAATTGGCAACTTGTCATGCTTGTCGAATTTCAAAGACTACTGCTCTCCCTTTTTCACTATCTAATTCTTTGGCGCTATCTCTATTACATACGAACTCTGTCGATGTTTGTGGTCCCATCCCCAATTACTTTGTTCAATGGATTTAAATACTATATCTTTATCATTGATCACTTCAGTAATTTTACATGGCTTCTTCTATTTTACTATAAATTTGAGGTGTATTCCTCTTTTGTGCATTTGAAGTTTGCCGGTGATAAGTTATTTTCTTTTAAGATTAAATGTTTTCAATCTGATGGAGGATCAATTTTTTTCAATAATTGATTCAAATAGTTGTTAACTACATTTGGCATTCATCATAGAATTTTGTGTCCTTATACTCTAAAGACAAGCAGCATTGTTGAGCACAAGCATCGTCACATTGTTACAATGGGCACGACTTTGTTTGCGCAAGCATCAATGCCACATTTATTATAAACCATTTTCCAACACCTCTTGTGACATCCAAGAGTCCAGACGTAGATTTTATTTGATCAAAAGCCCAAATATTCTATGTGAACCTTCGGTTGTTTATATTATCCATATTTACGACTTAACTTGCCTCATAAGTTGGATGATTGCTCAGTTGCTTGTGTTTTTCTTGGCTATCACCCTAATTATAAAGGGTACATATGCCTCGACTCTTCCTTTGGTCCGGTGTATGTTAGTCACGTGTGATGTTTGATGAGACATGTTTTCCATTCTCTAAAGCAGATTTACTTCCTACACCATCGGTTTAGTGTATCCATCCCCAACCTATTACACTCCTTCGTCTTCCTTTTTGCTAATATAGAACCATCACGCGCCCTTTCCCTTTTACTTGGCCTTAACTCGAGTTCAGCTTCCCTTATCTCATCTCGAATTCCCCAAGTCACCTCTACCTTGCCTGAGAGCCCCATCTCTTACTTCACCGGGTTTGCGAGCTCCATCTACAACAGCACAGTCAAAGGCTCCCCCTGCTACTCATCCCATGACAATCCATTCCATGATCGGCTCCCTTGAACCTAAAGCTCACCTCTCCATTCGCCATCCGCCTCTTTTGTCCCCGTTACATTCATGTTGTGATGCATCGGGAATGGTGAGAGCCTATGCAGAATGAATTAAATGATCTGTAATCTAACCACACTTGGACACTTGTTTCTTTTCCTAAGGGATGACAAGCTATATGCTGCAAGTGGGTCTTTCGGATTAAGACTAAAGCCGATGGCAGCATTGACATATACAAAGCTCTACTAGTTGCAAAGGTGTTCAATCAACGAGAAGGACAAGATTTATTTGAAACATTCAGTCCGGTTGTTAAAGCAGTATAATTCCGATTGTCCTTGATATGGCAGCCAACAAGAATTGGTCGATTCGACGTTGGATGTAAGTAATGCATTCATAAATGAGTCTTTGGCAGAGGAGTATATGTCATAGCCACCCAGGTTGGTGTATGAATCCCAACCAACAGCCATCTGTCACCTTCGCAAATATCTATATGGTTTCAAACAAAGCCCTCGAGCCTGGTATAATTGTCTTACATCCTTTCTTATTGATCTCGGTTTTGGGTCAATTCATCACTACTCTATAGATGTAAAGCAGGTTCCACAATGTATGTTATCAGATGTGCTGATCACATCATTCTCACTGGCAGGTCCTCTATTGCTCTTTGTGATATTATTAACAATTTATAAGATGAATTCTCTGTGAAGGACTTGAACAATCTTCATTTCTTTTGGCATTGAGGTGGGTCCTAATTAAAACCGATCCATCTCTCTTAGTCTAAATATATTGCTTATTTATTGAATAGACATGGCTTAGCAGACGTGAATCCCCTTTCCACACCAGTTGCTGCGGGAACTAATTTATCCAAGTTTGAAAGATCAACCCTTGATGAGGCTACTGAATATTGGTTCACTATTGACGCCCTTCAGTATCTTACTCTCACTAGGCCTGATATTCTATATGCGGTCAATTAAGCATGCAAATTTCAACAAGAGTCATTGGTCTTAAGCAGAATATGAGGTATTTAAAGGGGACTCAACTCTATGGTTTTTTAATCTGTCGAGCTCACGATCTTGGTTTTAATGTATTCAGTGATGCCGATAGGAGAGGATGTCCCAATGATGGAAGGTTAGTCACTGGTTTTTGTATGTTACATGGTGGTTCTTTAATTTTTTGGTCCTCAAAGAATCAGCTGGTTGTGTCCGTTCAAGGCAGAGGCTGACTATAGAGCTTTAGTAATTGCAGTCAAGGAATTCTCTTGGGTATTGCAAATTTTCCAAAAACTGCGAATCTTTCTTAAGAATGCATCGGTTCTATAGTGTGTCAATTTCTCTACTACGTATATTGCTGTGAATCTTATGTTCTATAATCATGTTAAACATTTTCAGTTTGATTACCACATCATTTGGGAGCAAATTACAAATGGTTTCTTGAAGGTTACATTTATCTCTACTCATGATCAGGTATACTAACATTTTCACAAAAGGATTGTCCAAAAGGTCCATTCAATCAATTTTTAGTCACTCTTCATGTCTTTGTCAAGACACCAACCTTGAGGGGAATGTTAGAGCAGACAATCATCTTCATGATTCATCAAACAGAGACCTACTTTAAGACATGTAATTATTCTATTGTATAGTTATCAAACTGATTATAATCTTTTGTAATTCTTCTTGGATTTTTTAGTTAAGCTTCCGTGTCGGTTTCCTTAACTGACTTAGACTCTACCTTATCTGTATCTGTACCTAGAATACAATTCAATTATGAATCGAGAGAAAATCAATTTACAACAACCTTCACTATGCCGAAGATGTTCTCCTCTTTGTTAGGGCTACACAGTAACTACCAACTTTCATGATTTTTTTCTACCTATGCAGGCCAACAAATTAATCCTGCCTAATTATCCGTTTTCATCTCAGAAGTTGCCTCAGAGTGATCAAATATAGATAATGTTAGTAATGCCTTTCACGTATAAATTTTTCCTTGGCACCTATTTTGGTATTCACATCCCTACCACTAAACACAATCAAGATACACACTCTCCACTTCTCACCGTCTTTAGTGCTAAACTCATATGGTGGATCTAGAAAACCCTCTTTTTAGTTGTCTGAACCATGTTAATTAAAGTTGACCTTTCAAACATCCATTGCATGTACCTCTCCAAAATCAATATAGGGTATGTCCCAACTCTAGAAACAACTATTCCCTTTCCTTCATCTTTTCAAATAGTATATCTGGCATACTGTTGGCAATTGCAATAAATCCTCCCTCTGGTATGACATTTGGATTGAATGGCTAAATCAATTGATTCACTTCTTACTTCCTTCAATTGAGGGCCCCCACAACTGAAATCTAACGATTTTCTCCCTTTCCATTAACAATAGTTCCTGGGATGAACTCGCATTCAGGCTACTTGGCCATAGGATGTTTACTGTTACCATCCTCCAAACCCCTATCTATCCCAATCAACCTGACTGCCCTATCTAGATGTTATCCATAGATGACTTTGTTGCCACCCGCAAAACATACCGTACCCTACATGCCAGATATCAACAAGATACACGTCAACATCATTTTGGCCATGTCGTTCCCATATGGACGCATATATGGCTTTTGAAGGCCCCATCAAAATAAATTCTTCCTATGGCTCACTCTCTTAGATAAGCTCCCACCTAAAGATCATCTCCAACAACGTAGCATGTCCATCAACCCCTTCTTCATTTAAAGCCATTTTCTACTCCGAAGCAATCCTCACATTCTCCTCCATTGCCCATTTGCTACTCAAGTATGACAATCACTCTAACCTGCCATTTCAGTCATTCCACTTTACCTACTTTATGTTCTTTCTTTCCTACCCCTCTTCACTTCTAAAACCAGTAACCATGTTTCCCAAATTGACATTCTCACCATAAAAGCTTTATGGGAACTTTGTGTACCAGTAACAAAGCTCGATTTGAAAAACTCTCCCACACACCACTACATTGCTTTTCCTATATACTCTATCTCTCTCTTATCAAATTATAAATCCAAGACCATTCCCATACTTACAAGACTACCCCACACTCATCTTCACTGGGAATCCCCTCCACCAGACGTCATCATCCAAACGTTGATTGGTCATCCCTCACTCTTACCTTCTACAATGGTTGTGGAGTAATAGTAAGGGACCACACTGACCATTTCCTACTCCTTACTTCTTAATATTTCCCTAACTGAAACAATAAATAAGCAAAAATTTTGTGCCTTTTGATCTCTTTACAGATTTTAGTAGTGATCCAAGGAATGTGAGACTTTGCCTTGCCAGTGATGGGTTTAGTCCTTTCAAGATTGGAACTGGTTTGAACCGTAGTACATGACCATTAACCAAATACAATTTGCCTCCTTGGTTGGCTAAGAAATAAAGTTACTTTGTCATGAGTTTTCTTATTCATGGACCAAAGTCATCGGGTAACGATATTGATGTATATTTACAGCCGTTGATTGATCAGTTGAAGGTTTTATGTGAGGTGGAGTCAAGATCTATAATGTTGAGACTTCATGATGTGTGCAGTTGTGATGTGGACTATAAGTGATTTTCCAGCATATGGTATGTTATCCAGTTGGAGTATTAAGGGTATAAAGTTTGTCCTTCATGTCAAATAAAAACCGGTACGTTATATATTTGTCTTGCAAAGAAATGTATAAGAAGCATCATCATTTCCTATCGAGTAATCATCCTTGGACGACAGATAGAAGTCACTCGATGGGACAGAATAACATGATAATGCACCTCTACTTGCCGAGGAAAGGATATCTTGAATATTTGCACGTAACATGATAATGTTGTATTTGGAAATTGTAAAGCCCCTAGAACTGAAATATAGCAGACTCATGAAGGGTGGAAAAAGAAGAACATATTCTTGAACTTCCCTATTGAGTACTGCTGATTTTGCACAATATTGATGTCATTCATACTAAAAGCATTGTGGCCAAAGTATATTGAACACCTGGTTACAGAAAGATCACTAGTCAAAGGGCAATATAAAGTCCAGATTAGATTTGAAGTGACTCAAAATTTGAAAACCACTCCATTCGAAGGCAGTGAAGAAAGATGTTGGCAAGGTGATCATTCCACATGCCTTGTTCAACATGTGAAGGAAAGAAAAAACCATGTCTCTTTTAGTGATAAAAAATCTTAAAATGCCATTGGGTTTTTCTTCGAATATTTCTAGTCAAGTACAAGTTAGAGAGAGAGAAATTGTGGGTCTCAAAAGTCATGACATGTGTTGATGTTGCAACTTCTTCCGTTAGCTTAGAGGGAATCAATTTCAAAACCTATTAGTAAGATTTTAATTCAGTATTGCACATTTTTTCAGGGAGTTGTGCTCCAGATTTGTTGATTTGAGAAAGAGAGGATAGAGGTGACAATTCCATTAATTTTATGTAAATTGGAAAGGATTTTCCCACCGGTATTTTTTTAAATAATGATCCATTTGACCATTCATTTAGCCACAAAGGCTAAATTAACAGAGTGTAGGTGGATCTACCCAATTGAACGTCATTTCTTGACTATGAAGAACTACATCCGCAATAAGAATCGCCGTGGGGATCTGCTACAAAAGGGTACTGAATGGAGGAATGACAACTTTCTATGCACGTTATGTAGAAGGAATGGAATCGGTTAAGCAGACGTTGCACTATGAGTTGGCACCCTTGAAGGGGGACACTTCCGTGCTTGATTACGACCGATGACGCATATCGGATCCATCGTTGTGTTATTCAAAACCCGAAAGTTCAACAATTTTTGTTCTTAGAATAATATTTTTTTATTTTTAAACATTGTTTTGTTTTTATTTCTCATTATTTTTCTACTGATCATAGAGAAAATAAAGATTTTTATGAGACGATTGCACCCTCAATGGTTTGAGCATCAGCTACAAATAATGTAACATAGCCTATTTGTGCAATGGTTGAAAGCACACGTAGGGGTATACAATATATCTATTTGTGCATTGGTTTTAAACAAATGTACAAATAACGCACGTTCAGGGCAGCAATATGCGGGAGGGTCATGTTGTTGAAGAATTAATAGTCTTTGCATGAGGTTTGAAACACGATGCTTGTTCATACCAAGGGTTTTTCGTCAATGGGTGCAAATTTGAAATAGAATACGTTGACAAAACTTGGGTGTTTCAAAATAGTGGTGTTGCAATTATTGGAGAAAGGGACATATATCGAGACATGGACCCCAATACACTTGTTTATGTGCAGTTGGTATAGCATGAAAAATGGAGTTGGGTGTGTTATTGATGAGTACAAATTCACTGTAGTGAACACAACGAAACGAAGTTTTGAAGACGAACTCTTCATCTTCTCATGTTTTATGATGAGGGTGACATGGATGTTATGGAAGCATTTGTGAAGGGTGATATAGGCCCATTATTGATGTTGTGATGGACCTTTTTATGCCCCCTATGCTCTACAAGATGGTTAACCGTATCACTTCTCTTTTCACATCTACTTTGGGTATGTCGCTTTATCATATATTCGGGTAGTTATGAGAATATCTTATCTGAATTAGCAGTGAAGAAGTTAGGTTTAAATCTTAAAAAGCACCCCAAACCGAACAAACTTACATGGCTGAATTAGGGAATCCTATTTCTTTTCTCAATAAAGAAAATTGGATAGTGTGAAGACAATGTCTGAAAAGAATGCAATAAACAGAAAGAACCTCAAAACCACCTACACGCTTAGGACCAACCCACTCGCTCGTTACTGCAAGGATCAAGTATTTTAATATACTATTTTCATTCATCGATATTATGCATAGAAAGTATGTAACATGTGAAATATTTTCAAAAACATGATCAACAGATGATGGGTTCACCATGTGCCAATACTACATGAGGGACCATCAGATAAAAGATGGATCGTATCCAAATGAAAAAACAGAAGCATATTGTGTAAGTTATAGATTTGTTATTAATTTTGTTCGTTTAGTTGATAATGCAAATATAAGCTCAACTTTTGGATTTCTTTTTGTAGCATCTTATTCAGAACATGCTTCAAAAGTCAAGGAACCTGAGCAATTTACTCACGTCTTGGACGGTGTATTTGGAGGCCACCATGGAGGTTATGAGAGAGGAGTGGGGACAGGATATACCCAAGGCAGGAGTGGCAATTCTGCTGAAGTTGACAGGTTAAGATTACAACTCCAAACAACAAAATAAGGAAGGGAAAAACAAAGTCAAATGTTTGAATCACTTACGGCTCGAATGCAGTCACTGGAGTAAGTGGTGCAACAATTGGTTGTAGAGTGCAATGACAGCACAACATCAACTTCATGTTTGAATTATATAAACAAATTACATTTTAATCGTGTACATGGTTTATGTTTGTTCTTTCTTTGTTAAATAATAAACTATAATTGTGTGTATTGTTTACCTTTATTCTTTCTTTATTAAAATATTGTTAAATACTTTGCAGGAACACAGGAAGGGAATGATCATTTATCTCAATGAGGAGTGAAAAAGAAGTTAAATTGGGTTGACCCTTTTTTTAAATGACCATTTATATCAATGAGTGAACAAGAAGTTAAATTGGGTTGACCCTTTTTTTAGATGACCATTTATCTCAATGAGGGGTGAACACGAAGTTAAATCAGGTTGGTTTTTTTTATACAACAAAAGTTTTTTAGGAATCATGTATGCACAACTGTAATTGTACTACCTTTTTGGTGCACTACTTGTTGAATGTATGTGTATGGAATGGATACAGGTAGACATAGTTTTAAGAGTAATGCTAGACGTACCTAGAGGACGCACCTATCGGATGTACATGTTAATCTAAGCCCTTAAAAATATAAAAAATATATTTTTTATATAAAATCCTATTTTCTAGAGGATAAACCCTAGGCATCAATGGTTTAGATTAACAAGTGTGTGGGATAGGTGCGTGGGCTAAGTGCAACTAGCGTTATTCTAGTTTTAATGAATGTAATTATTATATGGACAACAGCTTGGAAAAAAAATGACAATTTATAGTAATGGTTGTCGAAATCGCTTGTAAAAAGTATGTGAATTTGTAGTGGTGGTTACAAAAACCACCCGTAAAAAGAGGGAGAATTTGTAGTGGGGGTTACTAAGTGTCACTAAACAAAAAAATAATGTGGTGGTTGGAAAACAGCCTTTAAAAAACTTATAAACATTTTTACAAGCGGTTCCAAAACCCCCTCTGAAAACAGAATCTATAGTGGCGGTTTTGTTGGATTACTGACTGTTTTATTTCCACCTCTATAACTATAGAATTACATGCGGTTCAAACCACCACTAAAAAGAGATCTTTAGCGTTGGCATTTTAGTGTCGGGTTATTCATCCTGTACCTACTTTTACATGTATCTTTTATACAGGCACTATTGAAACCGACGCTATATGTTGTAGAGGCGCTTATGGGCCTTATCGTGGCTGTTTTTAACCCATGGTGAAAGTGACTTTTATATCAGTGACTTGAGGATTGTCTAAGAGCTTCTTTCAGCCCACCTTTATCTTTTTTGGATGATTGTACAAAATATTACTCTCTACAAGAATTTACTTTGGTCACAAACAACTAAATAGATGATGTTTTTGTTTCGAATCAATAAAAAAATGTTTCTTAAGTTGAGGTGCTTGCTTAGATACAATTTATATATTTACTTTATTGATAGCTTCGGCTGTT
This sequence comes from Aristolochia contorta, assembly GCA_022405105.1. Taxonomy (NCBI): domain Eukaryota; kingdom Viridiplantae; phylum Streptophyta; class Magnoliopsida; order Piperales; family Aristolochiaceae; genus Aristolochia; species Aristolochia contorta. The sequence goes on from JAHZSQ010000043.1 coordinate 162,248, forward strand.
GTGGTTTATGAGACTGCTTCATTTAACTTCTAAAGGAATTCATATCATCAATATTTCTACGTAGGCAGTGGTTTAAGTTCTTTTAGCTGTTAAAACAAAGTTACAAAATTGCACTCGTACTTGTTGAATCAACCTGGCACCCATAATGGTGTTCTACAATGATTTACGTGGTTGCAAGTTTTTAGTAAAATTAGAAAGCCATATACTAGAGGTATCATCTTAGTATATTGGATTTTGTGTACACTTTTGTTTATAATCAGCTAATGTTTATTTTATCCACAAATGCTGAGAGCATCAAAGTGAAGCTGACATGTATGCAACTCCTGCGGTAGGATAAGAGAAACTATTCTATTTGTTGGAAAATAAAGAGACTATACCATTTCCTTGAAATTGATATGTTCCGGGGCGAATTTTCGTATCATCTGGACCCCAGCAAGTCTGAATTGGAATATTACCTTAACTCTAAAGCATTTCCCTTGGGATAAAATAACCCAAAGTTTTTGCATCTATCTAATAGTTCAATTTACTGGAAGAAGATGTGATTTCTTTGGGTCACTTTGAAATCTTTCACAAAAGCATGCAAAGAAATGAATTTCGGGTCGACTGCTTTGATGTAGAATATGCTCCCTATTGTCCCTCCATGCATAGTTTAATCTAGACTTTTACGAGCTTTATCTGTCATAGCCTCATTATAATAGTTAAGGGAGTGTGCACATTTTTTCTCTCATCTTTTGCGTTTTCTTAGAAGCTGCATGATATACTTTAAGAAAAATTGTATTCCTTCTTATGTTTGTTTAACTTGGAGTCTTAGGAAGAAATTCAGTACTGCCTTCATATTCATTTCAAACTGGTGAGCTAGCTATTTGCTGAGCCAAACATTGTATCATCGAAATATATTTGGACAACCAGGATGCAGTCATGTTTGACCCTATTGAGAACTGTGCTGTTACTTTCCATTTAAGTATCCAATTTTCAGCGAGAAAGTGTTGAGAACTGTGCTGCAGCTTTCCATCTAGAGGGTTAGTTTTAAACCATACAAGGCTTTTTTTTGTATGCTTTTAGTAGTGATTTGGTTTTCTATTTCTTCGAAAGCAAAGGGTGCTACATACATTCTTCTTCTAAAGATCCATTGGAGAATTTTCTGGTATCGGCAGCAGGAATAGACTTCTCAACTATGGTTTATTTATTGAATACTAAAAAAACTTTGCTCATAGTTGAACATCCAGAAAATATGCCTGTCTGACATTGAGTCTAATTTACTTCATTGTCTTCTGTATTTAGAATGTAATACATATCCAGACTCTAAAGTACTCTGAGCGGGGTGCTGTACGTTTCCACAACTCATAGGGAGTTTTTCTTAACTTAGTTCTGACCAAAACTCTGTTGACTCAATGACTATTGGACAACTAGCACTCCCAACATCGGCCCAAAAATATTCGGGTAATTTGAATTCATTACCTACTCTTTTCTATGGGGTCCTTTTTTATCTTTCACTACATTCTTTAGGATTCCATTTTAGCAAAAACGATTTCGTGGTCTCTCAGGAATTCTCCGCCTTTGTCACTTGTAGTTCTGATTTTATACCCTTCCTCGTATTCTACTTTGAAGCACCATGTGTATATTCTATTAAATTGACGTACAATAACCTACTTTAAAGGAATTGTCATTGTTCCATACGTTCTTATAATCCCCTAGTTCAGCTGTCCAAATTATAAAATTGCTTTGGAACATGGATTCCCGTTAGGTCCTTGCAGATGACAGGACTAAGCTATAGACATTGGTTTTACAGTTATTAGTTCCCTGGCGCTTTTTGACGTCGCTTCTTTCTTCGTCCTAGGAAGATGATCTGTGCTGGTTTCCGTGATAAGTTCCCCTAGTTCAACTTAAATAAAACTGAAGTTGTAGCTAAAGAGCTCCCTGCACTATTAATCACTCATTTATAGGCGAGTTATCAGTATATCCCAACTTTGGCTTTGAGGAGTTGTCTCTAATAAATAAAAATGTGATGCAGAAGCTCCTTCAAAATAAGACGGTGCCTGCATATTGTATCATTGACTCTGTAAATCCTGTCCACCATGATGTTGTAGCACCTTGGTACTTTTAATCATGGATCGCATCTTCTGTACCTTGGGTGTTGCTCGAGTTCCTGAACATTCCATAAACATTAACTAAGAAATTTAGGCCTTCCCAGGTGAGGCAAAGAAAAGACTGGTTATATTATTCCAACATAAAATATACCCACTTGCACTGGGGAGAGGAATCAATTTGCATAGTAACTGGACCATCATTGATCAAATGAACCTTCACGTGAAAACATAATTCAAAATTGGCTACTGAAAATCCAAATGCACTTCATGAAAGTTCGTAATCTCAATTACCAACCTTCATCATTGCTCCGAAGATGCCGTCTGTTTTAAAATGGTCCAAATTGCACCATTCATGATAGAAAGCACAGCCAGAGAATCAGTATAGTCCATATAACATCTTAAGTTTAACATACACAGCATAAAAAAAATATATAAACACAATGATAGTCAATGAGTCAAGAGTATCTAGAGATGATAGCGAACTTCGTTACTTACAACTATTGCGGACTTAATAAAGTTTTCATATGGCAACTACCAGCTTATTTACGAGACAATGCAACATATATGTGCTTTTCAGGGCCTCACATCAGTTCAATGTTTTCAAAAGGCAATTAAAACTGCTGTTCAATCATTAAAGCAGACAGTAAAGGAGCTTCGTGCCTTTCAATCTCATTAAATACCAGCACCCTTTATCTTAACAAAAAAGAAGCAACTTTAAGAAGGCTTTCATATTAATCTCATAGGTAAGTTTGTAGTTCTTATAGACTAATAACAGCTCACTACTTAATCATCAAATGGTAGCAGAAACGTCTCATCTGCTTAAAAAAAAAAAAGAAATGTAGCTAAAGTTACCCTTTATAGCTTCAATACTGTATAACCGACGAAATTTATCTACCAGTGACGAGTAGAAGGTCTTTGCTTTCTCAGGTGACATGGCCACATGAAAATCTGGTTTGTTACCCTTGAGAATTCCGTACAAAGTAAACTGGCTCACTGCACAATTACATCATGAGCAATACTAAAAGGTACATCCTTGTGCATATTTATACTGAAATCAAGTAGAAAAAAAATTCAAGCTTCACAAAAATAAATGTCTGAATACCCATTAGAACTTCAAAATTTCTCTGTATGACCTGCACATAAAAGGATACTGTTTTAAGAACAAGTTAGAAGTTGGACAAACGATACAAGAAAGAGCAAAACCTGCAAGTTGAATAGAGTACTCTGCAGACTTGGCCTTTGGCTTCATGATCGTATGGGGCAGTTTCTATCAATGCATAATATGTTAAATATAAAATAATAAATAAATAAAAACTCACACTTTGATCCCATGCTTTTCCAGAACTGACATTGGAAAAGAGCCTCATATTCAGTACCTTCCTGCATCTGCAAAACATACGAAAAGGTCATTTCAACAAAAAATGAAAGCAACCTGAATTCTAGATATCTTTTTGTGTTTCTTTCTTCCTGAGCAGAATTTGTCTGTCATAAGATACACGTTAAACTTCTTCATCTCCTGGAAAGTACTTGCATGAGAGTCACCTTCGACTCCTTGATGCTGTTTCTTCAACATGTTTTATTGATTGTAAGCCCCAGTGTGTCTGTTTCAATCTTATTGATTGTGTGGTGTGGGAGATTAGAGAGTGTATCAGTATGGAGGTATGTCCTGTTTATGAGCATGTGCACATCTAAAAGATTGTAAATTACATGCTTAGAGTGATTAAAATGGATATTTATGTGTTCAAACCGTGTTATTTAAGAGGGTGTTAGTGTGTCGTTAGGGATATGGGATATGTATCCCTGTATCTAGAAAATGAGTGTATGCACAATAATGTATAAGCCTAAAGTGTATAAATGTGAGTGCATAGAGTCTATTTACTGGTGTGTGCACCTAAAGTATGTGTATACCTAGATTCTGTTGTGTAGGTTAGACTTAGATTGTATGTGTTTCGTACCTAGACTGCATGTCTGCCTAGAGTATGTGTGTATGCATATACCTAGAGTGTGTGTCCAAGAGATTGTAAGCAAAAGTATGTGTTTGTGTCCAACTGAGTGCACGTGTTTATGTGTATGTAAGTGTATGCAAGAGTGTTTGTACATGCATGTGTGTGCCTCTAATGTGTCTATATGAGTGTGTGCACTTAGAGAGTATGGTATTTGGTATAGAATGACAACTTGCTTAACATGTTTTTTATAAGACCCATTAACCCATAAGGTAAAACTTAAACAAACTCATTAAGAATAGGAGCACAATAAGAGTGTTGTTACCCATTTCTAAACAGGTTGAAAATTGATAAAACCAATTAACTGACAGGGTAAAACCCAAATCCAACTCGTTCAGAAATGGGTAACCAGTAAGAGAATTGGTACCCATTTCTAAACAGGTTGGATCTGAAATTCCTATTATCGCGTCAGGTTTGAAGCCATTGACACCCCTAGACACATTACTTTAAAGTAGAAAAGTCATAGTTCCAAGTATAGAACATTATTGAAACGGGGCACGACTTCCCTATACCAAAATGTGCGATATGCATGGAACACGGACATGCGAGAAGGGCGGATGCGCACACAAATGCGCATGGACAACGAACCGACAAAGAGGCGCAGGACCAACTATCATCCGATGACGAAGCTGATGGCATGGCACTTGTATGACGTGGCACATGAGGTGGCTCGTGGCTAGGCAAGTGAGGTTGCATGCATGAATTGGCAATGAGTTGGCAAGCACTAGGAGAGAGTGCTTGCAAGTTGGCAACAACTTATAGAATTAGTGGGAATCTATGGGTTGGCATGAGTTGGCATTGGTTGGCAAACACTTAGAGAAGTGCTTGCAAGGTGTCACCAACCAAGGGTGGTTTTGTAATCTATAAATAGCCATGTACAAAGGCTTGTAAGTCATTAATTCAATAGAAGCATTCTTTCCTCCCAAATTCGGAGTCCCCTTTTGTGCTTGTGTTTAGAGAGCGTTCTAGCACCAAGAATAAAGTGTTCTTGTGCTAAACTTCTTCAGAGAGGTTGACTAGCATCCAAACGGACTTGGAGGTTACGCCGCACGCTACTTAAGATCACGATTGTGCCTTGCAAACTCTAGCGGCGTGACAACTGGTATCAAAGCGGGAATCAATCCAATGGCAACTTCAAAGGCAGAAAACGTTCAACTCAAAGGTAAGGAAAGAATGTCTAAATCTGAACTTCGTTTTTCTTCTATTGAAGATAGAATTGAGAGGGTGGAGGTTTGTTGTTCCGAATTTGAAGAAAAAGTTCGTGAGAACCTTAGTTCTGGAAATGGAAGCCCAAAAGTGGTTCAATCGTTGGAGGAGAACGTCTATAGTGCTATGGCGATTTTCCGAGGAAACCTTGAGGAGGTGAAGAACGATATGAAGAACGAGATGGATGAGTTACGGACGAGACTTGCATTGTTGGAGCGTGTTATTGCTAACGGAGGTGCAAACACGAATGGAGCAACAAGCAAGATCAAAGTGTCGGAACCAAAACCTTTCAATGGGGTAAGAGATCCTAAAATCATTGACAACTTTCTTTACCAAATAGAAAAGTACTTCTTTGCTGTCAATCTCAATGAGATGCAAAAGGTAAGCATTGTTTCTATGTTCCTTGTCGATGATGCCCTTCTGTGGTGGAGGAGAAGGGAAACGGATGTGGAATTAGACACTTCTACCATAAATACGTAGGAAAATTTCAAGAAAGAATTGAAGACGCAATTCTTCCTTGAAGATGTGGAATATCAAGCTCGAAAGGAATTGAGAGCTTTGAAACAAGAGGGCACAATTAGAGAGTATGTACAAAATTTTACTTCTCTAATGTTATGCATTTCTGATATATCCGATCAGGACAAACTTTTTTCTTTCCTTGCTAGTTTGAAACCTTGGGCGGAGCAAGAACTAAGGAGGCGGGAAGTGAAGACTTTGGCCTCAGCTTTGTCCACGGCTGAGAGGCTTACGGAGTATGAACGGAAGACCAAGGAGGTGGCTTCTAAGAACTCCAATGGCGCAAGAGATGATGAAAAGAAAAAGAGGTTTGAGAAGAGACCTGAGAAGGACTCATGCTTCAAGTTTTATGATAAGAAGAAGAAAAGCGAGAAAGGTAAGTCCTTCAGAAAAGTAAGATGTTTTGTTTGTGAAGGCGAACATTTTGTTGAGGACTGCCCAAAGGTGAAAGTGTTGAATTCTCTTTCTGGAGAAGGAGATATAAAGTACAATGGGGGAGAACCACGCATGAGTTCTATGGCATTGCTCAACTCAGTACGGACATGTAGTGAAAAGACTACCCAATCGGTAAGGCCTAAACGAAATCTACTTTTCTTGGACTTAGTTTTGAATGGAAATAAGACAATGGCCATGGTAGACACCGGGGCGACACAAACTTCGTCTCAGAGGAGGAGGCAAAACGCCTTAAATTGAAGTTAGAAGCAGACAACAGTCGAATCAAGGCTGTAAATTCGGCAACAAAAACGGTAATTGGTGTTGCTAGAAATGTTGGTGTTACTTTTGGCAAATGGGTAGGTACTCTTGATTTCACTATTGTTCCCATGGATGATTTTAATGTTATATTGGGGATGGATTTCTTGAACAATTGTAAGGCATTTGTAATGCCATATATGGGGCTTGTAGCAATCCTTGATGAGGGTGGGCCTTGTATTCTTTCTGAATCACAAGTAATTGATGTAAAAAAAAGGAAGCAATGTTAATGGCCCTGCAGCTTAAGCGTGGTAGCAAGGGGATCTTACCTATTATGCAGCTCTAGTGGAGGACAAAGAAGGAAGCTCAACTCTAGCACCGAACAAGGTCGTTAAAGTCCTGGAGGAATTCAAAGATGTCATGCCTAAAGAGTTGCCGCCCCACCTCCCCCTAGAAGAGGTGTTGATCATTCCATTGAGTTGGAGCCAGGTACCAAACCCCAAGCAAAGGCACTATACCGCATGGTGCCTAAGGAATTGGAAGAACTCAAGAAGCAATTGGGCGAACTACTAGAAGCTGGGTTTGTTCGTCCCTCCAAAGCATCGTACGGAGCGCCGGTGTTATTTTAAAGGAAGAAGGATGGTTCTATACGACTTTGCATCGATTACCAAGCACTAAACAAGGTAACCGTCAAGAACAAGTATTTTATTCCTTTGATTGCTGATCTCTTTGATCAATTGAAGCATGCAAGAGTATTTTCTAAGCTGGACTTGATATCCGGATATTACCAAATTCGGATCGCGGAAGGAGACGAGTCAAAGACTACTTGTGTAACCAAGTATGGGTCATACGAGTTTCTTGTTATGCCCTTTGGCTTAACAAATGCCCCAGCTACATTTTGTACTCTTATGAACAAAGTGTTTTCACCCTTCCTTGATAAATTTGTAGTCGTCTACTTAGATGACATTGTGGTGTATAGCCCAAATCTAGAGGAACATGTAAAACACCTAAAACAGGATTTTAAGGTGTTAAAGGACAACTCTCTCTTTGTAAAGAGGGAAAAATGTTCCTTCGGGTTGGAAGAAATGTCCTTTCTTGGACATTGGATTGGTGGTGGAAGGATTTGGATGGATCAAAAGAAGGTTCAAACTATTTCCGAGTGGACCGTGCCAACAAAGGTTGGGGACTTGAGGAGTTTCTTTGGCCTGGTGAACTACTATAGAAGATTCATCAAAGGATTTTCAGCAGTAGCGGCATCCCTAACAGACCTCTTGAAGAAGAAACAACAATGGCATTGGACGGACAAATGCCAAGCTTCAATTGAGAAATTGAAGCAAGTTGTGGTGGAGGAACCCGTATTGAAGCTAGCCGACTTCAGCAAGCCATTTGAGGTAATTACGGATGCCTCTAACTTTGCTATTGGGGGTGTTCTTGAACATGATGGACACCCTATTGCATTCGAAAGTTGGAAGCTAAATGAAACCGAACAACAATATACTATTCAAGAGAGGGAAATGACAGCAATTGTACATTCCTTACGCACCTGGAGGCACTACCTATTAGGGTCCAAGTTCGTGGTAAAGACGAACAACGTTGCCTCAAGCTACTTTCTCACATAAAATAAGTTGAACCCAAAGCAAGCACGTTGGCAAGACTTCCTAGCGGAATTCGACTTTGAAATTGAGTACAAATTTGGAAAGACCAACAATGTTGCCGATGCGCACAGCCGCAAAGCCGACTTCACAAGTGTTGCCGATGCGCTCAGCCGTAAAGCCGACTCACAAGTGTTGCCGATGCGCTCAGCCGCAAGGCCGACTTCACAAGTGTTGCCGCTGTGACTCAAGTTAGTACCTCTATACTTGATCGAATCCGTGCGGGGCTACGGAGTGATGCCACAGTATGTCATTTGGAACAAGCCGTAATAATGGGTGAAACAAAACGCTTTTGGGTTAGCGACGGACTGCTATACACGAAAGGGAAGCGTTTATTTGTACCAAAATATAAGGGTTTGGGCAAGGAGCTCCTACGTGAGTTCCATGATACCTTGTAGGCTGGACATCCTGGTCAAAGAATGACTATTGCACTCTTGTCTAGGCACTACTATTAGCCTGGATTTGATGCTGATGTTGAAGAGTACGTGCGCACCTGTTTGGTATGCCAACAGGACAAGGATGAGAGGCGAAGATCTGTTGGCCTGCTGGACCCTCTTCCCATTCCCAAGCGCCCATGGGAGTCCGTAAGCATGGACTTCATTTCTGGCCTAAGACGAGCTGAAGGCTTGGGTTCCATTTTGGTGGTGGTGGATACATTTTCCAAGTATGGGACTTTCATTGCCGTCTCAAACGATTGCACAGCCTAAGAGACTGCCAAAGCATTTCATCACATGTGGTGAAGTTTTGGGTGTGCGAGGAGACAATTATAAGCGATAGAGATCCAAGATTTCTGGGTAAGTTTTGGTCTGAACTTTTTGAGTTGCTTGGAATTACTCTTAACATTTCCACCAGCTTTCATTCGCAAACGGATGGGCAAACAAAGCGGATAAATGCCTTGCTTGAGGAATACCTAAGGGATTTCGTCAGTGCAAATCAGAAAAATTGGCCCGAGCTCCTTGATGTGGCTCAATTCTCATACAACATGCAGAAAAGTGAAGCAACAGGGCATAACCCCTTTGAACTTGCAACTGGCCAACAACCGTTAATACCAGCAAGCATCATTCCGAAAAAACCAAGTGTCCAGTAGCCCACCTTCTATTTAAGCGTTGGAAAGAAAGGACGGAACTAGCCCGATAATATTTGCAACAAGCCAGCAAGCGCATGAAGAAATTTGCGGATTTGAAGCGGCGAGATCTTGAGTTCAAGGTGGGAGACATTGTTCTCATAAAGATGAGGACGGAACAATTCAGGTTGTTGAGGACCAAGAACAAAGGTTTGATAAAAAGGTATGAAGGACCCTTTCCCATTATTCAGAAGATTGGGAAGCTAGCATACAAAGTACAACTACCGAAGAGAATGCGTATCCATAACGTATCCCATGTAAGTAATATCAAACCCTATTTTTCCAACTCAGACCCTCAAAGAATTATAAAGCCCAGAGCACCCTTTGATGTATCTACTACTTTTAGTAAGAAAGTAGATTATGTAATAACTCATACAGAGGTACGTCAAAGAGGCAAGCCACATTCCACAGAATTCTTGATCAAGTGGAAGAGAGAACCAGAAAGCGAGACCTAGCATTAAGCAGCAGAGCTTTGGCAATTCGAGAAAGAGGTCGAGGCAAATCAAAAGCGTATGCAGACGAGGACGTCTACCTTATGGCGGTGGGAGCATGAAACGAGGCGCGACTTCCCTATACCAAAATGTGCGATATGCATGGAACACGGACATGCGAGAAGGGCGGACGCACACACAAATGCGCATGGACAACCAACCGACAAAGAGGCGCAGGACCAACTATCATCCGATAACAAGGCTGATGACGTGGCACATGAGGTGGCTCGTGACTAGGCAAGTGAGGTGGCATGCATGAGTAAGCACTAGGAGGGAGTGCTTGCTAGTTGGTAACAACTCATAGAATTAGTGGGAATATATGGGTTGGCATGAGTTGGCATGAGTTGGCATTGGTTGGCAAGCACCTAGAGAAGTGCTTGCAAGGTGTCACCAACCAAGGGAGGTTTTGTAATCTATAAATAGCCATGTACAAAGGCTTGTAAGTCATTAATTCAATAGAAGCATTCTTTCCTCCCAAATTCGGAGTCCTCTTTTGTGCTTGTGTTTAGAGAGTGTTCTAGCACCAAGAATAGAGTGTTCTTGTGTTAAACTTCTTCCGAGAGGCTGACTAGCATCCTGACGGACTTGGAGGCTAGGCTGCACGCTACTTAGGATCACGATTGTGCCTTGCAAACTCTAGCAGCGTGACAATTATCCTCAAATAGAAATGACAACCAAAAGTTGAAACACCAAATGAAAAATGATCTAACCACTTGAGAGGCCAAGAAATGGTCCCATTAGGACTATAATAGATTTTTCCTGCCATTACGTAAATAAAAGACCCGACATAAATCATTTAACATGTTAAAATGTTATAGAAGGGTAGTTTATAATTTTAAATTCAGTCAGTATATAGTACTTGGATAGGAAAATGTTATAGAGGGGTAGTTTATAATTTTAAATTCAGTCAGTATATAGTACTTGGATAGGATAGTCAAAAGTTGATTGATGAATTTTTATCTCATTCTAATATTTTTGTACAGCCCTAGTAAACATCATAGAGAGGGATCTTTTATAGTTAATAGTAACTTTCAATTAAGTGATAAATAAAATATGCTAGTGATTGACTCTGCTCTCTAACAAAGACCAGCGAGCCTGCAGCAACTAGTTTTCCCATCTTTTATTTTTATTTTTATTTTTTTTGGTTGCCTTTCTGCACTGCAATTTTACAAAGTACTAAAACAGGAGGTCCAAATATGACAGTCCACACAAGCTATTCAACCTTCTCCTGGAGTATACTACTCCCTCCAGTGTAGCCAGCACTCATCCACTGATGGTCAGCTTAAAAAAAAAAAAGGATTTTCCTCTTTCTACTGTAATTACCGTAAGGTATGGCTTCTACTATGTACCTATCTTTATCTTCTCCTACTATTTCATAAAGAGGTCCTATACTAGTTTTGGATCATTGAATAAGGTCTATATGAGATTTCAGCCTTGTGTATGTTTCCTAGTTGACTTTTTTACCTGCCTTAGACCCGAGGCATACAATATTTTGCATACTTGAGTGGTGTGAGATGCATATAACATGAATATAAGTTTTTCCTGGTTATGTTCTCATGTACTGACATCATCATATGCTGTGCTGATGTCAGCATCTAACCACCTACATTGGAGCATTCCTGATTGCTATTTTCAGCCTGGTGCATTAATCTAGTACATGCTGATTGGTGTTTAGTTTGCTAGGTTTATTCTTTTGACAGGTCTATAATTCAAGGAGGTGATTCATGTCAAAGGAAAAGACACGATTCAGATAACTTCGAAGAAATTACAACAAATGAACCATTTAAGCTGGTTAAAATCAGTTTGAGTATACCTAAACGCTTAAGGCTAAAAGCAGATTGGATTACATCAGTGGTGATCCTCAACCAAGACTAATGATGATGGGGATGTTGAAGAAGGGCAGGTTAGATGATATGGTTATTGAATAATGTCAATTTCACCTCTCAATGCACCTATTGTTGGCTGTTGGTGAGTGTACACGGTGAAATGTAGCGTTGATTGGTGACTTGACCATTATAGGGCTTAAGTAGTTGCTGAATAGATACATCTAAACCAATGGGGTGGATGTGTTTCTTCAGCAGCATCTCAGTTCTGTCAGTGTGCTAATCTTTGTAGCGTCCAATCAGAAGTAGCTTTCATTTCAGTTGGATGTGAAGAATGTCTTCCTCTATGGTGATCTCCAGGAAGAGCTGTGAATCAAATAACCTCTAAGGTCTGTTGCTCCAGCATCTGTAGGCAGCATTGCCAAATCACCATCTCCAGGCACTATCTCCAAGCAGCATGCAAGGCAGGCTCCAGGAAACATCTCTAGGCAGCATCTCCAGGCAGCATTTCCCAGACTACAACAGCTTGCCTGGTACCCTGGGGCCACAATTCTTGTTGTGTAGACTGACAGGAATATCTATGGAATGAATTGAAGCAAAGTATTGAAACAGGACCTCAGTGATTTGGGGGTGGCCAAGTTTTGCCACTTGCTAGATAGTCTCTCTTCCTATACAGGGAGGATTCCGTCCTCAGAATTGCTTCTGCATCAATGTCAGAGATTCTACCATTTCCAAGAATAATCTGTAAATCTAGAGTTTTGAGCAATACTTTCATCTAAATATTCCAATTTCATCAGTTGGTCTTTGTCGACTTTGGAGTCTCGCTGAATCACATTCTCATTTTAAATTTGCACAATCGGCAATCTTGTTCATCAATACCTTCACTAGCCTTGATGGAGATGTGAATTGATAAAACAACAAATTATGAAGCTTTGACACACTTACCATCATTTTCAAGCTTTGAAAGACCTCCATCATAACACACTTACAATAGGATTCTCCCTCAAAACTATCAAAGCTTATTTTGTTACAATGCCTTGACCAAAACCATTTTCTGTGAACCCCAAAATTTTCTTCTCTCGCCTGCATGATGCTATATCAGGGGTCCTATTTAAGAGGTAATTTATGTCCATAGGCAGATCAGTCAAGCTGATCACCTTCGTCGATTCTAAAACCAACTCTCTTGACCACCAATCTAGATAATTCTTGAGGGGTTTGTAACTTTTAACAAATTTAGCAAAATTGATGATTCTAGACCGTGGAAATTTAAACTTGGCTAGATCTCCAGAAAATCTGAAATGGTAGTCTGATGTATGACAAAGTGAGGTTCTGGTAGAACTCATGGGTGGTTTAACAATTTAACATTCCGATAAATACCATGAAACGCGTACCTTCTGAAAATTCTGAAAACATAAATGCAATAGATCAAAACAGCAAATGCGGCAGCTTTAGGAAAAATACACAAATGACCAATGTAAAAAACAAATCATCAACAGAGTTTTTGCTTGATTAGCTCGATTGCATGCAGGCGTGGAGGGACGCTTAACCCACCAGGTTTAAATCGTCACCTATTAGGGTATAGAACATAATGAAGGAAGAAAGTTAACAGTTTCTACTCACATATAATCTGCGTCAGATTCATCGTCAGATTCGTGAATGCCAACAAGGACGAGGATGCCGGGTCCAATCTCCGAAACGATTCGTCCATCAACCTGAAATTAGCCATGATTGGATTTTACTGAAAGCAATTTTAACTCCATAGGAGAGCACGGCTACTAAAAAGAGACCAAAGGACACCTCAACACTTGCAGAAAGGACACGTTGAACAACAGCTCGCATTGCGTCGCCTGGGCTGGACTCCGGAAGACCGATTAGTTCGACTATAGTCGTCTTAGAAAGTGAGTAAAACCGCACTTAAAGTTTGACAAGAAATTTGCAGCATGGCGATCAGATTGAGTAAAAATACCGAGAGCCGAAGTTCTCAGACACATTCTCCAATTGGTCACAGGTTTCAGGGGAGCTCCTGCCCAACCCGACTTGAATATCCATGAAATAGAAGCATGATTTGTAGTATCTGTATGAAACTGCCGATACAGCCATGATTTGAAATATCTATATGAAACTGCCGATACAGGTCGATACGTATTCATAACTTTAATTAAAGAAATAAAAATCACAAGGAGTCTCCAGGAAACAAAGGCTCATATCATTATGTATATGTTTGTTTCCGCTAGTTTCGTGATGTATCGAGAAAACAAAGATTGATACATACGATATTATACAGATACATATTTGAACAATTAGAAATATAAATCAAAAGAACTAATAGAACTCTTTTCTTATGTTAATAGTAAGGTAAATCTACAATAGAATTTATGATTTGACTCAGTCTTTTAATTTTAATTAATATTTGAACATTAAAAACATCTAGAACTTTATACCTATTTCATTCACTATTTGCACAATTCCTAGTAAATTTAATATTTTTATCTATAAAGCTCGTGTTAACAACATCATGGGTTCATGTGTAAACTTCAAGTGAATTTAGATTTGACCTCGTCATCAAATATTAACTATTTTAAATATTCGATTATAAAAAATATCTAGAACTTTATATCTATTTTATTCACTTTTGTGCCATTCTCAGTAAATTTGGATATTTTTATCAATCAAAACATATTACAAGGCCACACATAAATGAAGTATTCCTATCATTGGTATAATTTAATAATATTCATTTGTTTATTTCTGTTTTTGATACATGTTATCATAAGCTATGTAAGTTAGAATGTACTTGTCTTTGTGAACTGATGTATGGATAAATTACTTATTTTAATGATTTAATGGTTAAATCAGAAATAATGGTATAGATATTGTTTCACTATTTTATGAAATTACCACATATAAAATATTTTTAATGTTTTTCATTTTTACTATGTTTCCATAATTTCATATGGGTGTTTGTTAATGGTCCATGCATATCCACAAACTGATCTGCTTTTAAAGTTCGATACGCTATGCATCTCCTATATCGCAAACCTGGGAATGAGGGAAAGCAGTTCTTACAAATTACAACCTGTCCGAGTCAAGCAGTTCTGCTGAGTCGACTCTGATTTTGTAATGGTGATCTGGTCCAGGGTGGTAAACTCACTTCATCTATCCGATCCTCCCTAGTTTTTGCAGACTCAAATGGATTGAAAGAGACTCAGTGTGAAAGCTAGTTCCCAGCCCCAATCGCTGGCCCATTTTTGGTTAATGGTCGAATCTCTTGTTTTAGGTTGATTGAGTCCTTGGTTTAGTCCTCACTTGACTCCGCCCAAGGGATCGGATTCACTTGATTTTGGGACCCTGAGTTGGGTCAAGAGTTCAAGTCAAAAGCCCTAGGAAAATAAACCGGATTTGTGGGGAAGATTTTTCTAAAATCATGTGGAATTTTTTTACGGCAAGAAATCGGCAGGCTTTTTGGGTGGAGGTTGTTAAGATTTCGTTCGAGACCTCGAGACTTTAATAATAACATACATGCTCTCACAAATGAGTTTGTTTTGTATTGACCACACACATTAAGATGACTTGAATGGAGAAGAAGACTGAAGAAAATCTAAGTTATGAGCGTAAATCATGAGTCTATCTAGATAAGAAGCTAGTTTGAACAGTCAAATATTAATAAACTCTTTTAGGTAATTGCAATTGGTTCATAGTAACTCAAGCTGTTTTCTAAAATTTTGATTAAAATTTTTTTATCAATTTTCACTATATTTTAAGCAATGCAAAGTGATTTCAATATGTGTCAAAGGCATGTTTGGCTTCCTTGCTGACTCTATTGGAACACGTACCTGTGTTCTTACAAATTCATCTCCAAGTCTTGCATACCTAAACTAAAAGAAAATAGAACAAACCTTACAAAATTGGCCACTTCCATACTATAATCGTTAATTTGTCCTTAGTGAGGTCCTCCGATATTTCAACATGGTACGATACATGCACTATTTTTTCCCTTACAATCATCTATTTCTACTACTACTTAATTTTCTAGTAATTTTGTAGATATATGAGTCCCTCCCCAGTATGTTTAGTGGGTGGTTTTTTGCTATAATTTTTTCTTAATTAAAAATTATAGCAGTTATACATGGTTGCACCTTCTAAAAAAAAAACAATTGAAGTTTTTCTAAGTTTCCTACTTTTATAAGACTTGTTAAAATAAATTTAATGTCAAGAGTTTACAATCACGTGATGGATCTGAATTCTTCATTCATGAAAACAAACTTAATGGATACGACTAGTGCTAAACAGGGAGACACCGAGGATTCTCCAGACACTAAGGAAACAATGGAAGATAATTGATAGAAGAAGAAGTTGCAAAAGAAGAAGACACAAGAGCCTCAGTATTGGCATCCTACCAGAAAGCCTAGGTAGTTGGAAGACTATTTACATTAAAGGACAATTATTTATTATTACATTTTACTCCTTGTTGTTAGCCGATTGTGCTGAGAATGCTTTTTAGCCAAAGTTGTAACTTAGAGAAATCAATGAGTAAAGTAACATTTTGTTTCTATCTCATTTCTTTTCTCTTTGCTTTCTTCATCCCGACATCTGCAATTTTTTTGGAGTTAGCTTCACTTGAAGAGAAGTTTGCTGAGCAACCTGAATCAGACGCAGGTTGTATCATTGTTGCTTTCATTGAGAGTTCTATTTTTTCTGCCTTCCATGGACTTCTCTCAAGTTATTTCGCTTTGCAATTGAAGATTGACGCCCAATCAGCTTCAACCGGCCGACTATGCAGCAACAACTTGATACTTTATACTCGATTCCATTCACCATACGCTGCAGCAACATATGCTATTAGTTGATTCCACACTAGCAAATTCTGGGCTGAACTTCAAATTTCTTCTCCGTCCAATATGGGTGCGGATCCTGTGCCAGCTCACTTCCGAGTTGATTCAACAACGCCCACCCTGGATATCAGTCAACCACTCGCCATTAAAATTGGATGTCCTCGTTTGATGGGTTTGATCCCATCGACTGGTTCTTTCGCATTGAAGCCTTCCTCTTTGATTATCATTCCACACCAGAAGAATCACTATTACAAATTGTCTCCTTTCATTTGAAGGACAGGAAGCTGCTTGGTTTGAATGGCTACAAGAAATGGGTTGATACCAACAAGGAAATCATTTTTAGCGGCCAGAAACACCAATTTGGTCCTCCAATTATTAAGACTTTGAAGGCATCTCTCAAAGCTAACACAATCGGGTTCTCATGTTGACTTTCAGGCAGAATTTTGAGGACTTGCTCAATAAGGTAACTGGAATTTCAGAAACCCTCCTCATTAGTTTTTTCATTACTGGTCTCAAGCAACCCATTCTGTGAGAGCTTCTTTCATAGTTCATCCACTTTAATGGATGCTTTTGCTATGGCTCGAGCCCATGCCACTCAAGTGATGACAATGGGACAGCAGGACCCCATGGCGTTGTAGCACCGCATCGAGTTCTTCTCCAACAACCAATACCCTGCTCTCACAACGACTATCCACACCGAACTCCTAAACATATCACCGACTGGTTCGACAACTATTTGACATCCGCCCCTTCCTCTAATTCAGCAAATAGACTTCCCCCATTGCTGCTAACTCCCGACACCTCTATTCGCCACCTTTCACCTATAGAATTATGGACAAATGTGAGAAGGGTCTATGTTATAATTGTGATGAAAATTTGGGCCTGACCATCGGTGCAAGAGCAGGTATTTTCCTCTTGGGAGAAGAGATGAGGAAGAGTTAACAGCGGATGACTCTATGGACGCCAAACGATGGACCTTTAGGCGATGTCTCTCGTGATATCTCTAGCCTCACATTCAACTTTCGAGCCAACTACAAGGTCGCTCATCATGAAGTTTCTGGGTTCATATAATTCTAATTGTTTCAGGTCCTTATTGACAGTGGCAGCACCCACAATTTTATCAAGCCAGATTTAGTGAAAAATTGGCTTACGATTGCAGAAACCTCGATTCCATGTTGCTGTGGTCTTAAGCTTTTCTCGGTGTGTGCCAATTTTGTTGCAAGTCGATTCTCTCCTCCTCCAAGGTATTAATTTTATTGTTAGCCTTTTTTGTATTGGCTATTGAAGGCCTGATATTGTTTTGGGATTTTTGGCTACAATTACTCGGTAAGGTGGAACACCACTATTCAGCTCTTTACTATGGAATTTATGTGAAATGGAAACCAGTAACATTGCAAGGTGAGACCGCCTTGCTGCCAAGTTCGGTATCTTTACATCAGCGACAAGCACTAGTAAGCAACGGATGAAATTTCGGGTATCTTTGAGTTGGCTGAATATCACCGAGTGTCTTTCACATTCCTCGATCAGTTCTCCTTGCCCACCTGGCATACCACACCTCTTGCTGAGTTACTCCACAACATAGCAGAATTTTTCATTCCCACAAGGGCTTCCACCGCATAGATCAGTTGACCATCACATACATCTTGTGGAAGGCACCAAACCAGTTAATGTTCTCAATATCGCTGTCCACATTATCAGAAATCAGAAATTGAACAACTAATTCGTGGAATGCTTGAGCAAGGAATTATTCAACCAGTCAAGTCCATTCTCTTCACCAGTTCTTCTGGTCAGAAAAAGATAGCACATGGCAATTTTGTGTGGATTATCAGGCTTTGAATGCTGCCACAGTCAAGGATAAATTTCCCATTCCTACAATTTGATGAGTTATTAGACGAGCTTGGGGGTGCTTCAATTCCAGCAAGCTTGACTTATGGGCGATATCATCATCAAATTCGGAGTTCACTCTAAGGATATTTTATAAACGGCTTTTAGAACCCATGAAGGACACTATGAATTCCTTTGTTACGTACTGCTTGATTGACTAACACACCTTCTACTTTTCAGGTGCCATGAATCAGATCTTTTCAGCATACCTTCATAGGGATTCTATTGAATACTTGGGCCATATTGTTTCTTCTGAAGGACCTAATGCTGATCCAGCTAAGATTGAGGCCATGGTTCGGGCTGGCCTGTCCCAACTAATGTGAAACAACTTCGTGGGTTTTGGGCCTCACAAGGTATTATAGACATTTTATTGCCAACTATGCTAGCATTGCAGCACCTTTAACCGATCTCCTCCGTCGAGAGGCATTCACGTGGAACCAAGCAGCCTTGGCAGCTTTTTGAAGCACTTAAACATGCCATGATGGCAGCACTTGTTTTATGCCTTTCAAATTTCTCTCAGGATTTCATTATCGAAACGGATGCCTCTAACGGGCATTGGGGCCGCATTTAATGCAAGCAGGATAACCTATTGCGTTTTTCAACAAGAAGATAGGTCCCAAGTTCGCGTTTCGTCCGCCTACATTAAAGAACTCCATGCCATCACCAAGCAGTACTCAAATGGCACCAATATCTTTTGGGCATTTTTCATCATTAGAACGGATCAAAGAAGCATAAAAGACCTACTCCAGCAAGTCATTCAAACACCGGATCAGCAGGCTTATGTTCGTGAAGCTTCCTTGGATTTCACTTTCGTATTGAATACAAACCCGTGTTTCAGCAATAAAGTTGTTGATGCCTTGTCCCGAGTTCCAGCTGAGTGGCCTTCCAATGACTCTAAAGTACACCTCATGGTTTGCTCTTGTGTTCTGGGCCAACCTTTCTCCATACTAAGTCAGCTCCAACAAGATAGCAGATCCATATTTAATTGCTTTTACATCAGCAACACAAAGAGGGAACACTACTGCCGCTCTACATGGTACAACACGGACTGATTTGTTTTCGAGGTCATTATATGGTAAACCCGAGCTCCCCATTATGTGAGCAGCTTATTCGTGAGTTTCATGATACACCCCTGGGGACACGCTTGGTGTCCAGTGAATATTGGTCCAGTTGATAGCCAACTTCACCGCCAAACATGAGGCGCATCTCAGTAGAATCTTTATATAGCTTGCTTCCTTTGCCAACAGATCAAGTACTCCACGTGAGTGCCAGCAGGATTACTACAACCTTGCCCATTCTAGAAGTAGTGGAATATGTAGCAATGGATTTTGTGACCAGCCTACCCCTTCCAAAGGCTTAACTCGTCATTATGGTAGTAGTGGATCGCTATTTAAATCAGCACACTTTGGAGCATTACCTACGAATTATAGCCTACTGCCAAGGTAGCAGATCTTTCGTGGATATAGTAGTGAGGCATCATGGGTTTCCGATTCAGTAGTATCAGACCGAGATCCAATATTCATGAGTTCATTTTGGCGCTAAGTTGTTTGAACTGGGTGGTATAACTCTTTCAATGAGTAGTGCTACCACCCATAGTACAAATGGTCAATCTGAAGTGGTGAATCGTGGCTTAGAGCAATATCTTCATGCCTTCACCAGGACAAGTCAACTACTTGGGTTTCATTACTTGCTTGGGCTGAATTTCATTATAACACGAGTTATCACATCAGCCTCAAAATGTCACCATTTCAGGCTCTTTATGGTATGACTCCACCTTCTATTCCTCTCATACATGGGGCTCTACTTCAATCCAAGCATTCGATGAAGCACTTATAGTTCGTGATTTAACTCCTTGACACACTCAAGAAAAACTTACTAGCGGCTCAACACCAAATGACTTTGAAGGCGTAATACTCACCAACTAGACCTTCAGTTTGAGGTAGGGGGATCTGGTGCTTGTCCTGCTCACAACCCTATAGGCAGATTTCGACATAACATATGCCACCACAAACTCACTAAAAAGTTTTATGGGCATTTTCCAGTCACAACTAAAGTTGGTCTAGTCGCCTATAGAAATTGGACACATCTTATGCCTCAGCTCTCAAACCCAGAGTCGTACTGATTTATCTGGTTTTCAAGGGCAAAAACCAGTTGAAAACCACTGGCCATTTGTGCCACTCGGAACCATTCTATCCAATGGCAAACCTCAACCTCAAGTGCTAGTGCAGTGGCAGGTTGCCCGCTTGAGGAGACTTCTTGGGAGTCTTTGACGACTTCAGCATTACTTATCCATCATTTCACCTTGAGGACAAGGTGATTTTCAGAGAGGAGGGGGGGACTGATACTGCTAGTGCTAAACAGGAGACACCCGAGATTCTCCAGGACACTAAGGAAACAATGGAAGATAATCTGATAGAAGAAGAGGAAGTTGCTAAAGAAGAAGATACAAGAGCCTGCCAGAGAAGGCCCCACCAGAAAGCCCAGGTGGTTGGAAGACTATTTACATTAAAGGAAAATTGTTAACTATTACATTTTACCCTTAAGTTGTTAGCTGACAGGCTGAGAATACTTTTTAGCCAAAGTTGTAACCTAGAGAAATCAATGAAGAGTAAAGTAACATTTTTGCTTCCTATCTCCTTCCTCTTTCTCTCTGCTCTTCTTCCCGACATCTGAAGTCTGGTTGAGCAACCTGAATCAGACGCAGGTTGTATCACTTACCCTTTTCTGAAAAGGAATTTTGTATCGGATTTCATGCCTTATATACCTCCAACAAAAACAAGGTTGTTGAGCACAAACGTTGTCACATAGGGGAGATTGGTCCAGCTCAACTTGCATAAGGGTCTCTACCCATCCTTACATCCCTATACATGCAACAAATTGGCTTATCAAACTAAACACTATATTGTTTTTTATTTTAACTTGCAACACAAAGGGTATGTTTGTTTTGACGTTGAATCAAATTGGTTTTTTTACCTCACCATGTTGTGTTCAATGAACTCCGCTTTTCATATGCATCTCTTCCATCCAAATTGTCTCCTATTTCCTCCCACATATCCCTTTCTTCAACTCCCTATTCCAATTCTTCAACAAGAGCCTGCCACTTCATTTACTTATTCAGGTTCCATTTACTAAGTCTCTCACTCAAACATAGACTTTCCGTCTGTGTCAATTTAATTTGGCATCACAAAGAGCAACACCACCTTTGCCTAATACAAAACTATTAGAAAGAACAACACTTAGTATTCAAATAACCCAAAAACAATTTATTAGTACAATTAAAAATAAATACACAAATAAATTCGACTTTTTCAGATGGAATCATCCACAAATTTATTTAGTCATATATCCACATGAGATGTAGTTAAATCAATCAACAAACTGAAAACATATAAAGTAGACAGATGACTTACCAATTTGGAGGTTGTGGCATTGTTTGTGTGAAGACTACAACTGCAATTTCAAATCTATCTTCTCTAGATTCTTCTCAATCCTCTCCTTATATCTCTATTTGCAATCTTCTAACTATTGTTTTATCTTTATTCGATTCTAATGGATCTTATAATTGTACAAAGGTTCAGAACATAGAAAGAGATACAAATGGAAAACACTTCACGCTTTTTCCTCGCTTTCATGGTTTCGTAGCTTTAGAAATTTTCATGATCCTCAAAAAAATCTTCACCCATGCCTCGAAACCATCTATGGTTACTTCTTCCACATCCTGCGATCATGCCTCTTCGACTTCCCCTGCATCTGCCAGAAGAATATCTCATGAGATATCGATAAACCCAATATAAAAAATTCTTTTGCTATGGAAAACACAAATTTTCCCACACAAATTACTCAGATTCATGGATGGCAACTGAATGAAGCTTTGCCTTCTCGAGACGATATCTCCAAGTGGGAACATTTAGATTAGATGGTATTTGGTTGAATTGTCTCCTCCTCTCAGATGTAGTCATATTCCTGTTGTTGATGATGAGACGCCAGATGTGCTGGATAGCTCTTTTGAGGAAGTTCATGTATGATAACCGTCCCACTTACAATAGCTAAAGACCGAACTTCACAATCTTCAGTGTGGCTCAAAGACAATTCATGAGTATTTACAACAAGCCAAAAGCTCTCCTTCACTCTGGTGTATGCTGGAGACCGACCTCGTCTTTACGCACCATTTGTGGCATTGGGTCCGAATTTGACCCAGTTGTAGTGGCTATCGACCTCAACCCGCTCCAATGTTTACGTAGATCTCTGGTATGTTTTTAGATGTTAAGCATCATTTATGAAATGTTGCTGGCGCTCAAGCTCATCCTTGGCTACTGTCTCCCACCCTAGTTGCTCAATCTCTTCAGCGCGTACATCCGTGGCTCGGCCCCAAGCATTCAGCAAATCGTGGTCGCTCTGGCTGCTCTAGAAGACGTGGCTATTCTCAACCGTCCTCTACTCCATGCCTTTTCCTTCCTCAGACAGCTCTTCTATCGTTTGTTATTGGTGTGGCCATCCATACCATCAAGTGAATCACAGTTGGGCCCTGATGATGTCCCTCCTCCTACTGCCTTATATGCAACTACTCGCCTCCTCCTCCATACTTTTTGACTAGTATTTTAACTCAGGCGCAACCTTAACATTACTCTGACACAACTGAGGTTTCTAGTAAGAAATTTTATTCTGGATTTTATCCTATTCAAATTGGTAATGGACGTCATCTTTTCTATCTCCCATTCTGGTCATACTGCACTATCTTTATCTTCTAGAAGCCATATAACAAGAGAAGTACTTTGTTCCTCATATTACCAACAAGTTATTATTTGTTTCAATGTCGCCACATCTTTTATAATTGGGAATTTATGTTCACTTCCACTTGTTATTTAATTCGTGACTTGCAGACCAACCAGATTCTCCACAGAGGGCAACAGAGGAAGTCGTAATCTGTTTCCACAGCCAATAAGCTGGTTCTTTCAGTAACTAGGTGCACTCCAAAATTTGGCATCACCACTTGGGTCATTCACACCCCAGATTTTGCAGTTGCTTGCTCCACAACTCCAGACGGTTTTTCAAAGAAGTCGCCCCTGTTCCAGCTATGAACAAGGAAAGTGAGACGACGTATTCTTTTTCTCCAGGAATTTAATAAAATTGAGTGCTCCACTTCAACTGGTTGATCATGATATGTGGGGTCTGGTCATTACCCCATCTGTTGATGGATACCAATTTTATTTAATGATTTTAGATGATTTCCAGATTTTTTTGGATTTATCATCTTAAAATAAAATCTGTTTTTTTTAAATTATACTAATATTTGTCCTATGGTGGAAAATTAAGTCAATTTTCATTGAGATCTGTTTAATCCGATGGTAGAGGCAAAATTTATTTCAACGCCTTGCAATTGGAATTTTGGAAACGAGGATTCTACATCGATTGTGTTGTTTTAGCACTCATTGACCATGCTTTCTCTCAACTTCATTACCAATGTCATATTGGTCTTATGCGTTTTCAACTTCAATATATTTAATTTATCGGCTTCCGAGTACCGTTCTTCAGAATCAATCGGCCTATTTTATGCTCTTCGGTGGACTCCACCTTATGATCATCTGCGACCTTTAGGTGTCTTTGCTACCAGTACTTGCAGTGTCCATTTGGTCTTGTGAAACTGCAGTTTCAGAGCTGTTTGTGCATATTTATTGGTTATGGTCATGGAATATGTATCTCTGTTTTCGATCCAGAGAATGCTCTTAATCTCATGGCACGTTGTATTCGATTAAAAGAATTTCCTGGTCTTCCTTTAAATTGTTTCGATAGCAAGAAGTTATTTTACCAAGTAGTTTTGTTTGTTGGTTAATTGGTCGCATTTTATTCATGAAATGGATTGAGTCTCCCTTAATCTACTCTGATTTATTAACCAAGAGACGACTTCCTGCAAATTCCAACTAATCTCAAAACTTTCCAGAATTTCCAGGTTCAGAGGAAGGAGTCTCAACACCCATGCTGCCATCCACACTAAATTCTTCTCCAAATACAAAATTGCACCCAGTTTCTCCACAAATACCTCTTTGAATATCCACGGCCTACTCAGCCAACCCATATCTATCACCAATTGTAGAACTGCCTTCTGAACACCACCACAAGTCCGGCTTCATTCTTCTTGCTTGCAAAGGCCAAGTAGCTCCTTTCCTTTCTTATGCCAAAGAACAGTGCCTCCATCAAACTCCTTCAGGCTATCGGGAACCCTCATCACCCGACTCGTCTTCCCGCTCATCGCCGAAACAAATACTCCGTCCATTCCCTGTTTCTTCCTTTCCAATAAGACTTCTGTCCTCACTGCTTCCTTGCCTGATCCTTATTCCCTGCTCGGGAAGCCAGCAAAAATCAGAAGCCGCCTCAACAAGCTCAGGCGAAGCCCTGCACAGAGATTTAATCATGCAAATTGTCAAGCCAACGCCCAGCTATGGCCCTCGACCGTCAAACCACGTTCCGTCCTGCCCCTACAATTCCAGTGATTGCTCCTCGCCCGACGCCCTGTAAATCGGCGAACAATCCTCTGTTCCTTGATTCTGTGCCCTCCGGTCCTTCCTCAATCGGACGCCTCTTCCTCAATAGGTCCTCGCGGGACCACAACGATGCTCAAATAAACCAAGGAACAACAGATCACTTATGGACCATATTTCTATTCCTGCTCATTCCTTGACCAACCTAATCGAGCAACTACCTCATACGACCTATGGTTCTTCCAAATCTCCAGATTCGTTCTTTGACCGAGCCCATTATTGAACTCATCATATGATAACGCGTACAATAGATGACACTTATCGCCCCAAAATTTTGCTTTTCAGTAAAATATCCATTGCCATATTGTTTAACCAGCTCTTTGTCAAAAATACCTCCTCAACCAAGTTGCTACTACACTGGTAAAGATGCTAATTGGCTTGGCTGCTATGACACAAGAGAGCACTTCTTCTTTATAAACCATACTTGGGATGTTGTCTTAGCTACTCAAATATGAATATAGTTTTGATGTACATGGGTATATCACATTAAGTAGCGTTCTGATGGGATTGAATGTTATAAAGCAGGACTCTGGCCGCCAGGTTCTCACCAACAACCATGACGGACCATAATTATAACGCTTAGTCCCAGAAGTTCGCCAGTTACAATTTGATTAGTCTTATCTATTGCAGTTACACAACAATGGCTTTTTGCCAATTGGATGAAAATATGTTGTTCATGGTCAGCCTTCAAGAAACCGCTCTACATGGAACAACTTCATGGGTATATTTGACCCAAATCGTCTCTTCACATGTGTGCCTCCTTCGAAAAATCAATTTATAGTCTCAAACAAGAACAACAGGCCTGGTATTCCAAATTTAGTCAGTTTGTACTTGGAATCGCTTTTTCAATTCCTCTCATGACATGTCATTGTTTCTACCACGCATATCCACTCATGTTATTTTCCTTCTATCTATAAGTTGACTATATATTGTCATAATTAGAACTACCTCCAAGCATTCTCATTATTTATTCAAAAATTACAGACAACATTTGATATGAAGGGCTTTTGAGTCAGTAAAATATTTTTCTTGGGCTTGAAACAATATCTCATAATGGTGGTCATTCTTCACACTTAGAATAAGAATACTATTGATTTATTATAATGCTATTGGTATGGATGCTTCTAAACTAGTTTTATACACCAATGACGTGTCCGCTATTATCGTGGATGATGGATCACCATTGATCGACCCTATCGCCATATGTAGACAACTCTTTAGGGCCCTTCTATATCTCACAATGACTCGTCAACATTGCCTATGCTGTCAATTCGCTTCAATCAACCCATGTATTCTCCATGGAGCTGCCTTCAAGCTTCTAAACGCATTATGCGCTATCTCAAATCTTCAATTGGTTTGGTTTACAAGTCTCCTACTATATTTTCATTAAATGATTTCAGATGCTTGCTTGGCAGGTGCTCCCAAACTAAGACGCCCATGACAGGCTATGTGGTTTTATTTGGGAAAAAATCTTTTTTTCTTGGATCTCAAAGCAATATAATCTCCCGATCCAGGTGTGAGGCTGAATACAGTGGCATTGGCTTTTTAGCCCAACCTGGTGGGGCATGCATGCACAATATGCACATTGGGGTAGATGTGTATTTAATCGTAGAAAAGCAGCACTTGAATGATTCACACTTCAACACATTTCATTAACCAATCAGATTGCAGAGATTTTTACCATGCCCTTGTATCATCCAACACGTTTATCCTGACTTCAATCCAAACTCAAAGTTCTCAGTCCCACTTGAGTTTGTGGGGCATGTGAAGACTACACATGTAATCTAAAATTCATCTTCTCCAGATTCTTCTCAACTTCTCCACATATCTCTTTGTAAAATTTACTAACTATTGCTTTATCTTGATCCAAATCTAAAGGGTCTTATAACTGTTCAAAGACTCTATAAACACAGAGAGAAATACAAATGGAAAATCACCTACCTTTTTCTCCTTTTTTCAGTATGAACCACTGCCTCAAAGAAGGATTCGACAACCACCGTGCAAAATCCTTCAACCTAGCATCTCCCAAAGTTATGCAGCAAATCTCCTCAATGTGCACTCGCTCTTGAGATGTGGAATCCATCAAAGATAGCTCTTAGAACGTAATAAAGATTGCACACACAAGAACTCAGAGAGATAATGTGCCCAAGATTAAAAAAGGAACTGATAAAGAGTTAAAAATTGAGAGCTTAGAGACGCAGAGTAAAGTTAAGAGAATTACTCCTACATTGAAAAGAAATGGAAAGAATTACGGGCATAAAAGAAGAACCCTATATCTTCATAATGAGGCCTTTTGGGGTAAAAACCCTGTAGTAAAACCGTAGGTTTGGGGCCCAAATGGTGGTTATATCATTACAATGTAGAGAGAGTAGAGTGAAAAAAAGGTAGCACAAACCTTCTTTTCTTACATTCTCAATATAGATTAGAGGATATATGAACCCTCACATCTCGCTCGGATCAATTAGATCGGTTTTTTTCATCACCGCTTTGAACGGTTAACATAAAAATAGTAAAATATTGAGTTCCCAAACCACGCCACTTCCACGCGTGCTATTTTCCCAACAACTTTCTACAAAATGGCACATAGGAAAGGATTTGGTTTGTGAAAAGAATTGAATTTCTGGTCAAACCAAATAAGGCCATCTTTATTTACTTTCCAATTTCTGGTCAATCCATCCTAGAGACTCGTAGTCAGCCTTACATTTCAGGATTAGAAATCAATTTTCCATAACTGATCTTGGTCCATTTCATTTTTGGTGTATCAAAGTAAAGTAATGATGCAGCACTTTGCATTTAGACCAGAGGATGAACAACCATTTGAATTCAATAGGATGTAAGTAATTTGATTTAGATGGAGTTGAGTACAAACTTAGATAAGATATCTTTGTATTTGATTTTCTAGGATATGATAGATCTTTTTTATGGGTTTTGACTTTTATACACTATTCGACATCTATAAATAGGGGTTGTATTTTCTAGATTTAAATATCTGGATTTGTTGGAAATAAATAGTTAGACTTTCCCCCAACCGCTTTGAGTGTTATTATTTTTGTCAAGGTCTTCGGTGGAGTTAGGCTTACTAGCCCTCGACGGACTTGAGAGCTAGCCACACGCTATAAAAGATCGGGTTCTGTCTTCGCCCATCCGATGGCATGACAAAATTGGTTTCAGAGGGTCTTGATGTAATGATAAATACTGTTAAGGGAAATTTTACTCTACAATTTTCCTTAACTCGCTTGTCTCTAGATTGAGTAAGTAGAATTGCAAGAATCTAATGATCCTTGTTCAAAAGAGGTGAGAATAGAGAGTTTAGAGGTGGAGTTTCTATTCCAACAACAAAGATTGAGTTCAAGATCAAAAGTTCAAGACGGTGGGGTAATGCGAAGGAAGATGTCTGCATTATGGTGTTGGGAGTATGTTAGGGAGTTCAACAAAGCCAGGGCAAGGGTCGCATCCAACCGCAACGGCACATCTGAAGGTTGATCGCTTAGTTTGAGTTTCCATTCTAACCCAACTAACTCTCAACTATGTAGCCAACGATGGGTCAAAGGATAAATGGACCAGAAGTTAATCAGACTAGAGAATCAACATCCATTTGAATTTGAAAAGACTTTCAATCAATGAGATGGGTATGGTTTGGATTTAGATGGACTTGACCAAACATAGATAAGATATCTTGTATTTTATTTTCTAGATATGTTAGATCTTATCATTTTAGGGGTTTTTATGTGGTGTATTTTCTGATTTAAACATCTGAACTTGTAGCTCAGAGGAGCCCTTCTTTGCTGAAATAAATAGTAACAATTTTTGCCCTGACGGTTTTAGTGTTATTATTTGTTATTTTGTCAAGTTCTTGGTGGAATTAGGCTTATTTAGCCTCTTACATGGACTTTGGAGCTAGGCCGCACCTCACAGTAAGACCGGGTTCGAAGCCTTCATCCATCCGCGGCGTGACACTTGTTCACCAATGGCTGATAAGACTCTATCTAACGGGTTTCTAGATTTCTACCAGATCTTCACCCTCAATAGGCTCCTATAGATATTATATTTGATCAAATCCACCATTTTTCAAAATACTACTATCTTGTGCATTGCTGCTCTCGCTAGTAACATCGCTTTTTATCTACTTTGACCTAGATTGGGCAAGACATCGAGATGATTGATCATCCACCACTAGGTACTCTTATCTTTTTAGGATCATCCCTTCTATCTTAGAATTCAAAGAAACAACAATGTGTTGCCTATTCTACTTCTAAGGTTGAATATAAAACATTTGTTGTCACCACATCGGAAATTACGCTACTTCTTCAATTGTTTAATGAACTTCATATAACCATCATGCATCCTCCAGTTCTATGCAAGTATATTATTAGCTCTATATATTTGGCAGCCAATCCAATCTAGTGTTCCATGGTTGCATTAAGCAAATGAAACTAGATTATTGAATTCATGAAAATCATGTAGCAGCTGGAACCAGAGAATTTAAATCACTTTAGCAAAATCTGAGGTGTAATAAATAATATACCTAGTATGAATGTATGATTGTGATTAGTTGGGAAGTCTTAGTACATTGAACCTCGAAAGCCAAATCTTTATTGAGTTTGAAACAATTTGGGGTTCAAGGAAATAGTGAAGAAGTTTGAGTTGGGCTAAAAGATAAAGCAAGGACAGATGCACTAGGAAACAGTGAATAGTTAGCGTGAGTTGACTAATCACAGATATCCATACATACATCTAAGGAACCATATTAGAGTTGACACTCAGCCATATGTGACACAAATTGAGGATCAACAGTTATGATTGAGAGGATTTGTCATCAAGTTCAAAAATAGAGTGGATGTAGAACAAGGACGCTTAAAGTTAATCCTTAACACTGCACTATAGTATGGAAAGCTGAAGTTCTTCCATGAATCATATTAGTGAGAAAACTTGAAAGTGGTACATACGAGAGTTTACTCTTGGCAAACGGCGATAGGACATTAACTTTGGGAGGAAAGTGTTGTAGCCACCTCAGTACAACACCCATAACAGTGAAATTTCCGCTCTAACTATCAACCAAGTGAGACTGACATCACAATGGTCTCAGGTCTCAGGCGAGTTGCTCATCGCGCTCAGACACAAAGGTTGTGGATTGTTCCCCTGGCAAATGTCTGGGTGTGAAACAAAAATCTGACCCAGATATTCTCCTCTACTCTGGAACTGATTCACCTTCCTCTCATTTCCACAATTGTCTCGTGTCTCGTGAGAGAGGTTGCTCAGCTCATAGCACTTTCAAATGTAGTCTTGTGATTGTTCCTAAGTGGCAAATGTCCGGGTATGAACAAAAATCTGGACCCGAGCATTTCTCCTCTCTACTCCGGAACTGACTCCACCTTTCCACCCATCAAAGGCTCATATAGTATTGTGATTGTTCCTCAGCTGTAAAACAGGTTTGTAATATCTAGATACGTGACGTCGACATCGGCTAATTCAGATTCGCTTCTCACATGAGGAAACAACGTACAGGTGTTTCATTTGCTGAAACTAACCTCTGTATCGTCTGCAGACGGTAGGTTTTCCATAACGAGGAAACCTATTGACACAACCAATACTTCCATATGTCCATTTTCATTTCTGGTTTGGGGAGCAGTGGCCGCTCCCCAATCTTTTTGTTTTTCCGAGGAACGTCATGTCTCCCAAGGATGTAACTCCATGTGGAACGGTCGCCGGATGTTGGTTGACTGTGCTCAAGGGCGGTCGCCGCCTTAAAAAGGCCACTGCATGCTATTGCGGTAGAAACCCTTGGCTTTCTAGGTAGTCAACGGGCTGGAGGTTAGAGATGATTCCCCGCGATCCGTCCCGACCGGTTTGGTCCGGTTTGTCCACAGCTCAATAAAAGGGGCTTTTCAGATAAAACTTTTGATTTGAGGCTTTATTAAAGCTCTGTTTTGGATGAAATTTAAACCATATACATGATTAAACTATTTACTATTTTAGGATATATGTTTCTTAAATCTTTTATAATTTTCCTAATTTTTAATCATGTAATATATTTTATCAATATGTTTGGTTCAATGCATTTGGATTTTATTGAGATTAATTTCTATTGAATAATAAGCTAAAAATATTTTTAAAAAATATTTAATCAAAGTGTGCATGATAGTGGTCTTTAGATAGTTATGTTCTTTATTTTTTCAAATATTTATTAATAAGAATATTATGTATTCCATATTAATAATATTAATTACTTTATATATTTTTATTTATAATTAATAACTTTTTAAATATCCATACTTATTGGCTATGCATATCTTTAACGATATTCATGTGTATCTTTAAAGTATCTTATGTGTATCTCATGACACGGATCCGCTTTCCTTAGTGTCCGGGATACTTGTGTATCTCCTCGCTAATGTAAACCTTGGTTGCAAATGTTTGGTTAGAGGATTGCTTAAAATTCTTAAAGTTCACGACTTTAAAATTGCAGCTTTTGTATTAATCTTTGATTTTGTACTTATATCCCATCCACATGCCTACATGCAAGGTTGGACCAGACTACTTGACTGGCTTCGGGAGGAAAACCAGTTTGGCTCTATGTAAGAACCAGAATAGTTTTGTTAGGATTCAACTGGATCACCCGGTTTTCAAAACACCAGATCCTTGTACTAGTTCTAGGTCTCGAAAGATACTTTTAATTATATTGTGCTTGTTCTGAAAATCTAAATAAAATACATAATTAACATTAGTAAGGTATTGATTTTGAATTTAAAGGAGATTTATACTTTGGAATTAATTGAGCTAAATAAATATGAAATCAATTCAAAGTCTGTGGAACCAATTGATATCAAAAGTTGCAATCTATTCTATAGAGTGTGCTGAAGTTTTATATATATGAGCAATTGGTCATGGAGTTGATCCATAGCACTGCCTAACAAATTTTAAATTTGAAAGATTTTCCTCCGTCAAAAATACAAATTATTTTGGTACTCTATGACCTTGAATATCCTAACATGGCTAGGAAGTTCCTTAAGACCGTTAAGGGTTGTTGATAATGTACAGAAGAATAATTTTTAAATTGAGAGAAGGTGTTTACATCTGGCTGTCTCCCTTTATCTTTTTTGAAGAAAGAACAGCGTTAAGAATTAAAGTTTATATTAATTTTGTAGCAGATTTGTTCTGCAAAATCTGAGTTGTTGCTACTATATTTAACTAAGACGTTTGAATCTTTAATGCTTCTCACTATTGTATCTGACTCTAAATGAGTTGTCCAATGAAAGCAAGTTCAATCTATGTACAAACTTCTGCTTAAAAATGAGTTGTCTTTTTGTGTTTTTAAAGTTGTGTTCTGGTAAGAAAGTTGTCTAGATTGAAAATAGTCTTTGGTGGAAGGTCTGATTGAATTGTTCAGCACATGCACAATTGATGAAATTCTGGTGAGGGTTGGTGTGGTAAAATTTGCAAATCTTTAGACACTATTGAAAATCCTGTTAAGAATCGATAGGTGTACAAAAAATTCCTAATATAGGTCTCGGGGAGTAAACCTAGTCATGCCATAAAATTTCAAGTGGGCTTGGGTGAGACAACTAGTAAGTTTTGAAAACTTTAGTGAGAATCTAGTTGGTGAACCTAGTGATTGAAAATCGTGTTACTTGGCAGCCTCCCATTTAGAAGCTAAAATCACCGAAGCTCGGCAAGAAATGAGGAATTCTTTAGAGAAGCTAGGGAACCTAAGGTTCAATCAGGTGACGTCAAAGACATAAATGAAGTTGTGCTTTAGAAGAGGCCCCAGCTCTGGCCATGTGGGGTGGGTTAGCAATTGTGGGAATGCGCAGGAGTCCCTTTATTTGCTTACTCGATACCACATCTTTTACAGATTAAGATGAGCTTAGTCCTTATCAGTCTATATCAAGAGTGACGAACAGGCCATCCAAAAGACAATGAAAAGAATCTGCAAAGTCCCCATCAATATGCAGTGAACTCATATACATTGTTACGGTCTCTGGTATTGTAGTTTGTGGATTATACCATCTTTCACCATTTTACAATTGCAGCAGTAAACAGAGAAATGAAAACAGGGTTCTATTAATTGGAATTACAGAGAAAGAAGAGGGTTAAGGGGCTGAAAATTTTGATTATGCAAGAAATACGGTAATGGATCACATGGCCCAGGTCCGGACAGGCAGATGAAGCCTGCTGCCTCGTCCGTCTTGACAGAAGAACTCTCGGGTAATGGAAAACATAACCCGAAACAATTGGAAAACGAGAAAAAGGATTGTGAAACTAGTGAATCTTCTGAATTCTGATATATACTGGTCTCCAGAGCTAATAATGGCCAGAAAAACACGGCATTTGAATTGATTTTGAATGGGAAGAATCCTCGTGGGTCGAGTCTGGGGAAATTGTCCCCAAAACAACCTGCCCCAGGAGTTCTTTTTCTTACCCTCATTCTGGAACCATGGGTGGAAATGGGACTTGACCTCGGTTTTTGGGTCAGTTTTGGTTTCCGGGTTCCCAAAAGAGAGACCTAATGTTTACCGTTAGTTTTTTAACAGGACCCAGTGTTGGAAACGTATACTGAAACTTGTTTTTTAAGAGTGCACAATAAAACCCTAGTGTGTATCAGTTCAATATCTGTATTTGGTGTAGGCAGCAGGGATGATGTTGTACAGATGGGAGTTCATTGCTACTTGATGGTGCTGAAATGTTACGTGTTGAGTTCAGCTTGTGGACTGGGAATCAAGCTGGATGAGTCCAATTGTTCTGTTGAGTGGAGCTGTTAAGTCAGAATGTCGAGGTGAGTCAAGTGGAGCAACACAGAGGGCCTGTTTTGTGTTAGCCAAATTTATATGAAACCGTTGGGTTGCACCGGAGGTTGCGGTGCTAGAAAAATATTGGTTGAAGCCGGTGATGCATTTTGAACCACCGGCGGAAATCAAATTCGGCCGGCGTGGTTCATAACACCCGCCGGCTGAATAAAACCCCACCATGTTACACGATCGCCGACGGACTGAAATCACCCGGTTGACCTGCTCTGGGATTCTACTTATATGTTTCCATTGCCCATATAAAATTCTATTAATGCTCTCATTTCTGGAATCTTACCCAAGTTCCCACCCATGGGTTACACGCGTCTCCCCAAGTCTACCTTTTGTTCCTAATTCTGCCCTAAATATCGACAAAAATCTGAAAAACACTCAGTGTGCTCCCTCCTTCCCTTTGGTCTCTCGGCATTCTCTCCGGCCGAAACCCTTGAACTACTTCTGCTCTGGTTCCGACGCACACCTCCTCCAGTCGTAGAAACTTCGAAAACCTTCGGGCCCTCGGAAAACACTTATCTGCTTGAAAACCCTTCTTTGTTCGGAAACCCCTCAGCCTTGAAAAACTCTCAGTGCGTATTCTCACCGCCTTCTCCACATCGATCTCCTCCGACCTGCCGCCGTCGGACGAAAGGCCCTTCCCTTTGCCAGTTTCTTGTACTCTTTATTTTGATTTTGAACATTGATGGAGTTTACGCTTAGTTATGATTTTTAGCTTTTTCGTGCTTATTTATTTTTTGTTGTTCTCTTGAGCTTTACCCCTGACTTCGTTACTCTTCATTAACTCTCACTGTACTAAACCCTAAAAGAAATGAAAAGTAGCAGTTTGAATTTCTCCTAATCGTTCTTTTCAAGTGTTTTGGAGAATTATGTTTTATTGGGATTTGAGAGGCAATATTTTATAATGATGCTGTTGCCCCTTGAGTTTGTTACGCTACCAAGTGTTTCAGCATCCATATCTTGCCATACTTTTGATTTTTTGAACTTCTGTTGGAGTGTGCTTTTTGATGATCAGAAGAAGGATGATTGGAAATTAGAACATAGGTACTTCTAACGGGATCACCAGTGAATTAGGCAAACTGAAGTATTGGCAAATTGAAGATTGAGGCAACTGGAGGTGGACATTTGAAATGCTAGAACGAGTGTTGTATTTGGTTGAATTTGACTTGTATTGGTTTACTTTAGGTACTTAATTGAAGTTTGATTTTGATTTCACTGCACTAGATATTATCTCTGCCCCACTTTCTAGTTCTCTCTCTCTCTCCCTCTCCCTCTCTCTCCCTCTTCTCCCTCTCCCTCTCTCCCTCTCTCTCCTCTCTCCCCTCCTCTCCCTCTCTCTCCCTCTCTCCTCTCTCTCTCCCCTCTCTCCTCTCTCTCTCCCTCTCTCCTCTCTCTCTCCCTCTCCCTCCTCCCTCTCTCCTCTCTCTCCCTCTCCCTCCCTCTCCCTCTCTCTCCCTCTCTCTCCCTCTCTCTCTCCCGACTGCCTCTGGTTCCTGCTTTCATCTCAGTTTTGTCTCTTAGAATATAACCTCTCTCGCCTCTCTCAAATTCTGTTTCCACCTCAAAATCTCTCCATTTCTTTCTCTCTCTCTCAAAATCTGTTTCCACCCTCAAAAATCTCTCCTCTCTCTCTCCTTCAAAATCTGTTTCACTCTCTAATTCTCTCCCTTCTCTCTCTCTCTCTCCTCCGATTTTTCTCTCGATTTCCTCCTCTCCTCTCTTTCTCTCCGACTTCCTATCTCTATCACCTCTCTCTCTCATTTTTTCCAGTTAAACTCCCTCTCCAAACTAGTTTCACCTAATCTCTCTCCTCTCTCTCTCCCTCTTTTCCTTCCTTATCACCTCTTAACTCTCTCTCTATTTGTCCCTCCCTCCGCCATCTCCTCAAAGATCTTTTTTCCTACTTTTATTTTTATTTTGTACCTTTCTCTGCTCGCCTCCTCTCTCTCTCTCACACACCCTCACACTCTTCTCACCCTCTCATGCTCCTTGATCTATCTCCTCCCTCTCATGCTCTCCCTTTGTTGTTTTATTGTTTTATTTGTTTGTCCTTCTCCGTTAACATTGTGTTTCTATCTTTTGTAGGCAACTAATTCCATTGCCCGAGGGGAAGAATAGAAAGGATTAATATACTTTAACGTAGCCCAAATCGTGATGCCCATATCATAATGTTTTTTTGGCAATGCTTAGAAGTTTGAGACAGAGGCTATTTAATCATCACACAACAAAATAAAGGTATTGTAACTGTATCGGAGGGTGATGAGATATTTTATGGTGTTTTGTAATATGTACAGAAGTTTATATTTTGAACATGGACACCTGTATTCTATCTAAGTGCAAATGGTATATGAAAAGGACACTATTTGTGTCATTGACGGGAGTTTGATGCCACGCTACAGTAAACACAACGAAACAAACTCATGAAGATTCAGCTTATTTATCCATCCATCTCAAGTATCAACAGTTATTTTATTCAAAAACCCAATTGATCAACATGTTGGAGTAAGTTATTTGTCATTGAGACCCAAAGACACCTGGTGACATCTCTATGATGGCAATGTAAGGGTTCAAGAAGATGTGATGTCTTGTTATGGCACAACATTCCGGTGAGTCGAAAGCAAACAAAGTTCACCTGATGAAGAAGATGTTTTGTGGGGTATAGTGACTTTGGTAAAGCGACTAGTGGGTCAATAATATGGATATGTTACGTAGGTTTTAATGATTGACCATTGTAAACTGCTATATGTAATAGTTAATTTTAAATTTTTTCTACATCTTTATTTTACAAGAGAATTATGACACCGAAGGAGAGTTTGTGGTAAGGCACAAACGCTATTGAAGCCACAACATCTTCCTCTCCATCGGCCCGGCCCAAAGAGTCTACTCTCCATCGCCCCTCGGCTCAACAGCCTCTTCCATTGGCCCTAGCTCTAGCTGCCCCTCTCTCGCAATGAACTCGTAAACTAGTTTAGAGAAATAAACGTATTTACACTTCAAGAAGATGATTGTTCTTGCAAGGTGATCAAAAATAACCAAATTATTTTTTTGTAGCAAAAGTACAAGTTCACATCGACTATGATGAACCCGGCTGGATGGAAGATGTGGCGATGAAAGCGCTAAAACCGATAGCAAAGAAAATAATATAAGACAACTCACATTCTCGATAGGAAACAGTACTATATGTGGCAAGACAAAGAGCGGCGCTTACGTTTTGACCCCATCCCATCTCGGGTGTCCCAAAACTGGAAAAAGCTTGAAGACTACCAGGATGAGGTAAGTCAAAGATATTGAGATGTGAGAATAAAACAAACCAACAAGTGTCTCAAGCATCTACTCTTGCTAATTTGGGACTAAGCCTTTGCCTAATTTTTAAAAAGAAGAAAATTTCATATGATTATATATTTTCTTGTCATTTCCGCTTATATTAATATTTATTCTGCCATTTAAATTATATATATCGACACCGTATGGTTTGAATTTTGTGTTTTTGAAATTTTTCTTCGAAGGTGTGTATCAAGAATGATGAGACATATCCCGCTGATGAAACATTAGCATTATGTGTGTTAATAGGTTAATTACAATTAAAATTATACTAAGTGGCTGCTTTTGACTGGGCTTTTTGTTTCTTATGTAGGAGGAGCTTGTTCCGGAGCACAACCAGACAAGAGGTCCAAAACTCGCAACCCTACGGATGTGACACCAATTATAGATAGGGTATTTGGGCCACCACCGGGTTATAAATGAGGACTTGGGACTGGTGCTACGCCACGTGGGGTGGCTCTACAAGAACACCTGAATACTTAGCACTACAAGAACAAATCGCAAAAGGAAAGACAAGATAAGGAATTATTGATTGATAAGATGTAGTCGATGATGGAACAATGCAAAACTAAACTAGTGGCAAGTCTCTCTCCAATATATGTAGTTAGTATTATTTTCAAATTATAATTCAGTTATAATATTATATTTGTCAATATAATATCTATAAATTGATAATGTGCAGTATGCTCAAACCAACATGGTTTATCACCACATGATTGATTTTTTTCAAGGTATATTTTGATTTAGAGTTTGACAGCCTAGTTGTGTAAATTTGAGAGTTCACTACTAAAAAA